>VWYI01035887.1:48740-72496 GCA_013399455.1 Anthoscopus minutus
GAGGGGAGGCGCGCCGGGATCCGCCGCGGGGCCGCCCCGCACCCCCCTCGCGTCCACCCGCATCTCCCCCGTATCCCCCCCGTATCCCCCCCGTACCTTCTTCGCACCCCCACACCGCATCCCCGCTCCCAGCCCGACGGCGGGCTCTGGGTATCCCCGGCGACGGCGGGGGATCCCCGGAGGCGGCGGGGGGGGGATCCCCAGCAGGGCCCGGAGCGCAGCGTGGACCCGGACGGGGATTGGGGCGACGGGTCCCTGACAGCCGGGCATGTGCCGGGGAGTCCCTGACAGCCAGGCCCGCACCGGGAGGCACCGGGGGATCCCTGACAGGGACCGCGGCGAGGGGCGGGGGATCCCCGCTGGCGGCGGGGCCCGGTGACAGGAGCGGCGGCGGCGGGGCCCGGGGCAGCCCCCGGGGCTGCGGGAGCCTGACAGCCGCGCTCGGACGTGTGTCGGGGGCAGCGGTATCACCTGACAGCGGCCCCGGGGCCCCTCCTGGCCCCGCTTCCCTGCGGAGCGGGGATGTGCCCGAGGCTGCGCATCCCTGAAGTTCGGTGTTTCCCCGGGCACGGAGCCGGAGGTCTCACTGACAAGTATTTATGTGGTTTTTTGGGTTTTGAGATACGGGCTGGTTTACTGGGTCAGTGTCTTGTAGACTTTGTCGTCCCTCTTCACCAAAATCATACTTATGAAATGTTACTATTTTAGCTTTATTGACCATGAAAGTGGGTTTAGGTGGTTGAGCCTTATCTTGGCCTTACCGATCTCTCACACCAAAAGCCAAAATGTGTTCCCATCCTTGTTTCTCTTTTCCGTGGTCTCTTGACTTTCTAATTCCTGGTTTTGGCCCTTGGTTTGTGGTTCTTCACCCTGTTAATTATGTAGCAGAGAACTGGAAGCTGCTTGGAATGTGGGTTTCCATCCGATGGCCTCAGGTCACGAATTCACTCTCCTGCTAGCTGTGTGTTGTCAGGAGCCAGTCAGGGAAACTGGAGGTGGTGGGAGCTCTGGGAGCAGGGACAGAACCTGTGGTTTTACCCTCATCCATTGAAATCTCCACAGTTTTCATTTTCAGGAGCAGTGCACCTTCTTTCCTGGTTTGTTTTGGCTGTCTTCCTTGCAGTAATTTAGATTGCACCTGTGCTTGTTTCCCAGGGGTGTGGGGTTTTGGGGTGAATCTTGTAAGACTTGTGTTTCCTGTGGTCATCCTTGAGGACCTTGGGATCATCCCTGGTGCCTCTGTGGGGAGCAGGGAAGTTCTGGCAGCTGCTTGAACATATGGGGAGAGATGGGCTTTAAAATCATCATCTGTCTGCCTACTTGAGTTCTTAAGAAGTGTTCTTACTCAAGGCTTTTCTCAGCTGTCTGAGAGTATAAGAGAGACTTTCTCCTTTTTCATTTTGAAGAGTTCTAAGTCTGAAACATCTTGGTTTAGAAGATGAAATTACCACAACTTCTTTTTGGACCTGAATTCATTGCTACAAGCAGTCGGCAGTTGCCTAAAAAGGTTTGAGTGATAATAACCAGTGACAAAATTTGAGTTATAATTTCCAGAAGTATCTTTTTTTCCCCAGCTGTCTTCAAAAGTTTAGATCCTGGGGGATCTAAAAAGCAGTTTTTTTCCTTGGTGAAAGAGACAGACATATTGGTAAAAATGGCAGTGCTGTTGTCACAAGAGAAAAGTGTCAATAGCACATACGGTTACTGAATTAAAGGTATTTTAAAATAGATATTGTTGTCCATGGGATTGTTGGCTTTTTAAAAATTAGTTTCTGCTGCTGTTGCAAAGGCTGGTGCTGTTGTGGACACATTCTCTCACTTCAGTGAGGCCATGAGTCCCATCTCCAGCTTGCAAAGGGAAAAAAATCTGTCATGAGACCTATTGTGATTGTTCTGTGAAAGCAAAATCTGTGTTTGTCCCTGGTTTTCTGTCCATTACCTGGGACACAAATATGGCCATTCTGGCTCTGGGATGGGTTGGGAATAACCAAAGGAATCTGTCTGGAGTTAAAAGGGAAGTGCTGGTTTGCTGTGATCCTTATCTTTTACTAGGTGGAAGTAGATAAAAGGGTTTTGTCCAGAAAAATCCCCTGGAAGGCACTGGATGTAGAGACCTCTCACAGAGCTCCTGACTCACACTGGAGCAGATGGGATAATATTTTAGGAGAATTCCCAAACTGCTTTTCCCTCGGCAGCCAGTGTTGGCTGAAATTGGCACTTGCAGCCTAAGGGTGGAGGAACCTTTGCTCCCATCAAACACGGGTTGGTTATGCAGATTTTAGCAATTTTGCCTTTATTTGCATATGAATAGGGAACCGACAAAATTACCCTGCACCTCCAAGTTCAGCCCTGTGATTCCAGACCTGCAGTCAGGTAGGGTCAGGTTGAAAACCAGGAGAAACTCTATCTCTGCTTCCCAGTTTTCCTCCCACCGGGGCACACTTGCAGGGTGTTACCATGTCTGTCCTCTGCCTTTCTTCCTACAAAACCTGTGTCCTGTTCCAGGTGCTTTCTCTGAGCCTGGCCTCTGCTCCCAGCACTTCTGTGGAATATTCTTCCTGACAAGACAGGTCCCCTGGGATTTCTGTCTGTCACAAACACATCCAGCAGATTCCAATTGGAAAGTGTTTTATTTATTACCTCCTGTAACACAAACAGGAACTTTATTCCTGAGAAATGTCTTCATCTCTAAACATTTTAAGGATGCTTGTGCAGGTGATCCAGGGGCCTTGAGCTCCTGTTTCCCCTGTTGAGGGCTTGTGATGTAGAGGAATACTGTAAAGCTTTATCCCACTTTTTATTTCTCTTTTCTGAGTGTGGTGGCACTTTCTTAGCAAAGAAAAGGAGGCAAGGAATTTGAGAGGGGACTGTGGGAGGTCATAGAGTTAGTAATAATATTCTGGGATTTCTAACATTCAGCTGAATTGGTTTTAATGTCCCTTGGAGCTGAAGCAATGAAAAGAACCAAAATAAAAATATTCACCTTCCAAATATGACATGACAGTGTGTTTTCATTTACAAAAGCAGCAGCAGGAATGAACATCCTAAATTGAACAGAGGGGAAAATCTCAGTTAATGTTGCTGAGGGGATGTGGGGAAACATGTCTGGGATCTGGCAGTAGAATCAACCCTTGGCATTTTCTTTTTGGGAAAGCAGAGGATCAGAAGAACAGAAATCTTAGCAGCTGATGGGCAGAAAGGGCTTGGGATGTGACACCAGGGGAATAAGGATGAATGCCAGGTATTAGAACTGTGCCTGGCATTAGAGAAAACATTAATGAACACCACTTAGTTCCAGGTGGCATGTGTCAAAATAGATGCTAAAATGCTTCAGAGTTAATTTTTTGGGGAAGAATAATTTCAGGAGGCGTTTGAAATCTACAGAACCTTCTGGCTGAGGGCCTGGGAGTTTGATGTGATTTGCTTTGTAGGGAGGTGGTGAGGACGTGTCTTGCTCATCCTTGAGAGGCCATGCAGGGATTTGGTACTGGATGGTTTTCAATCCAGCAAAAGTTTCGTTAACCTAAGATCCCATGGATGTAGGATAATTCAGAACAAGACTTGGAAATTGGTGCAACAAACATGGAGAGCAGAGGCATGGATAAGTACCTTATCCCACATGGTTAAATATGATCATTTTAGGTCTTTAAAGTCCCAAAGCATCAGAGTTTTCAGGGCAAATTTGTGCAAGTTGTTTAGCTGCCTCTGAACTGTGGCTGTCACCAGTTGGCTGCTCATTTGCTTTGACATCCACAAGGTTTTAAGGCACAACCTGCACGAGGAATGGAACAGATCCTGCAGCGAGTGAGGCACACGGAGTGTGAGGAGTAGCACAGAGAACGTAAAGTGAGAAAAGAAAACAAGTAGTGGCATCACTGGGGAAACAGCTCTGAGGAGCAGAAGCAAGGGAAGAGCCAAGGTACGCTTGAGAACGCCTTGGAGACAGTGACAGGAAGCTTGAACTTGATAAGGCAGGGAGGAAGCAGCACACAGGGATTCAGAGAGATGAGATCTGAGTGGCAGGCACTTGTGCTGTGAATTAGTGGGGTAACTGGGGACTTGGAAAACTATTACAGTGATCGAGGCAAAATGGTGATTAGGGCCAGGATTAGCATTTTTTTGTCTATGTTGAGGGCAATTAATGGATAAATAAATGCCCTGTTCTGTGTTTGTGAGAGCCATCAATTTAGTGACTTTGTTTGTGGGTAGTTACTGATCCTCTTGGCACAGAGCAGGATGTGAACACCGTTCCCTTGCTCTGATTCCCACCGTGCATTTTGGGCCTTGCAGTTTCTAAGCTCAGTGTGTGAGTCTTGCTGTTAATTTCATATTTGAAGCTGATTAATTAGTTTTATTTGTAAGAAAATGTCTGAAGTATTGTCGCTGCTCTGCACCCCAGTCACTAGGGAAGCAAACAGCTGTGAGCACAGATTTGGGAGTTGCATGATGGCATGTGGGATTGTCCCTTTTCTTGGACTTGAACAACACAAATTCAGGCTTTAGCTAAGAGTTATTTACCTGCTGGCGAGTTTTCCTTGCACATTGATGTATATGGTTAAGCCCATTTTTGGTGGCATGGTGAAGCCTGTTGGACTAACATTGGGCCTTGAACTGGGCAATGCCAGTGACTCACTTTATCTGTCCATGTCACACAGCTCTACCCCTTTCTTCTCCTTATAAAATGGAGATTTTATTTAATTACCTCTGGTCGTATGAGTGATAATTGCAGGTTTGATTTCTGAGGATGTGCGTAGTTGGAAAGCCAGAGCTGCAGATAGAAACCCCGTGAATAATGTGCACAGAACACATGGGAAGAAGTTTGTTTTCTCTGAGGACGCAGCCAGGGAAGCCTGGCTTTGTGATGGGCTGCATCTGGTGTTCCCAGCAGCGTTTCTTCTCCCCCCACTAATCCTGGCATCTGTCCTCCAACCTGTGTCCACTGCAGTTGCCTTGGTGCTCTCCGGTGTCGCCTTTCACATTCCTGATCCTTTCCCCTTCCCATGCGGTGCCTGCACTCCCGAGCCACCCCAAAACCAGCTCCTTGCTGCTGCTTCCCCAGTTCCTGTCTGGTCTGTGGGGCCTGCCCCGTGCTCTGGGCCCCAGTGGGGTCCTGCTGATCTGCCAGGAGACCAAACATCACAGCAAGGTGCTGGGCTCCTTGAGACCTTTATTTGAAATTCGTTTTGAAGTTCATGACACCTTTCCATGTTGTTCCTCACAATTCAGCCTTAATGACTGTAGAGAAGATAAAGACAAAAGTTTCAGGCTGGTGTGATACACTTTTCAGCAAATTGCTGTTTTTTCAGACCTGTTTCTGATCCATTTCATTTCAGAAATGGTAAAGCTATTTAAGTGCTGAAGATACTTAAACATTTTCTCTTTAGAATGCCCCCAGAACAAATATCTTTTCAGTGCCTCAAGGGAGCCTGCAAGAAAGATGGACAGAGAATTTTAGAAGAGTTTGGAGACAGGACAGGAGGGAATGGTTTCGTGGTGGTGCCTTGGCACAGGTTGCCTAGAGAAGCTGTGGCTGCCCCTGCATTCCTGGAAGGGTTCCAGGCCAAGTTGGAAGGGACTTGGAGCAACCTGGGATAGTGGAAGGTGTCCCTGCCCATGGCAGGGGTGGGATGAGTTGATCTGCAAGGTCTGTCCCAGCCCAAACAGTTCTGGGATTTTGGGATTTTTGTCTGCATGATAAAACTGCAACGAGCACAGGTTTGGTTTGTTCTCTGGCAGGGAGGGAAGCTCAGGGCTCAGGGTCTGTGTGTGAGCAGGGGGTCAGTGCTGCACGAGAATCTGGGGACCCTCACAAGCTTTGAACTGGACTCTAATTTACTTTTGCTGTCATTAAGATGAAAAGGTTCCCTCTATTATTATTTTATGCTAAATAGGTCAATTCTGTATTCCTAATAGTGCCTGTGCTGATGGAAGTGTGGATTTCCCTCTTCCCATGCTTCAGGAAGCACAAACCAGTGTGTGAATGTTTGGTGGGGTTGGCTTCTGTTCTCCCATCCTTCTTCCTGAATTGTGGAAAATCCTTAACTAACGAGCGGATTTTATGGTGTGTTTGTAAACTGATGCACACGTGGCTTAGGCTCAGCTTTCCTGGGGGCTCAAATAATTAAAATCAGAGTATTTCTGGGGTTTGGATTCTTTCTCCTGGGTTTCTTTTGCCTGCTCCTTCCTTAGATGCAGCTCTTCCAGTTGTTCCAGAAGCATCAAGTCTGGGACTAACTGGGCTCTGGTTATAAATAAAAAAATTGCTTTGATGATCAGTATTAAAATCTGTAGCCATCATTTGAAGTATACTGTGGATAATTTGGAAATTATAATATTCACATATTTTTTATTTTTCACTAACCAGTTAAAAATGTTTTACAGATAAATTGTGATTTTGAAGGAGGTGACTGGAAGGTTGATGTCTTGGAATATCAGCTGCTGTGCTTGTCTGAAATACAATTGTTTGCTTTCTGATTGGTTTTAATATTAATTTAATTTCTTCTAGAAAATCCATTTACTCTATCTGTCTTTTTACCCCACAGAGTGAAAGATGTTGACTGCCCATAGTGGAACAGCTCTTCTGAGGAACATATAAACCTTCCCTAAAATCACCTGAAGGCAAATACTCCGCCTGTGATGGACCCTCGGAATACTGCTATGTTAGGCTTGGGTTCTGATTCTGAAGGGTTTTCTGGGAAAAGCCCCTCTGTGGTAAACATTGGCACGTTGGTGGGCAAAGGGGAAGCAGAGCTCGAAGGCTGCAGCAAGGACGAGGAGGACGGGAAGAGGAAGAGCCGGGAGGGGAGCGCGGAGGGCGGGAAGAGCGAGGCTCTGGGCGAGGCACAGCAGCAGTTCTCGGTGAAGGAAACAAACTTCTCCGAGGGAAACCTGAAACTGAAGATTGGCCTTCAAGCAAAGCGGACAAAAAAGCCTCCCAAGAACCTGGAGAATTATGTCTGCCGGCCTGCCATAAAAACCAGCATCAAGCAGCCAAGGAGGGCTCCCAAGAGTGGGAAGATGACAGAGGAGAAGACCGAGCACTGTCCTTCGAAGCAAGTGAGTGATGGGTGTGTGGGGTGATTTGCAAGTCATGCTACATTTAAGCTGTGTTTAAAAGCTTCATCATCTCTGCACCACAGTGCTCTGCTGTTTTTCTGTGTAACCTCTGATACTGAAGTGTCTGGAGTTAGAAATGGTTTTATTTTGTGGCCATTAGCAGGAAAAAGTGCTCTTTCACAGTTTGCCAATTTGATGTTTCAATAGCAGTGAAAGATAACTCCTGTGTTCACTTGAAGTAAGTTCATTTCTGAAAAGTAATGGGGAGATTTTTATTCTCTTTTCTGTAACCAAGTGGAGGGGTTGGAGTATCTTGTCTCTCTTGAGATGGGGCTCTGGATGTGCTCTGGTGGTTGGATTTCTATTTTTTCCTACCTGTTGGAACCAGTTGTTTTACTGTATCTCACCTGTCACTGCCATGAATGGCTCAAAACAGGGTCTGGAAAGTAAAACAGACTTTTCCAAATGAGGTAGAAACCAGCCTGGTGATAAACCTGCATGTAAATGGAGAGTTGTGCTAGAGAGATGTGCCAGGGCTTTTCCAAACACCAGGAATTAGCCCTGCCTCGAGGATTTGTTTTTATGATCTCCATGATGTAATCAGTAAGAGCAGCAGTAGCAGATAGTGAAAATAAGATAAATGGCAAGGATTACAAGTACAGTTGCATAGATGCTAGGTTTTTGAAGGATTTGGTTACAGCCTGCTCTTTTTTCCAATAAACATTAATGTTTCATTAATCAAATATTAGAATATACCTTTATGTAGTACTGCTGGGTGATTCAGCAGGGGATTCCAGGGAATCCCTGGAAATTGGAGTCCTTCCTTTGCAGGGGTTTTCTGTTCAGGGGGCTTCTGCTCCAGAGGTTCCCAAGGCTGGAGCATTTCCGTTTCTCCAGCTTGTGTCCTGTTCTCAAGGCTCCCTGCATAAATCTGTCCTGGCAGATCTCCTGAGGCAAAGCCTGCCCAGGGGCAAGGAAAATTCCTCACCTTGTGCTGAAGTGATGTCTGTCTGACATACCCAGACCTCTTCCTGTCCCCTGGCACAGCCTGAGTGGAATTAGCCTTGAGGAAGAGTCGCCTTAAAGAGAAGTGAAATTTGGGGATGATCTCACTGTAGCCTTCCAGTGCCTGAAGGGAGCCTGCCAGAGAGAGACTTTGACAATGGCCTGGAGTGCCAGGACAGGGAGAATGGCTTGCACTGCCAGAGGACAGGGTTAGGTGGGATATTGGGAAGGAATTCCTCCCTGGCAGGGTGGGCAGGGCCTGGCACAGGTGCCCAGAGCAGCTGGGGCTGCCCCTGCATCCCTGGCAGTGTCCAAGGCCAGGCTGGACAGGGCTGGGAGCAGCCTGGGACAGTGGGAGGTGGAAGGAAATCTTTGAAATCCCTTTCAGCCCAAACTAGTCTGAGATTCTGGGGTTCTGAGTAATAAATGATGTGCTGACAAAAGAAGTGTGCTGGATGTTACATGTAGGGACTAAAATTGCCTTTTCCAGACTCTACAATGCACTCACATTGGGATTTTCCTCCCCTGGAAAGAGGGGTGTTTTCAGTCAGCCTAATGAACAAGAAATTCTCAAGTGTACATTGCATAACTTAAAATTTTGGCAGTGGCCTTTATTTTACATTCTTCCATTTCAGAACAAGCTTATTATTTCTAATGATGTTTCTAACTTTGACTTGAAAAACATTGGAAGAGTCGATTACAGTTTGTTATTACACTGATTTTTTTTGTTTGTTTGGGGTTTTTTGTTTTGGTTTGGTTTTTTTGAACAAGACTCTGTTGCAATGAGTTGAGTGTTGGGCCAGTCTGGAATATCCAGCCAGTGATTTCTCTTGATGTCTGAATTGAGGTGGCCCCTGCAGCTGAAAATCTCTTATTTGGGGGAAGTTGAATGTTAAGGGAGATTTAGTTTGGGTATCAGGAAAATGTTCTTCCCCCAGAGGTGCTGGGCACTGCCCAGGCTCCCCAGGGAATGTTCACAGCCCCAAGGCTGCCAGAGCCCCAGGAGCCTTTGGACAATGCTCCCAGGGGTGCCCAGGGTGGGATTTTTGGGGTGCCTGTGCAGGGCCAGGGATTGGACTGGGTGATCCCTGTGGGGCCCTTCCAGCTCAGGACATTCCATAATTCCCTGATTCTACACTTGAAAGGCACCACTGCATCTGGAGACTTTCCCTTTGCATCAAGAGATCATGCACTGGGAGTTTTTACCAGAGAAAATAATCAATATTTGAATTTGCATGGTGACAGCAGGGATTCTTCATCCTTGACATCTTTGTTCATACACTAGGATTTTTTTTTTCCAGAGATCCATCACATTTCAAATGGAAAGTAGAAAAGGAGGCAAATGTTAGTGATGTTTTAGAATATCACTGATGTGACACTGTTGATAGCACGTCAGTTTTAGATTGCAGCTGCTCTCAGTGCAGTCACTGCTCCTGCCTGGCGAGCAGCCCTGGTGTGTGATGCAGAGGATGCAGATCTGTTGCATTAAATTTGCATTATTTACAAGAGTTTCAAATCCCTGACTCATGATAGCTCGCTTTAGATCCTCTGCTCTCTCCCAAGTTGTTCTGAGATGGTGTTTAAGTCTGTCTGTTCCCTGCAGCCATTTTGCACTTTGGATTGTTAGAAATGACACTAAACAACATCCTGCTGATTCCTGAAATGGGATTAGAAGTGTCTGTGTGGAAATAAATGGGAATGATGGCTTTAAACCATCACATGTTTTGAATATAATACACAAGGGTTGTTTTTTTTGTCCTACTGCCACATAATAAAGTGAGTTTTAGCGCTGCAAATTACACTTCAGCAAAGGAAAGCTGTCTGTAAATTTTTGCTGTGGATGCAGAGGAGGAGAAAGCAAACATGTGACCCATTCAGAGCCAGGTGTGGCTTTACTTGGAGCTCTGAAATGGAACTTTCTGTTCTTTTAAAGGAGCAATAAAGAATTAGAATGAAAATTTAGCACTTGCAGTGTGTGCAGTTAACCACTGAAAGACAGAGAAGTAGTGGAATTCTTCTCCTGGGAATACCAGTGTTAAAATGAAAATAGTAGGAAAATCCTTTGCATTGCCATCTCTGACAGGTTTTTTTCCTCAAGTTTAGGAAACTGAGGACAACTCCTAAGTCTTGGGGAGTGTCTTTAGGTGTATGAACAGAGGGTTTATCTCCAGTCTGAAAGGGGAATGGGTAGATGAGGTGAGTTGGAATCACAGAATCGTTCCCAGGTCATGGAATCCATCAGCTGCTCCCCAGCACTGAACCCTGTCCCCAGGTGCCACATCCACACGTTTTTGAACACTTCAGGGATGGTAATTCCACCACTTCCCTGGGCAACCTGTTGTAATGCCTGCCTGCCCTTGCAGTGGAGAAATTTTTCCTTGTATATTATTTATGATTTGTCATCCAGAAGTGTGTAGACATAAAAGTTCATAAATATTTTTTCTGAGGAGAAAATCATAGAACATTAAAGGGAAACCCAGAAATGACTGAAATTCCCAGGTGTTAAGAGAAACAAAATTAGCAGGTACTGCAATAGCCAGGCAGTGTTCAGTTTCCTTTTTGACACCAAGTGTGGATTTAATTCTTTCAGAAAGTGTCCTGGGGCAGGCAGGCATTGCCGGGCTAAGCCCAAAAAACCTGAACCTTGAACAAAAATAGGCATTTTGCCCCTATCAGTGTGGAGGATGGTGTGGAGGAACAGTTTAGTTGGCAAAGGTGCAGTACTGAAGGTTTAGCACATCAAAGGCAAGGAGGGACAGTAGCAGCCTGTGTGACTCTCACTGGGCAGCAGGCTGAGACTCGCCCTCCTGCTCCATCTCCTTATTCCTGTGTAAAACTGCTGAGTGCAGGGCTCTGGAGCTCTTCCCTTTGCCTTTGGTCGTGCAGGGAACCTCTGCAGGAACTTTGCTGATGAAATCACAGCCACCGACTGAAAAAGTTTCAAGCAAAAAAGTCAAAAAGCTGAAGAACTGATTTGCTTTATTTTTGGGTAGCTTAAGAATATTTTCTACAGGATCTGGGACATAAGTTTTTGTCTTACACTAATTCCACAGAATCATTGTTTTCCTTGTAGTTCAAACTTGCTTTTAAAAAAGACTAACAATTCTTGGAGGTGAAAAATAAACAGCATTTTTATTTGGGGAATTGCACAGAATCTGTTGATGCCAGAACTACAAAACAATTCCTGTGATTCCTCAGAATGCTTGTTTGAATTATAGTCTGAGCTTTGGCCTGAAGTACAACAGCCAAAACAATAATGGGTAAATCTGTGTATGTGCATAAAAAATCCTTATTGCTTGCCAGTGGCTCTCCAGAGAAATACCAAACAACATTTTCATTAATAGGCTGGTTCCTTTGAACTTGAACAGGTGTTGGAAGCTGGGACTATCCTGTGTTTTATAACTTGGGTGTAGTTGAGAAGTGTGACACCAGACTTGATAGATGTCCCTGTTCTCAGGAAAGATCAGCTACCCCTGAGCTTTTTGCAAATAAATACCAAAGATAGTGACAGTAAATAATGGTCTAGTAGTAATAAACCCTGAGACTAACAACAGATGCCCTTTTTAGGATAAAGATTTTTTGCTGTTGGTACCTGTGATGATTCTGGAATCACAGAATTGTTCAGGTTGAAAAGGACCTTTAAGATCCTAGAGTTCAACTGTTCCCCCAGCATTGCCAAGGTCAGCACTAACCCATGTCCTCAGTGATGGATTATAACTTGTTAATAGTTTATATCAAGATAACCTGGAATTACTATTCCTCAGATGAGTGGTGCAAGTCAAGAAATTCTTGTGTTCACATTGGAGGTACAGAACTTGCAGTTCAGCTCCGTGTCAGACTAAAAATAATACCAATTTTATGGAAACTTAAAATGTTTTATGCAATTGCTTTGAGCAATACCGTTAATGGATGGATTCTTAAACCAGACAGCTGAACTAAAGATTGTACAGGAACAAATGTTTCAGTTTTTAAGGCACAAAATGCTTTTTGATGCAACGTAATCTCACCCTTTTGAACAGCTTTGTGCCCAGATGGGCCATTTCATTCCATCTGACACCACAGGAACGTAGAGCAGGGCTTGAAATTTGGGCTGAAAAGGCACAGAATTCCAGGAAAACTGTTTTAGTCTATTTTTTATGGCATTGTCCGTTTGATTGCAACATTGAAGCAGCAGTGAGGAAGCTTGAGGCAGGTGCTTGTAGAGACAGGAGGTGAGTCCAGGTGAAAGAAACACTCAGGAGATGGTGATGCTGTTTTCTTTTTTCCACAGTCCTCACAAATGTGTCTGATTAAAACCTGATTTGTACTTCTCTGCTACATCTGTGCATTTGTCCAGGTCAGGCAGGGAAGCAGGGCTCAGGAGGGAGTTAAGTGCTGAATGCTGCCCTGGGGGCCCAGCTTGCAGCACCTGCAGCTGGCAGAACGGGACAGGGACACATTCAAGGTCCCTGGGAGCAGCCACTGAAGCCCTGAGGACACTCAGTGACTTGGGCTCCACTTCAGGTCTCTGCTTCCTGTCCCATGCTTGTGGGGACGTGGGGAGTTATTCCAGGGAAGCTGGGCACCTTTCCTGTCCCCTCTGCAGGTGGCAGCCCTGGCTGCTCCCCACTTCCCAGCTGTGGATCTGGAATATTCCAGGGGGAGCTTGCTGAGCGTGTCCATGAGATTGCAGCTGCCACAGGAGAGCTGGGCTGAGGCTCAGCCTGACCCCATGGCCAGGGGCTGTGACACTGCCGGGGTGTGTCCTGGGGGTGTGTCCTGGAGGGGTGTGTCCTGGAGGGGTGTGTCCTGGGGGTGTGTCCTGGAGGCTGTCCCCTGAGGATGTCCCCTGAGGGTGTGTCTGGGATGTGTCCTGGGGGGCTCAGGGGTGTGTCCTGGGGGTGTGTCCTGGAAGGGGTGTGTCCTGGGGGTGTGTCCTGGGGGCTGTCCCCTGAGGATGTCCCCTGAGGGTGTGTCTGGGATGTGTCCTGGGGGGCTCAGGGGTGTGTCCTGTAGGCTGTGTTTGGGGGTCCCTGGGGCTGTCCTGGGGGTGTTCTGGGCTTTGTTCCAGGGAGTGTCCTGGGGGTGTTTCCCAGGGTGGGGTGTGCCTGCTGGGAGAGCTGGACTGATGTGACTGAAGTTGATTTACCTGATTCCCTCAGTATATGAGCAGTGGAGTCCAGTTTTTCTACTGTTGCCTCCACACAGAAAATGTCCTTTTTACTCCTGAAGTTTGGGGCTGTGCATGATTGCAGTTTGATTTTGGTATGCCTGCAGTGCTCTTACTCTTCCAGTGGGATCCTCCTTAGTGGCAGCAGTACCTGCTATTCACTATTACCAAAAATCTGAAATTTTTATGATGCAGAGTTGCAGCAAGAAGCTTTGACTCTGTGGCTGGTGTTCGGAGTTTTTTAATGTTTCTGCAGCCACTGCAACCTTCTCCAAAGGAAACATTCTAATAGAAACATCTCAAGATGTTCCTATCAGAAGTTACTGGATGAAATTTTACCCTTAAAAGTTTCCCACTAAAATGTTTCTGTTAATCATGCTTATTATTAAGTAGATTTATGGCAAGAAAAAAAAATCCCATATCAGAATTTTGGGTTTAAAAATGCTGAAAAAAATTTCAGACTTTTTTGATGTCTCATCTGACATCTCACTCGATGCTTCCTGTTTTGCTATTCATGTTCTTTGAAATAATTTTCAATGTGCTTGGGAAACTCATTCACCATTAGATGAGAAAGAAGCTTTCCAGGGCATACACCTTCAGCTTTCAAAGGATCTGTGTTTGATGCTAAAATCTTGTTTTCAGAATCCTGGCATCTTGCTCAGATCAAAGCCGGTGTTTGGAAGGGTTTTGTTAGTTATGTATTTATTATTTAAGTGTCTACTCAAACTTCCAAGCCCTTTGTTAGGAAATGAAGGTGAGCAGAGCCTGCCAAGAGGCGTTGGATACCCAGCAGTGGCAGTGTGAGAGCAGCACAAAACCTGGCCCAGGGGATGGCAGAGCACCCAGGAGGAACAGAAGAAAGAAGGAAGAATGTGGGTACCCTGATGGCTGAGCAAATCCAGGGATAAGGAGCTGAATTCCCAAGTCAATATCTGGGTGGATTTTTGAAATCTGCTGAACAAAGGAGATTTCTCTTCCACAGTTCTTGTTGGAATTTCAGGCCATAGGAAGGAGGCTGCAGCTCTCTGAAGGCTGCTCTTTAGTACTCATTAGTGACTCTCTGGCACTCAGAGTCTGCCCCAGGGAATTCCAGCAGCGTGTTGGATTGCAGGCTCGGGTGCTGTCATGCTGACTCAGGAGTTTCCATGAGTGCCAGGCAGAAAGAACCCCCCCATCCTGCTCCATCCCTGCAGGAAGGAGCAGCCCTGGATTTGGGGTGCCTGGGGATCACTGCAGAGACTCCCACATTGCCCACACAGCTGCTTCTCATCTCACCAGTGTCCAGCTGGATCCAGGCTGCAGCCTCCTGGTTAAGTCCTGCTGGTGCAGCTGACTGAACAAATACTTCATGATGAGCACCAAAGGTGGCTGATGCAGAGGAATCCAGGCTGTCCCTTCCTCCAGCATGTGTAGGGGTTTGCCATAGGTACAGCTCTGGGCTCAGGGTGATGCTGACTGTAATGAAGTGCAGCAGGTGCCAGGCCATTGCCAGAGCAGTTTTTATTGCAGAGGGATGAACAGCTGTGGCATTGAGGTCTTTCACTCTGTATTTAGTGTTTGTTCTGGTAGGTCCCAGAAGGTTTTCAAATTGGGAATGAAATCACTGAATCACAGTGACTTTGGGCTGGGAGAGACCTTAAAGCCCAGCTTATTCCACACCCCCTGCAATGGGCAGGGACACCTTCAGCTATCTCAGAGTCCTCCCAGCCCTGTCCAGCCTCGCCTTGACACTTCCAGGGATCCAGGGGCAGCTACAGCTGCTTTGGGCACCTGTGCCAGGGCCTCCCCACCCTCACAGGGAAGAATTTCTTTCATATATTCAACTGAAATTTCCTCTGTGTCAGTTTGAAGCCATCCCACCTTGTCCTGTCACTCCAGTTCCTGATGAACAGCCTCTCTTCAGCTTCCCTGGAGCCCCTTCACATCCTGCAAGAGGCGCTGAGGTCTCCACACAAAGATCTCCAGGCTGAACATTCCCAACTCTCCCAGTCTTTTTCCAGTCCCTTGCATCAGCTTCATGGCTTCCTCTGGACTTCCTCCAACAGTTCCATGTCCTTCTTATGCTGGGGACATCAGAACCATGGACAGAATTATCAGGGGTCAGAGGCTTCTGTTCCCAGCCCCTGCCTGGGGTGAATGTATCCCATACACTGCAGAGATGTCTTGGGCACTGAATACAAAGAATGTCCTTCCAAAGTAAAAGATGAATTTATTGAGATGTTCTCAATAGGATTTATAAAGGTAATGGGTATTGCAATTTTGATTTTAACCTTTACAGACTAAATTTTGAGTTTGGTTAGGTCTGAACTGGAAATAAGTGTGAGTTTCCATGTGTGTGCATTATCACCTCCCCCACCATACAAACAGAATAATTTGACTTATTTTATTTTACTTATTTTCCTGGCTGTCAGTGTTGTGCAGGGAGAAGCTGTTGATGCAGGGGCTGTGGGGACACGACTGCAGGGCTGTGCAGGGACAGGGTGGCAGTGCCTCGCAGGGCACTGCTCAGCTGCTGCTCAGCACCATGTGAGCTCTTCAAGTGCTCTCACACTATAAATAGCCCAGCACTTTGTTGTTAGTGGGTTTTTATTAATAAACATCAACAGTATTTTTGGAGAATATTTAAAGTAATCGGGGGACAGATTAAATGGTTTATGTTTCCGGGCTGGGAGGGAGTTTGGGTTTCGTTAACATCAGGAAAGCCTCAGCATGTCCACAGTTTTAAAATACTGCATTAAATATGAATATCACTATTGTTTGCTGAGTGTGTTTATTTTATTATGACATTTTATTATTTAAATTATTGATATTACTATTGTTTGGTTTAAAATTAATAAGATCATGAAGGCTCTGTTTATACAGTAACCCTGTTACCAGAGCAAGTGTTAATCACCGAAACATAAATAGATACCATGTTATTCAGTGATACTTTGTACTCTCTTCCTAAAGGCTTTTTTTGTTTATTGACTCTTAGGACCCCTCAAAGTCTTACAAGAAAGCTGGAGAAGTTGCATCAGTTGAGTTACATGTGGAAGAAGGTATCCAAGTAGAAACAATCCCGTTATCTAAGAAAGTTTCCCCACTGCATTCTGAAATGACAGATTATATAAAGTCATCTCCTCCGACTCTTATCAGTAGCCATAATTCTGACTTAAAGGATAGAACAGAAATAAACGGAGCAACAACTGTCACGGAAAAATTGGCTCAACTTATTGCAACTTGTCCTCCTTCCAAGTCTTCCAAGACAAAGCAGAAGAAACCTGGAAGTGGAAATGGAGCTACGTCGGGCTTGGTGAAAGACTCCGGGAAGAAGCTGCCGGGAACCATAACTGCGAGTGGGTTGGTTAACAAAGATTTGGTGAAGAAGCTGCCAGGCTCTGGGATTGCTGTTGGATTGGTGAACAAGGACTCAGGGAGGAAGCCATTAGGGATTGGCAGTGCAGCCATATTGGTTAGCAAAGACTCTGGGAAGAAGCCCCAAGCAATCAGCCCCTTAATTGGATTGGTTAGCAAGGACTCTGGGAAGAGGCCTCCAGGGATCAGCACTCCAACAGGGTTGGTCCACAAGGATTCAGGAAAGAAGCAGCCAGTGACCAGCTCCACAGTTGGATTGATCAGCAAAGATGTGGGGAGGAAACTTCCAGGGATCAGTACTCCAGCTGCACTGACTAACAAGGAGCCTCTCAAGAAGCCAGTAGGGATCAGCACTCCAGCAGGATTGGTTAACAAAGATGCTGGGAAGAAGTTGTTGGGAATAAATAGTCCTACAGGTCTGCTTAACAAGGATTCTGGGAGGAAGATGCCAGGGACTGGGAACAGCACAGTTCTGGTTAACAAAGACTCTGGAAGGAAGACACCAGGGATTGGCAGCCCGATGGGACCGGTTAGCAAGGACCCTGGGAGGAAGATGCCAGGAATTAGCAGTCCTGTGGGGTTGATTAGCAAGGACTGTGGGAAGAAGCCAGCAGGGATTGGCAGTCTGGCTGGTTTGGCTAACAAGGACTCTGGAACTCTGAAAGCAGACTCCCTCGTGCCCTCCTCAGAGCCCTTTAAGCTTCCTTGCAATTCAAACCTCAGTAGCCTTGAAAGCCATGAGCCTGCGGATTTACTGAAGGAAAATACTACCAGCAAAACCTTTGAGAAGCACATTATGAGACAGAGCAAAGAAAGTATCCTGGACAAGTTTTCAATTCGGAAAGAAATTGCTGATGTAGGCAAAGAGATGTTCAGTGAAGGAATGTGTGTTCCACAGGATGCCTACTCATCTAGTGAGAAAGGCATTTATGAAACGTCGAAGCATGAAAAGCAGCCTCCCGTTTATTGCACTTCACCAGACTTCAGGACAGGAGGTGCCTCGGAGGTGTCGACAGCCAAGTCCCCATTCAGTGCAGTGGGAGAGGGGAACCTCCCGTCTCCTTCCCCCACGGTGTCTGTCCCCACCCTGAACAGGAGCCTCTCCACAGCCTCCTCCCAGCTGGCATCCAACTCATTGCACTTAAGTTCCACGGCAGAGCTCTTGGAAGGCATTTCAGATCCGATGGGCAAAGCACCATTCTCCTCGGACAGCACCCTCCTGAGTCTGAACAGGACATTGAGCCACAGCCTCGGCACCGATTTTAAAGGTGCTGAGAAAGACTTAAGCGATTCAAAAGCATCGTACGTGGAAACCTCAAGAACAAGTCCTCCCACAGGGAAAAAGCCCATTTTGGCAGCTGAGACAAGCATCCATGCTACTGTCACCCCTTCAGTAGTTAGTTTTAGCAGTTTATTTGCTAGCAAGCAGTTCCTCAAGATCGGTGCAATAGCTGCATCCGAGAAATCCTGCCAAGGTGCAAAAAACCTGAGCAGCACTCAGCAATCAAAACCTTTAAAGAAAAGAAAAGGAAGGAAGCCACGGTGGACTAAAGTGGTGTCAAGAAGTGCGTGCCGACCTCCAAAGGGTCTGGAACTAGAAAGGTCAGAGCTTTTTAAAAACATTTCATACAGTGCACTATCGAGCAGTAATTTGGAGCAGGCCAAATTCCTGAAAAACATCGGATCGTCCTCATTTGTGGAGCACGAGTTTGTCAAACATCAGTTGCCAAAGCTGAATGAAACTAATGGGCAATCTCTGGCACTGCTGGCTGAGACTGACAAACAAACTCAGAAGTTCTACAGTGCTCACAAGCAACCCTCTAGCTTGTGTATGTCGGATGATTTCTTACCTGACATATACAAACCCAAGAGAGGAAGACCTAAATCCAAGGAAATGCCAGAACTTGAAGGTCCCCCCAAAAGAACTCTTAAGATCCCAGCATCAAAAGTCTTCTCAGTACAGTCAAAAGAAGAGCAAGAACCTCCAGTTTTGCAGCCTGAAGTCGAAATTCCCTCCCTAAAACAAAGCTTATCAGGACAAGCTTTTCCTAAAAAGAGAGGGAGACCTAAAAGGCAGATCCGGTCATCGATTAAAATGAAACCACCTATTCTGTCTGTGGCACCTTTTGTTGGAGCAGAGAACTCAAGCAAGATGGGGCCTGAAAGTGAACAGCATCGACCCGGGGAGTTCTTTGAGAGGAAGGACCAGCTCCGAGGGCCAGAAGAAGTCCAAAGCCCCAGTATTTGTAGCATGAGTGATTTGGAAGTAGACTCAGACAGAAAAGTTGCCAAGAGAAATAATGGACAGTTAATGAAAACAATTATTCGAAAAATAAATAAAATGAAAACTCTGAAGCGAAAGAAACTTCTGAATCAGATTCTGTCCAGTACAGTGGAACCAAATACCAAAGGGAAGATGCAATCCAAGCTCCACAACACCGTGTCAACTCTTGCTGCCACATTTGGTTCAAAACTAGGCCAGCAAATCAATGTCAGCAAGAAAGGAACAATTTACATAGGAAAAAGGAGAGGGAGGAAACCTAAAGCTGTCCTGAATGGCATTTTAGCCAGCAGTGCTGCCAGTCTGACAGTTCTGGAGAAGTCTGCCCAGCAAGCTCCTGGTACGTCCCTAGGACAAGTCCTTCCCCACCTGCTGCCCTCAGCAGCGAATCCCTCGGAGATCCTCCCGTCCCCGGTTTGCTCCCAGTCCTCAGCCGTGAGCGGGGGGCAGAGCCCGGTCAGCAGCGACGCGGGGTTCATCGAGCCCAGCTCCGTGCCCTACCTGCACCTCCACTCCAGGCAGGGCAGCGTCGTCCAGACGCTCGCCATGAAGAAAGCAGCCAAGGGGAGGAGGAGATTGTCACCACCGACGCTGCTGCCCAACTCCCCGTCCCACCTGAGCGAGCTGACGTCGCTGAAAGAGGCCACCCCGTCCCCGGTGAGCGAGTCCCACAGCGACGAGACCATCCCCAGCGACAGCGGCATCGGCACGGACAACAACAGCACTTCGGACCGAGCCGAGAAGTTCTGCGGGCAGAAGAAGAAAAGGCACTCGTTTGACCACGTGTCCCTCATCCCACCCGAGACTTCCACCGTGCTGAGCAACCTGAAGGAAAAGCACAAACACAAGTGCAAGCGCCGCAGCCACGATTACCTCAGCTACGACAAGATGAAGAGGCAGAAGCGAAAAAGGAAAAAGAAGTACCCCCAGCTGCGAGGGAGGCAGGACCCCGACTTCCTCGCTGAGTTAGAGGAGTTAATAAGTCGGTTAAGTGAAATTAGAATAACCCACAGAAGTCACCATTTTATACCCCGAGATTTGCTGCCTACCATTTTTAGGATAAATTTCAATAGTTTCTACACCCACCCTACTTTTCCTTTAGATCCTTTGCACTACATTAGAAAACCTGATTTAAAGAAAAAGAGAGGCAGGCCTCCAAAAATGCGGGAAGCTATGGCAGAAATGCCTTTCATGCATAGCCTCAGCTTTCCCCTGTCCAGCACCGGGTTCTACCCCTCCTATGGCATGCCTTACTCCCCTTCTCCCCTGGCAGCTGCTCCCATAGGATTAGGTTATTATGGAAGGTACCCTCCAACTCTTTACCCTCCTCCACCCTCTCCTTCTTTCACTACCCCCCTGCCCCCACCTTCCTACATGCATACAGGCCACCTGCTTCTCAACCCCACCAAATACCACAAGAAGAAGCATAAACTCTTGCGCCAGGAAGCTTTCCTCACCACGAGCAGGACCCCGCTGCTGTCCATGAGCACGTACCCCAGCGTCCCACCCGAGATGGCCTATGGCTGGATGCTGGAACACAAGCACAGGCACCGCCACAAGCACCGGGAGCACCGCTCCTCCGAGCAGCCACAGGTTTCCATGGACACCATCACCACCAACAGCTCCTCCAGAACGGTTCTGGAGTCCTTGAAGCGCTACAGGTTTGGGAAGGAGGCTGTTGGCGAGAGGTACAAACATAAAGAGAAACACAGGTGCCACATGTCTTGCCCTCACCTGTCACCTTCCAAGGGTTTGCTAAGCAGAGATGAGCAGTGGGTCAGGAGAGAGCCTTCAGAGTCTAATTCTTTGGCACTGGGGTTGCAGACACCTCTGCAGATAGACTGCACCGAAAATTCCCCAGCTCTGTCCCTGGGGGGATTCACTCCCAGCTCGGAGCCAGCCAGCAGCGATGAACACACAAACCTTTTCACAAGTGCAATAGGCAGCTGCAGAGTCACCAGCTCTGCCAGCACCAATGGACGTAAAAAGTTACCTGAGAGCCCTGGACTCTTCAGTGGGCAGGACACGTCGCTCAGCCGGCCCCTCCGGAAGGAGCCCCTGCCTTCCCTGGAGAAAGCCCTGCAGCCACTGTCAGGTAAGGGAGCTTGGCCTGGGCTTGCTTTCCTCGAGTCTTGCTGGGTTCTGTTGTACCAAACACAGCTGGAGCAGGGAGCAGGTGGGGTTTTGGTTCTGCTGGGGCCCAGCTCTGCTCCTGCCCTCACCGAGGGCTCTGTTCCTGCAGTGTCAGCACAGAGTGACACGGGATCTCCCCCAGAGCCACCTCCAGCACTCTGTGCCTCCTCCCAACAGACTCTTCTTGCTTTCTTACAGGCTAAGGATGCTTTCTTATGCAAAGGTCTTTGCTTTTTCCACACAATTCTAATTTTCCTCATAGAGAAATGAGGGAAACTTTCTCACAATTTTTGATATTTTCAAAGCCATGTTTCTGTTTGGTTTGAAGTTTGGTTGGTTTGGTTCAGACCAGCTGTTGCTGCTACTGTTGTGAGTAATATTTCTGCTTAAGGAAATGTTTCCCATTCCTTTTGTAACTCCATTTTGGTTATTTGACAATCTCTGCTACAACAGAGCTTTCAATCACTGCCTTGAGGCCTCTTGCAGCACCTCAGAATAGCTGGGGTTGATGCTGGGCATGCCTGAGACCAAACCTAGAAATTTGGGATTTATTCATGGTTGGGAAATGCATCTGACAGCCTCGAGCAAAACTGGAACAGGAGGAGCAGGAACAGATTCTTGTCATTTGCATAATATTAAGGAAAAGATAACCTGCAAAGGGCAAGTGTGGCTTGTGCTCCTGCCTGCTTCCAGTGTGTGAAGGAAGCCTGAGCTGCTTTCTCCTTCCCCTTCATGCCTACGTTCTCCCTTGAAGTTTAAATCATTGTCCAAAGCCACTTGTGACTAATATTTCACAGAGCAAGAGCCAGCTGCCAGGACTGAATAATCCCTCCTCATATTCCTGGCTCTCATCTTGCTCATTCCCATGGGATACTCCTGCTCTGATGCCTCCTGCCACCTCCTGCTCTGCACACCTGTGTATGAACAGGGCTTTTCTCTTGATTTGGGGGGGTTATGTTTTACTTCTTTATTTTAAGGGCAGTTGGAAGCAGCTGGATCTTTGCCAAATTTCTGTTTCTTTTTTGCTGGTACTGAAATTACTTGAGGTGTCGAGTGGAGAAGGCAGCAGAGCCATGAGATTGCTTCTCCTGCAGCGATGGAAAGATAAATTCCAAGTGCTGGATCACTTAGAGGGTTAAATTTGGCTCTGAGGAGTGGATTGGTTGTGGGAACCTGTGCAGCTCTGGGAATTTTGAGATGTTTTCCATTGCAGTGAATGATCTGACCTGGGTTTGTATGCGGAGTAACCCAAGGGAGGGAGAGAGCAGAGATGCTTTTTGGTGAAGGCTCTGCCTGCTCCCAGCCCCCAGGAAGTTTGAGTGATTCCTCAGGTATGGGATATCACTTCCAGGCAGTGCATTCCCAGCTGGAGCCTGGCTATTTTGTGAGGCTGGCGTTGGGCTCAGTGTCCAGCTCATTCCCAAGGAGCTCCCAGTGCCCCACCTCACTTGGAAAACTTAAACCACGTCTGGTAAAAAGCCCCACAAAAGAGAAATGGCAGATTTGGGGGTTTTAGATTCATGCCAGTTTGCATGTTGTGTTTGGGGTGTTTTTGTTTTAGTGTGGTGCCGAATGATAGTCCTGAATCCATGACCATGGGAGAAGATTAAAGGAAGGGCACAGATGGAGGGAAAACCTTTGGTGCATCAAAGATTATTTATAAAACCGGATGCAGTTTAGGTGTGTGGTGGAGAGGTGCTGGATCAGAGACTTGGAATAAGCAGTCAGGGATCAGCATCAGGGAACCCATCCAGAATGGGTTTTTTGCATCTGTCGGGAATGTTTGTGGTGCTTTATTTCCATGTCCACTGCCTTTTGAACATAAACCTGGCCTAACTGGATGAACAGATTCTTTTTACGATACTGGCTGATGCCAGATATTTTCAGAGGTTTGCTTCTATCTGAGTGATGTTAGGAAAGGATTGTGTTGGCTGTTTGTGCAAGCAGGGTTCCTGTGGAGGTTGGAGTTTCCCGGGAGCTGAAGCACAGGTGGAAGTTCCCACGCCGAGGCTGCTGTGTGACCTTGGCACAGCCACAGCGGTGCAGGTCACGGGGCTCTGCTGTTGTCCCCGCAGCAGTTTTGTAGGACACTGCTGCCTGTTCATCCCGAGTTCCCAGGTGCTGTTCCTGAACTTCTGCAGCTTCAATCCGGAGTTATTTTGGACAATTGGTGCTGTATCATAGCCCAGCCTTGGTGTGCCCTGCCGTGTGCCTCGATGTGCTGCTTACATAAATTCCTGTGGCCTCGGTGTGTTCCACTTCCAGTCCTGGCAGGGAGGGAGGAAAGCGGGATCAGCCGTGTGGCGGGGACTGCCAGCTGGACAGGCTGTACCTCTTCTTTCCGCTGCAAGCCCCGGCCCCGTGCGAGGCTGGTCCTTCTCTGGCCACCCCGGGCTGAGCGGGGCCATTCTCCCCTTTCCTGTGGGATAGCCTGGGATATACCGGGCACGACCGCGTGGGCTCCCGGAGTGACCTGAGCAGTCCCGGACCATGTGTCAGTCCCTGCCCGAGAGTTCCTGGTCCCTGTCCCGACGGTCCCTGTCCCTGTGCTGGTCTCTGTCCCGAGGGGTCCCGTTCCCTCTCCCGAGGGGTCCCGTTCCCTATCCCGAGAGGTCCCGTTCCCTGTCCCGAGGCGTCCCGTTCCCTGTCCCGAGAGGTCGCGGTCCCGGTCTCTGTCCCGAGGGTTTCCGTTCCCTGTGCCGAGGGACCCCGAGGGGGTCCCGGTCCTGTTCCCTATCCCGAGTGGTCCCGTTCCCTATCCCGAGTGGTCCCGTTCCC
>VWYI01035888.1:0-13310 GCA_013399455.1 Anthoscopus minutus
CAGAGGGATTTTTCCCCAAAAGGCTGTTGTGATCCCATTGGCTTCTTCTATGTCCCTGGGCCACTCCCTCCCTATTCCCTGGTTGGCCCTGGTCTGGGTGCTGCAGCAGTAAAGGATTATCCCCAGCCCAGGCAGGAGGAGGAAGCTGGGCCTGGGACATGTGGGTGCCTGGGAACTCTGAACATCTCTGCATGACTGAATTAAACATCTGTGAATATTATACAAAGGCCCCTGTTGCTTTTTGACCCAGGACTTTACTAGCAAATATTCAAGCTGCAACAAGATGTGATGGAGTAAGTGGACCTGACATAGAGGTGGAAGACTGATAAAGAGTGACCAAGACAAAGGATGGTCTAATAAAATAATCTTTGCAGGGTGAGTGACTGGGATAAAATTAGACAAGCCAATTCAGTAACCCCAGTTAGTGTAGCTATGTTAATAATCTTACTGGGTCACTAGCAATCTGGAAGCACATTTGAGAGAATTTGGCAGTACGTGGGGGATTTTCTGTGCTGCTGTAAACCCACACCAAATGGGAACCAAGTCCAGTTGCAGCAAATTCTTTTTACGTGGCTGTGCAAATTCTTTCTACTTGGCTGTGCCGGTTTGGGCTGAGATAATTTTCTTCACCATGGCTGTGTTTGGTACAGGGTTGTGTTTTGGATTTGTGCTGAACACAGAGTTGTAGAGATGTTTTCATTATTGCTGAGCAGTGCTTACACAGAGATGTCTTTTTGTACTGCCACAAGGAAGTAATTGTAATTTGTACTGCTGGCAAGGAAGTTGGGGGTGCATGAGAGGCTGGGAGGAGACACAGCCAGGACAGGTGACACAAACTGACCAGAGGAACTTTCCAGACCATGTGACATCGTGTTTGGTATACAAAGCAGAGGGAAGGAGAAGGAAGCGGGGAAAATTTGGAGCGATGGTGATTGTCTTCCAAATCATCATTAAGTAGGGCCCTGCTCTTCTGGAATGGCTGAATATCCCCCATGTCCATGGGAAGCAACAAATTGGTTCCTTGTTTTTGCTTTGCTTGTGTGCACGGCTTCTGCTTTCCCCATGAAAATGTCTTTACCTCCATTCATGAGTTCTCCAGCTTTTACTCTTTATATCCTCTCTTTGATCCTTCTGGTGAGGGAGTGAGCAAGAGGCTGCATGGGGCATGGATGCTGGCTGGGGTTAAAACAAGGCATTAACTAACCCAGCTTGTTGTGTTCACTGTGTTCCATAGTCTTTATTAGCAAGGAAAATAAAATCTATGACCTTGGC
Source organism: Anthoscopus minutus (assembly GCA_013399455.1). Lineage (NCBI taxonomy): Eukaryota > Metazoa > Chordata > Aves > Passeriformes > Paridae > Anthoscopus > Anthoscopus minutus. Next base: position 1,273 of record VWYI01035888.1, read on the forward strand.
TACTTTCCTGTGAAAACAGCCCTTTATCTGAGGATACAGAGATGAAGTATGTGATTTGAATAAAGCAGTTAAATAGAAAGCTGAGAAAGTTCTCCATGGAAAATGTGGATGTGTTGATAAATCCCCTATGAGCTTTTTGCAGGCTGGCAGGTGTGAGTGAAGGCCCTCTTTCTCTGGAATAGTGACATTCTTAAAATCCTGAGTGTATTGAAAAATTCAGGCTCTTGGAAGAGTATTTTGGTAGCGCAAGCAGGTTAAGACTATGACAAAATGTAAAAGCAGAGAAGAAACAGAACCACATTGTGCAATTTTTTTTCTTCTAATATTCTGAATCTTGTGACTGGAATACTCTGATGGTTTCCATTATGCTAGAGTGTGCACAGACGTCATATGGGGATGTTTTTTTCTCTAAGATTGCAGCAATCTCTGTCCCCAAATTGCTTATTACTAATTTATATAACACAGCTGGTATTCTGTATAAGCTACTGGGCATTTGTTGACACTCCAGCCAGAAGCAGGTGTATTTACAGTACTCAAAAAGTGGTGTAGTATTTGTTTTTGAAAATTCTAAAGCATCCACATGGTACAATGAAAGAAACCCCACCAAAAAGTCTGCACTGCCTCAACTTATTGAGCAAATGCTGACTATTTAGAATTAATTTACCTTCTACTGTAAAATTATAGTCATTTATGTTAACTGCCAGGTGAGGGAAAAGTAAGAGCAGAATAAAGTTGTCCTGGCTATTCAGACATTTCAGAGTGGTAAAAACTACATGAAAATATAAATAGGAAAATCTGGCATTAAACAATGTTGTTCAGTCCTGTATAGAAAAAAGAATGGACACAACCTAGGTCACTTAAAACAGGTAAACCTAGGAAAGGTTATGGCTTTACCACTTGAGGGAACTCTTTTAAAAATCACCATCTGAAACAGCAAAAAATGTCACCTTAACCTACTAAGAATGACTGAAGCCACATAAACTAAGTTCATGTTTAGAACTAAGTGATGCTACAACACTGAGTATTTATTATTGAAAAGTGATAATGAAGTCCATATCTGCAAAGGAAATTAATTTTAAAAAGAAAGAAAGCTGAGGGAAAGAAAAAGCTAAAGCCACAGTAGACAGCAAAACCCAAAATTATCAGTGTTTCTCATCACTGAAATGTGCATCAGTAATACTGTGTTTTTGCATATTTTGATATGCCAAGACAAATTCCCGGAAAGAACTTGAATGAGGAAATGAAAAAATACCTTTTCAAGAGAGTCAGCCAAACTACTTGCAGGACAAAGCTGAATAAGCATGAAGGAGTGATTGTGTGATTTTGCTTTTGATAGCACAGCTGAGGTTCAGCAGACTTCTTCTAGGTCTGTGTAATTATATCTGGCTAGTTGGGGTTTGTTTAAGTTGCCTAAACATAGTTTTAGCACAATTACAAGTATCTACTGTTAGAATTCATCCTAAATATGGCAATGGATTTACTCAATGTCTTTAAAAGATTTAGTAGAAGTACATCCTCTTTAATGCAGTTGAGAGCATACAAGGGTCCCAGTCATCTTGGCAGTCACAAAATCATAGAAACATTTAGCTTGGAAGGGACTTTAAATATCACCAAGTTCCAACACCCCTGCCCCACTCAATCTAGCCTTGAACATTTCCATAACAATAGTGTAGTCCCTGCTCTGAAAGTATTACAGGATTGCTTAAGACTCTCCAAATAATCTAATTAATATTAAAAGACTGATTATTTATTCTAGCATTTTGCAGTTTCTGGCCTCTGCTTAAGAAAAACTAGTCTGTCTATCTCATAGTCTCCAAGGTTTATTTAAGAAAAGCTGCACATTTGTGTATACTTTTTTGAGTCACAATTTTATAGGTCCTGTATTCAATGCCCTTAAGAGGTTAGGTTTCAGGCTACTGTAAAGCTTGAAAAATCTTTTTTTTTGCTGCACTGCAGGTCAAAAGTGCATTTCCTGACAGGTCACTAGTTCCCACTTGAGGGTAAAATATACCCAGTGCTACAGAGGAGATTTCTTAGCTGCTACTGAAAAAGTTTGATGCCTGGAACTTGCTATGGGGCTGGCAATATAGGCTCTACTTCAGCATAATCTCTACTGTTAAAAGCTTAATTTACAAATATCCTTCACTAATATTTTACTTGTTGCAAAAAATATTTACTTTCGGGAGGGTAGAAAGAGCACAAACCACTTTTCTTCTCTCTTTAGATTCTATAAACATATTTACATATATCCTGGTTTAGAATATCAAGTCCACCTTCTGGTTTTGTAAATCAGAGTCCAGGAAGAATTTTCTATTATAACCCAACAGGAGAAAAATCATTCAATGTTGAATTTGAATGTCTCTCTGAGTGCCCGCTAGACAATGGTTATGAAAAATGCTGACTCCAACCATATGGAGGGAGTCCATGCTTATCTGTAGCAAAAAAAGGAATGCACTGTTTTTCCTGTTACCTTGTATTCTATTTCAGAAGATTGCTACCCTAGACATTGGAGCTCTTGCTCAGCTGTCCAGGTTGATTACTTGGTAACAGAAGTCGGGAAAGAAAGATTTATCGACATAATTAATTATTTTTACCTCGCATATAGTACACTGATGCCATCTACAGACATTAGTAAAAGTATTCCTAAATGCATCCAGTTCAACCTATGAAGGTTATCTCCTGGATATTAATTAATATGTTTATTTCACTGAATAAGACTGGAATATTAATAGTTTAACTAATGGAGATCAGTTCCTCCATGACTGAGATAAAATAAAAGGCTCTCACCAGTTTGGCAGAAACTGAATTAGGCCCTGAAATAGTTTTTACTTTTCTTATAATAGCACCATCACACCACACACATACACACCCTCTCCACACACACCACCTCTTCCTCTGCAAACCAAATTATTTTCTTAAATCTTGCTGCACAAGAAAAATTATTCTCTTGTGCCCAGATGATATATTTTGTTTTACTTGGACAGACTTCCCAAGGTCTGATAAGAAGTAAACTGTTCTGCTACAGTTTTTTCCTGAGAAATTCTAGGAAAATACTAGAAGTGTAATTCATACCATCAGGCACAGCCCTGCATTGATTTTACATTTACAGATCATCCAAACCTTTGGGAGGTTTGTCTTCTACTTTTCTTGATTTGGGATTAAACAAGTGTAGTCCAACTGATTTGGATTTTGGTTTATGGCCTTTTATTTTTTCCCTTTGTCTTAGCTTTCATTACATCCCCTAGGGAATTCCACTATCTCACCTGTCACTACCATTTTGTTCAAGATACACTTTGTACTGCAAAAACTGCAACTCTTTAGTTCTGCAAATATCATCCTGAATCCAGGATGTCACTAGTTCATTTCAAAGTTACGCTTTATTTGCATTTTTAGTGGAATTGGCATTGAAAATGTACTGCCTCATCTACAAGGTCTAATGAGAGAAGGAAGTTCTGTCTGAGATTATCAGAAACCTGAAAGCATGAATGTAACTGTGGTGTTCTCCCTGCTCTGAGATTGTACACTCTTAAATAAATTCTTGTAAATAAACCTAACAGTCTTTATCATGTATCATGATATGCTTTCAGAGATTTAGAAGTTCATTATACTCACAAACTTTTATTTTCTGAATGAGTAGGAACAGGAGAAAGGAAAGCAGCCCTGAGAACAGGCAGCACAGGTACAGGGAAGGCAAAGCGCCTGACGCTCCTGGGTATGTCACCTGTCACGGTGGCTCTGTGGGTGAGGGCAGAACAAAGTGTGCTGTACAACCTGCTTCAGCACAGACTCTGAAATGGCCTGGCATAATATTCTTATACCCAAGCTGATGAGCTATCCTTTGGGTAAATGGACTGTAAAGAAGTTGTAAAATTGGCTGGATCACTAATTTTAGAGAATTGTGATCAGTATAACAACGTTTAATTGAAAACCCCTTAGATGGAGTCAAGAGCTGGGGCTGATATTGCTTAATGGCTCTATTAATGATTTTAACAAATGAATGAAACTTTCATTGAGTTGGTGGATGATATGAAATTGTGGAAGAGCAATCAATAGGCTGGGATTGAGCTGCAATTCAGAGGCATCCTTGACTTGGAAAAATGGGACAGCAGGAATCTCTTGAAGTTCAAGGAAGGGAAAGGCAAAGTTCTGCTCCTACACCTCTAGCTAGGCAGGAACTCTACAGGACATCTGGTTTCTTGGTACATAGCATGAGCAGACAGGCATTACTGTGAGAACCTGTAGCATAAAGCACACTTTAAGCAGAACTCCTGATTTCTACATCAAATGCTAATACCAGGAGGTTAAAAACTAGAAGAATAAAAAATTTAAAATACTAATCACCTGGACTACCCTGATTTCATTAAATACTCTGTCCCGTTCTGGGTTGGGTTTAACAGTAAAGGATACAGGTAACTCCTTCTCAAAGCAAAAATCCACATATAGATGGATTGATAAAACGTCAGCTCTGAGCTTACAAAGTAAAACTCTAGACTCTATTTTCAGATATTTTGCATTGAAGTTATATGAAAATATTAAAAAAAATCCCTGTTTACTTAATTTTTTTCTTTTAAATTAAGAGAACATTAAGAACAGCCAAGAACTAGCCAACACTTTGACTAGAAGATGTCTACTGAAATTTTAGGAATATCTAAAACCTGGATGTCAGGTATCATCATGTCAGGTATCTCAAACAGGTAAGAGTTAGATCCTCTGTTTGACACCACTACTTGGTGCAACCCTGGTAAGTATAAAAGCTCAGTAAATGCTTGCCCAGATGCAGAAACTATGTATTTAAACACATATCTGTGTGCTATTAGGAAGAATGGTATTAACCAAAATGGAGTTAACATGAAACTCAAGAGAAGCAAATCAGCAACTGTGAAAAAGAAAAAAAAATAAAAAACATAAAAAGAGGGAGGAAGCAAAAGGAATAAGGGAGAGAAAGAAGGAAACAGGAATAACAGTAATAGAGAATATTGAAATATTTCAACTGAAATTGGAAATATTCTTGGATTTAAGCTGAGAACTCATATGAAAATAAAAGAAAAACCTGAATATATTAGTTGAGGTCAGGAAAATTAGACAAGAGGATCACAAAAAAAGAAAAAGAAAAACTGATTAGACAGGAGGGAAAGAAATATAATTATGAAAAGTCTTTCTGTGGAAAAAAATGTGTACAGTGACAAAGTTTGGAAAGATGAATTCCAGTCATCAGAATGCTGGAGGATGATGAAGTGAGGATTAATACTGCCAGATTCAAATATAAACCAAGAAAGATTTAATTTTTAAAATCTCAGCAACAATCTAAGATGAAAGGAGTAAATACAGTCTTATAAACTATAACAGGATATTACAGTTCTTTCTTTAGAAAGAGAATTACTTGAAGGAAAAGATAAATTGAATAATGAAAACAATAAATAAATGGAAATGAAAGTGCTATTAACCATTAGTAAATCACAAATGTGAGAAGCAAGAATGAGGACTAAGCAACTTTAAATATAGCTTACTAAAGTTATGAAAGGAATTATATATCATAGTTGCTGCTGACAGAAAAGGGTACATGATCAAAGTCACCTGCTCTAACCCCAGACATCTTATGTTGGCTTCCCAAAGTGGCTCCAAAGCCAAAGCCTTTTTTTACATCATTTTTCTAAAAAGGCAGAAGGGCTGCCTTGACCTGGTTGAGGAGTCAGGATCTCACTCATAGCAAGAAAATACCAAAATGGTGACAACATGACTCTGAGTCTGTCTGAGGTGTTCACCTGCTAGCCAGGGAAATCACTTTCCATTGTCTCAGAGATCTTGAAGATCTGAACTTTAAACATAAATTTCACTTTGAACTTCTAAGTTCCATGGCAATAAAAATGCAAATGTATATTTTCCTGGAGTCATTTAGATGATGACATATCTCAATATCACCAGGAAAATTCTTACTGCCACAGTAAGAACAGGTAATTCCAAAGCAAAAGTTCCACTGTAACTGCCATCAAAACAAAAGTCACCCAAAGATTTAACAATTGAAAAACTGAAGCAAAATATGAGCAGTCTATGTCTTGTGGATTGTGAACTAGAGACTGGAAGTAGATTAGCAGGTATTTTGGTGCGTATATTTTGGCTGTTCCATGTTGCAATACCTGGGTTTCTTCTGAGCTCAAGACCACAACCTAGATATGGAAATTACCACTAAACAGCCACAAAGGCTAACTGCTTGGTCTCAAAAAAACAAATTAGGAGAATTGGTCATCCAGAGGGTGACCAATTTTTGTAACACTTGTAACATTGTAATATTGTTTGGAGGCAGTAAACTACTACAAATGCATATGTAGCAAAAGAAGGAAAAGTCTAACTGGTTATTACTAAACTGAAGCCATCTCAGCTGGATACAGAGGTCACTGCAGCATTAAATTTATGCCAAGTTACAAATAATCTGTCTATTAAATATAGTGAAGAAAGGATTCAAGGAAAAAAAACCCAGGAAACTGAAACTCAATATCTGATTAATGAATAGAACAAGAAATTTAAGGGTCAGCTGTGCAGCACAGTTTGCACTGAGCACGCATGTGTGAGCAACTGAAATGTTAAAGGTTAATAACTTAAACAATCAGCCGTGTGCAAAAGCAGCAGGTGCTTTGCTGAGGCCAGGTTTGCACCTCTCAGCCAGAGGAGAGAAGAAGAATTTCTGGGTTGGTGACAGCAAAACCTCTGATGTGCACAAGAACAGCCCAGGTGCAGAGGGGCTGCCCTCCTGCCACCATAGGATGACCACGGCAAAGCAACCTTCATTTTGCAACAATCTGGGTTTTTAGCCAGGTAAGGGAAAAGGATGATAAGAAGACCCTTTGGAGCTGTAGCAATGGTATATATATCTATAAACACCCATCCAGATCGTTTCGCTCTAATCCACCCCAAGGGATCTATCAAGAAGAACCTCAGTTACCCTCACCTGCAGGGGTAGGTCGTAACACAATGGCACACTACATCCATAAAGCTGAATTCCAAGGGTGCAAACAAAGGCACAGTCCAGGCTAAAGCATAAGAGTTAGACTGGAACTTAGTATTTGGATGGAGGGTGGAGGATTTTGTAGCTGGAGAAGAGAACTGATACACCAGACACATATACACATCATGCACATTCCTTTAAACTCTTGTTTAAATTCCAGAAATATGTTGGCAGGTGCAGCACAGCTCAATAGTTTCAGAAAAACTTTTTTATTTCTCATTGTTTTTATTTTCCATTTGTTGAGTGCAATAATTTTGTCTTTCTCTTATTGAAACTCTGGGAAGCAAATCAATTAATGGATAAATGACCACTCAACAATACTTGACTGCACAAGCCAAAAACACTTGTTAAGTTCTCAAGTGCAATTTGGTATTTGTCCGAATTGCAAACGTTTACAAGGTAAGACAAAACGGCACATTGTCCATCCTCTTGCTCCCTTGCCTGATCATTCCCAAAGAATATCCAGGAACATACCATAGGATAGTAATCATGGCATTTTCCAGCAAAGTGCAGATGTGGACAGTTGTTTGGCTTTTATAGATATTTCTCAGAAGCTGAAGAGATGGGTTAAAAACTTCAGAAGTGAAAAGGAGCTCATTATGTTAAAAATACAACATCAGTTTATCATGCAATTGCATTCCCTGTATTACTAAAAAGACAAAAAAGACTAAGTTTTCTAATACTGACACCACAGATGCTGTTACCACATGGTGTTGCCACATCTCAATTTAGAACCTAATTCAGAATGCATCTGTTTAGGTGTATTTAATTTAGGATACACTTGTAATAATTTGCTTTAATGAAAAAATGAGCAAATCAAACCCTAAACTCTCCAGTAAAGACGGTGTTAGTTTGGGAGATGGAAAATTGAAGGAAAGATAATTACTTTGAAATGTTGAGTGTCCAATACACAGAGATCCTGAGTATTTCAGTTCATTCTCCGGTATATGTGATCTATCTGTATTATATTTAATTGACATTTGTGTGCTGTGAACATTTCCTGACACCAATATAAACAGGTGTGAAGCAGCCCTTGCCTATGCTAGTGAGATCTCCCAGCCTTCAAAACAGGGTGATAGCAGCATATTGCTTATTGGGAACAGTGCCTAGAACCTTCAAACTTCCAAATTATGCCTGGGAATTGCTTGGGGAAGTGCCAGTTGATATAAATCAAAACTCTTCCAGGGACTGTTCTAATAACCTAACAGGACAGATGATATTTTTCCAATGCCTTGATGCATTCCTGAGCATTAGTTATGTTACACACACATATAAAAAATAAAGATGTATATATACACACATATAAAAACACATTAAAATTGTTGTTCATGTGACCAGAAGTTCCGCTTGGCCAGACACTCCTTATTTCACAAAAACCCTAGTGAAAAACTTAAAAAAATTATTTTGCTTAACCCACCTTCTACTGTCAGACCCCACTGGAAACTGCCCACAGGAAAGCAGGACTTTTGGAAATGGATACCAACTCAGCCCAGTTCTAACAGGGAACTTCTATTTATATTAGCGTAGTTTCTGGATGGGGAACTGACCAGTATAGCACATGAAACTTATTTCTGAATTTTAAATACCAAATGAGCAATCACTGTGAATAAATAAAAAAGAAAATTATCAGCAGTAGAAGGACATGTTGGCTTCTCTAAGTGTATTTAGATATAAATTATCCAGACTCTGGTCAGAGCATATATTTTATTTTAGATCTATAAATTCACTATGTCTTGCAACTCACTTTGCAGACTCTTCTTCTCTGCAATTTAAGCAGCACTGATGAGTAATAGGTGTAAAAGAATTCCTTTATATGTAAAAGAAATGGCTGCCAAGGCAGCTTCACACATGTGAGCTCCTTCCCCTTGAAGTGATCCCCTTATTTCTGGATCTAACACACAGCATAATATTTTAGAAAAGCTGCACAGTCCATCTTCTCAAACCTACATTGGGTAGAATTTCTGTGGGGGAAAAAAAAGGGATGCAGTGGGAAATTTTTTAAGTCAGTCCACTGCTAATGAGCACCATCTGGCTGGAAGGGAAGCAAAAAGCTGCTGGCTTTATCCCGTTTGGTTGTACCTGCTTTTTCTTGTGTAGTGAAAAGGGAGATACACAAACTCTGGAGAGAGGCAATATTTGAGAGACGACCTTCTAAAATAAAAAGATAACAAGCTTTAAAAAATACAGAAAAATAAAAGTGAACTTACTAGTAGTATCCTTAATAAGAGGAATTTCCCCAAGTTCCCACTGAATATGCCATATGCAGGGCAATTATTACCAATATCATTATTTCTTAAAACATACAGATGAAGGCACAAGGAGTGCATACATCATTTCTCAGCTTTGCAAGAATGGACAAAGCCCTCCTCAAAACAGTGGTTGTACTCCTCCTGAATGACTAAGTACTCTGATGCAAGTCATGTTTAACAGCAGTATGTGGGGGGTAACCTCCATGTGATGCTTTTTAGCAAATAACTATCTAATATAATGCTACCACTTAGTGTAACCACGGGCATATCTACATCTCGTTTATACTCAGGTGACTGAAATCTTGACAGGAATTTGGCTGTAGTGGGGGCTTTATTGCAGCCAGAAGACAGACTTTTATTATCTCCAGAGAAGGGGAACTCCAGAACCTCAATGGCCAGCTGGTTCCAGTGTTCTGTCACTCTCAAAGTAAAGATTTTTGTCATGTTCTGCTGAAACGTTCTGTGTTTCAGTTTATGTGCGTTGTCCCTTGTCCTGTTGCTGGGCACCACTGAAAAGTCTGGCCCAATACTCTTGCCCAGCCTTGTGATATTTAAGATTAACAAAATTCCTTCTCAGTCATCTCTTCTCCAGGTGAGAGTCTTTGTATGTAATACAGGCATAGATGTTTAAACAGTATTGGTGTTTCTAATTCATCCATTTCAAGAAGACATTAAATCTGATTCAATGCTACATACAGGGACCATAACCATTATTAGGCATCATTCCTTCCCTTTTCTCCTTCCTTTCATGTTTGGTTTCAATCTGCTGAAGAAGACTCCTAAATCCAGAGGGCTTTGGGGTAGGATTTTTTCTTGGCTAACTTCCATACCAGCAGTAGGCAGAGTCCATGCTCTACCAGAGCCCCTGTAACCAATCAGAAACTGAAAATTTATTTAAAAAATAATCATTTTGATACCTTTGCTCCATTCTGGAGTTTCACTCCCCATAATCTGGAGTTTCTGGCTGGCAGTACAAGGTACTGCTATTGCATCATGACACTACAGTGGAAGAAATCTTGGCAGCCAGACAAAAGGTAATGACAATTTCAAAGGCACAAGGCTCTTCTTGGAGCTGTGGAAAGTGACTGAGCTGTCAGTGGAATCATAACAGAAGTACCTGAGTAAAAAAAAAAACAAACACCAATAACAGCAACAAAAAAGAAGGCCTTTTTTTCTGGAGATAACTAAAAGTGAAGGCTAAAAATACTATATATGTATTTTAAGAGAAAAAAGTCTTTCTCAATACTCAGGAGGTTGTTTCTATTAAAGAACCAGGCAGAGGAGGAAAAGTGTTTGGTTGTTGGTTTTTTTTTCCTAAGGACAGAAGAAATACCTCTAACATCAAACATTTAGCAACTTGTCAGGACCAAAGAGTAAACATACAAACATGGATGTCATTCTGTGTTCCTGCAATGTAAATGCCTCTTGGACTGCAAATATTTAGCTTTTCCATAGTCTGGTCTTTAAAAAGAGAGCTATATTTTCAGCCTGAAAACCCAAAGGGAATTAGATACCATACTTAGATATGTACTGTATTGTACATTCAAAAGTTCCTTAAAAAAATACACTGAAATCGTATGAATTTCCATGTACATGTAGATTGCTTTGTCATGACCTTATTTACATTATTGAGAGTTTAAAATTTTTATTATATTAACCTAAAAATCAAGAAAATATGCTTAAGAAACAGAAGCTGTATTATATATGCTTTGTATAGAAAAAGCTATACTCTGAGTCAAGCTTTCTGATACTAATATTGTGCATCAAAAATGAAAATGACAAATCACAAAGATTATCAAACCCAATGCTTTCAGTTCTACATTCATATGACTGTACACTTTATACGATATTTACAAAGCTGCAGATACAGGAAGGAATCCAAGAGAGGAAAAAAATCAGTCCTGCATGGCATGTTTGGGTTTGTTCTAAAATGTTGCTCCAAGCACGAATCTTTCAGTAACTTCACCTGTAGTTGCATGGGCATGGCAAGGGTTAGAGAGGAAGTGGCCAGAGGATCACTCCAAAGCCCTTCAGGAAATCTCTCCTTCTGATATGTGGCTTAAACAAGCAGCAGAAACCTTCCTGCAACAGTGTCTCTGCAGCACTTGCCAGTGCAGCAAGAGCTCCCCCCTTTGTTTTCACAAATTTTAACCATTTTCCTCACTTCTGATAGGGGAAAAAAAAAAAAAAGTAGCTTCGAGGCCCTATGAGAGAGGAAAAATCCCCAAGCAAATAATAAAAAAATAAAGGGAAAAAGAACTCCTCCCCAAAAAACAAACCCAAACTCAAAGTTCTTTATTTCAGTGGACAATATATAACCTGAGTAACCTGGGATCTTTACAAAATCATTCACTTCAAGCCAAACTAGACTTGCTTAGACAACAGGCTAAGTGACTTTTCAAGGCAAATACTTCAGAAAGCCTGTCTGACTGTCTGGTAAGTCAGAATAATTTATTCAACCCCAGATCAAACCCTAGACCCTTCTGAAAACAAACACCTGGCATTTCTTTAAAGACAAGAGTTTCTCCAAGCTTTTACCACTTCAGCCAATAATCTAGAAAATGAGCCAGGGTCTCTCAAGTTGACTGGCTTCTTTATTGAAAATTTACTGAAGTTGCTAATTCTATTGAAAGTTTATTGAAAGTTCTTTAAAGATCTTAAGTATACCCTATGAAAATCAGTAATGCACATACACTGAAAAGCAGTAAAGATAACAAGAAAGAGCAAACAAGCCTGGAAACCATTTGAGACATTATATAGTGTTGGGGGTTACATGTCCTTTTTTTTTT
>VWYI01035888.1:13777-37764 GCA_013399455.1 Anthoscopus minutus
CTGCCTTCCCTGACAGATAACTGTCTCAAAAAACCGGGACATATAGGAAGATATACTGAAACCTCTTAAAAAATACAACCAAATGTTTGAGTAAGAACAGTAACTGCAATTTCAATGACTATAGCAATTAAGGCACAGACTGTTAATTCTCCTTCTCTGGGCACAGACTGATGGAAATAAGGAAGATTTTTTTATGGTAGTCCATTACTGCTCGCTTATGGTAACGTGCTTTAGTTTCAGACTATAGCTGCATGAATCAGAAGGAAAGATGAAATGTATCTTATTTTTCCAGAGAATGTTTTATCTCAGTCTTGAAAAAAGTAGAAGGCCTTCCCATTAGCATATTATTTTTAAGGGAAAAAAAATTCAGAATAAAATTAAACTGCATTTGCACACACTGCAGATTAACTAATGCTTTGTCTCAATTATATATTTGCTATTTCTGTAGACCTGGTAGGATGCTTAAAAGTTTCTGACTCTTTTAACTGTAGCTCCACAGTGTGGCCAATGTGAGAATATACTGAAGGAGAGAGAACTATCCAGCAATTTTCCAATTGCTATGTCCCTTCACTCTCAGTTAGGTATCAACAGCCTTGTGCATAGCCTCTCATTCCAGAAGGAAAGATTACAGGCTAATGCAATCTACTAATGGGTTTGATTTAATTTTTTTTTCCCCAATATTATTTTCAGGAAGGTTAACACCTTTGTTATATCCTGTAAGATGATAGCTTCCATATAAAACATCAAAATGAAAGAAAAAAAGTAAATACAATTTATATAGTATTGACAGAGACAAAAGATACATCTACCTAACAGAACAGCTTTCCATTTTTTAAGCAAATTCATGCTCTGATAACACAGAAACACTTTATATCTGAAACACTGTAGCCATAATTTCTTTTTCCACCAGAACAATCGACTTAAGTGAGATAAATACATTACTTTGGATCACATGTCATTGATCATTAAATTCACTTACAAACAATTATTTTCTTATGCTGAGTTATTTCTTTGAGACTCCTGAAGGTAAAACCATTCAGGTTATTTGCTGTAGTGTCTCTTGTGTGTGCACAAGCTTGTTTAATTTAAAGCTAGACCAGAGATGTAGAACTAACATTCCCTGAGGGTGACTGGAGACAATACGGATCTATTGTTCATTCAATACAAGTACTTATTGAAATGAACTATTAGAATAAACACATTAAAAGTTCATTCAGTGTTAACTGCAAAAGTGATGACTATTCTGAGGGTTTAAGAATACAATCAATTCTGTACTACCACTGCCAAACTGATTCATTCTAACAAGAAAGATTTTAAACTGGGAAATTATAATACAGTTAAGGTTGCCAGTATGCATTATTTTATTCCTAGCTAAACCTTTCAGGCATTCATAAATTGACCATAAAGGTTTGCTCTGCCCTGGGGCTACTCTGATACATATATTAGGCTGACAATCTGTTCCTTATTCAGCTTGCTATGTCTAGATAAGAAATATCACACGTTATCCTGGGTCTGCTTGCAAAGTCTGACAAGGGTGTATGAAGTTAGGAACCCAATGACAAATTTTATCTTGACTTTTCTCACATCAAATGACAATACTCTGTAAAATTTTGCTCACCCAGTATTGATTATCCTCATGATAACTAACGAAGTAATGATAATTTATCAGAATGCTTTAGAAGCAAAATTAAATTTATATTCATCATTCTCCCATAAGGCAGCTAGGTAAGTGATGTTACCCTTTTGTGAGGAATCAGAGAAAGGCAAAGTGACTTGCAAAAGGCTGTGCAATGATTTAATGCATACTCAAAAGACCAAGACTTCTCTAACCATACATCCTCTTTTCTGGATTCTAGTTCCTGCCACATTTATTGGTCAGCCTGGCCTAATGGGAGGTGTCCCTGCCCATGGCAGCGAGGGTAGGACCTAGATTAACTTCCCATCTCCAACATTCCATGATTCTGTGATTTTATGATAAGTCTTTGATACTAAGAACAATATTTTTACAACATATAAATGTAAGTGCACTGCTGTTGTGAAGATACCTTTTTATTCACACTTAGTTCTGTGATTAAAATTAATTAAAGGCTAGTCCTGATTTAGAGTTTTAAATGTCCCTTTTTAAGTCATGATGGCAACATCAAATATACAATTACTTCACATGCTTGACTCCTCCCTGTCATCAAGTGTCTGAAGTAATTGTATATGAGAGAGATAGTGAGAAACAACATTATTTTTTTAAGTGAGTGTGATAATTCTGGGAAAGCTTTGCATATTTTGGGCTTAGCTGTTATTACCAAACCTGAAAGCTGTTAGCAAGAGCATCATAACGAATTGTCATCTCTCCTTCTGATCTTTCTATGATTACATTATATTGAATACCCAGAAAAACATCCAAGATCTTAAAAAAATTAACTCATCATTATGTGTCCAAACTTTTATTTTCATTTAAAAAAAATAGCTGAGAAAACGTCAGTCTTCACAGCATGTGCTGTTCACAGCATGTGCTGTACAAAAGCAGACATCTCAATTCACTTTATATGATGCCACAAAGACTTCATTGGAATTAAGCTTTCTTAAGAACTGTTTATCCTCTGCATTGCAGCATGGTCCTTGCTATCTGTGCTCTGACTCCCTCACCATCCTGATTTTAAGGGTGTAGTGGTCTCTCACACCTGCCTCATTTCAAAGAATTTGCTTGAATGTTTTAGTTTTAGAAAGGTTTTTAAGAAATCTAGCATTGTTAAAAGAAAAAATTAACTTTTTTTTTTTTAAGAAGAAGAAATAGTTTTATAAATAAATGTATTGGACATTTCTTTAGCAGAAGAAAGTCCTGAAAATTATACACCAGTTTTTTTTGCATTTTTTTTTGATGCAATGCTTGCCAGTATGATATGTAGCCAAGGGAACACACAGCTTTCATGAGTTTCAAATTATTATTATCTGTGTATCTGGGGATTTATTTATCTACGATCAGCTGCTGAAGTCATTGAAAAGTGTCTTAAGTTCCACTGATAATTGCAGCCATATCCTTTTAATATGCTCTCTTCTAGCATATTTTAAAAAGCATCTTTAGTGGCAAAGAGCATATAATTTCCTTTTATCTTCCATTGTCACTTCTTGCCTTCAAAGGCTGTGAATATACCCAGTATTATATAGTCTGAATAAGGAAACATTTATTTTTGTCTGAAAGCATAAAATAATACCAGTTCAGGTTTTGTATCTATGTTTCAGAGACAAAAAAATCTAAGCAACTTTAACTGTATTATAGTAACATATAGTATGGCATGTAAATATATTATTATAGGATAAAACAGCTTGAGAAAAAGGAATCACCTTTAAAGCATTTAAAAACTGTGGCAGAGAATCATACCAATTAAAATAAGGAGAGAAGAGAAAAGAAGGGAAAAAATAAATCCACATGGCTGGGTATTCTCATTAAACTCAAAGTCTGTCAATGAATATTTATCTTTATTCTTCTGCCTGGAAGGAAGGCTGAAGAAAGACTGAGCAAAAATACTTTACTTCTGTCAATGAGGCTTAGTAATCAACTCCATCACCAGAAGTCCTCTTACTGCCAGCTGTCATTCAGATGACAGGTTATTTCAATATATCAGCAGAGGGCCAGCTGGCAGGGGGATAGAAATGACAGCCTTGCTTGAGTAGTGAAAAATATTTTCAGCAGAATTAGCAAGGCTGAGATGCCTGTATATGCCTGAGGATACAACGAAGGCCAGAGGAGGGATGCATTTGAGCAAATAGGAAGATTTATGCTATGTCTTCTAGGAAATGTAGAGAAATATGTTTTTCCAAATAGCACAAAGTACATCACTCAGAGGTAAATTAATGTTTTATCTGCTTAGCAGGTTACCTTTTCTCCTTTATGTTTATTTCTTGGTGTTATTGTCCTGTCTCATACATTTAACTCTTAGAAGTTTCAGCTCAACTCAGTTTTATTGCATGACATACAGTGGTTTCTTTGGACTTCCTGTCATCTTTGTGATTTTCCTTTTCCTCCCTTTTTATTTAAACATTTTCAGGGTTTTATTTTCTTCATTACTTCAGATTCTTCTCAGTCTCTGTAATTTCTTCCTTGCTGTGCATTTGTCTTCCAACCCTCTCAGAGGTTTAACTTTAGTTGACTTTAAAATTACCTGCTTAGGATAAAACTTGTATTTCCAGAACTTCACTACCAGAATTGGAAGGTCCTGTTTGCAGTGCTGCAGTGCAATTGTAAGAAACTTGTACTGACTTTACCGGGAGCTGAAGGTGTCAAAAGTTCCTTAAATTCAATCTCTGTGAGTACAGGCAAATGAAAACTTGACTTTTTCCTGCTACTCACATAGTGCATTCTTTTATTTATCTTCAGGTTTCAAAGTTTCTTTCCAGTATTTCTTTTCAAACCTGGCTTTTTCCCATCAAATTGTTCAAAAACTACTGAATTATCCATTTTCATAGGCAGAATGTGGATTTAAAGTGATGGATTGGAAATTCATTTGACTTGGAATTAGCTGGTATTCTATATTGTACTTTCTGTCTTCAATTGCAATATATTAAATAATAATTAAATAATTATTTTCACCTTTAAAAATTATTTTTTAGACTTCAAAATGTAAGGCAAAGGATACACATAGCTTCTAGTTCCCCCAATTCCTTCAAATCAAGAACTTAAAGGACTCTAAAATAAAAGTTATATTTTCTATACCTTAAGGCACCTGAGTTATTTTATATATTACAGTAAGTACATAAAACTTCTGTAAACTGGACAAAGGAGGGACCTTATATAAAGGCAAATAATATATTTATTTCTAATGCTGAGAATTACATTACCTACAGAAGAAAGTATGCCTAAATTAATGTTTCTTATCACATACATGCATGATTACATCTGTTTCCTATGAAGTAGATATTGTTCTATCAGCACTGATCAACACAGGTTGAACCATGAAGTAACATGAATTTTTGAGCAACACCTCATCTGAGTATCAAAAACCATTCTTTCCCCCCAACAAGAGTTTAATATGCCATTTATAAATGTTTAGGCTGCCCTAAGGCACATTTTGCAAATCCACTTATCTGTGCCTTGTGTAGGTACACACAGTACCAGAATAGCTGCCCTCAACATTCCAAAGCAGTTTAACATTTTACTAAAAATACCATGAAGTGTTCTAATAGTATGTTCTAATCTATGTCTAATGGAATGTTCTGATCTATTTTGGTATAGATTTTTAATTTTACTATGAGATTTCAATAACAAGAGGACATTTAAAACACAGCACCACCTTTCCATTTTGAGACTGTTTAACAGACATGGGGTTTAATACACTTTTTTTTTTATTTTTGCATTGGTTTGTTTTCCTTGCTATTAGGATAGTGAAATCAACTGCAAGGAAACATGAAATTGCTCAGTTTTCGGGCATTCCTAAAATGAAATTTCCTCAAATCTCACTGATGACAGCTAACTTCCTTTACTGGGATGCTGACACTGAAGATTCACTGAAGAGATTCACTTGACATACTTCTAATGTTATGCTGCCAGATTTTAGAGAATAACATAGCAAAACACAGCTTTTCTAAGAAAACTAGTGAGCTCCTTTCCTGGGTAAAGGGAGGGCCTAGAAATCTCAGTGGTCACTGAAAGGCCAGCTGTGTCACATCTTTTTCCACAAAATATTCTTTGAGAATGACCTGGCTCTACATTCTTTAACAACCTCAAGCTAGCTTGCATCCCTAAGAGCAATGCTGCTATTTTAAAAAGTGCAACTAAGCAAACTGCAGACACAACATTTCCCTGTTTCTCATGACAGAAGAAGAGATAAAACTGCTACTAATACTGTGGCCTAGCAGCATTCAATATTGTTTAGTATTTGGGTATCAGAGTGACAAGTGCCATATCAATATACAGTACTGCTTGAAGATATATAAAAAAGGAACAACTGATCAATGGTAAATCAGTCTTTAAAATGCATGACTGCACTATGTTACTAATAAAGGCGCCTTCAATGCTAGTGAAAGCACAGATGGATTCTGAGTAGCCTCTCCTAATTCTCTGGTGAATTTACTGCATTATAAGCAGAAAGGAAAAAGGGCAATTCTTCTGATATTGCACACTGGAGAATTCCAGTGTAGCTTACAGCACGTTCATTAGCATGCTCTTTCAGATACAAAAGAAACATTAGACAATACTCTAGGAAAGCGATCATAAATGAGCCACAAAACATTAAATTAATTTTTTAACTTCTAGAATGCATCAATCCCTTTTTCTTCCTATCATACTTTCCTTGACATCATCAAAGACTGCTTCAAATCAGAACAAATGCAGCTAAGATGTAATGTATTATTCAGGGCTGGAGTCAGTCCCAGTTTCACTGGGACAGCTGCACATCATTTGTTCAGCATCCCCATTTCCCATATCTCCCATACCTGTAGTATCTTAGAAAAATTAATATTCACATAGTGGTATCCTTAAGGTTACAAGAAAAAAATAATACAAGGAAAAAATAAACCAAGCAAAAATTATGACTCTTATAACAAAACTCAAGAATTTATGCTTAGGAAAAGACTTCCATACAAAAATTAGAAAAGGCAGACATACAAAAATTGAATATGCTGTGGAAAGAATTAGGTATTCTATATATTTCGAAAAAAAAACCTTTCTGCAAATCCACAGAGCAATTACATTAACCTAAGATATCTTAAATTACTGTATGGAATGTGTTTTTACTATATTTAGGTAAAACAGTCAGAACCACTAACAACGTTCTTAAAATCTTCTGACAAAATATATCATTAAAAGTTGACTGAATGGTCATTTTTCAATGATTCATGAAGGTCTAAAGCAAAAGTTGATGCTACCAAACAGAGCAGATAGGCACTTTAAATGACTGTCAAAAGTCTACTTCTGAAAGATGTAAACTGATAAGGAAATTAATTAAGGATTTAAGTTAGTAAGGAAAGAAACTCCCTCATTTTTCAAGGCAATGCACTGCTTTCACTGACCTGGCAAATAAAAAAGATTTCATGTATCAAATGAATGTTTAAATATATACCAGGCTATTTCTTCCTATTTTTTTAGGAATCTTTGAACAGAAAGAAAGAAAATAATAATCATGAAATATTATTTCATACAAATATTTAAGGAAAAGGGTAAATATTTGGTTGGCTGTACATTGTAGATATCACTGACTGTTTAGTTATGAAAATTGCTCAAGAGCCTCTGCATTTCCTGCATTTCTTTTTTCTCTGATATTCCCTGGGAAACAGTGATAGAAAGCTTATGTATGTTTAACTCCATGAGATGCTTACAAGTTGAATCAATTACTCAGAGTTTTCTGTAGTTTTAAAAATATGGATGTGACCCCTTGTTTCAGACTCAGCATGCTAGTTACAACCACAAAAGGATGCCACATTTAAGGCAATTAAACTGGTTTAAGAAATTGTCACCACTATGCAATGATCAACACAGATGCTGACTTTCTGGGCTTTATTTAAATGAATTTCCTTTCTTTTCTTCCCCCATTCTATACAGTATAATTTGTCTTATGATATCTTTAATCTTTTGTCTCCCTAACTGAAAAATCTTCATACGCACAATTTCTCCTGCCTGCTACAACATTATAATAGTCTCCAGTTCTGCTTTCTCTCTCTCTGGTATTTTGCCATACTACCTGTGCTCTGCTCAAACTCAAACAGTGCCTTTTCCTCAGCACACTTCCATTCAATGACTGGAGCTAAGCTTGACCACAGCTGGTTAAAAAACCAGATTATCAGACACTGAGCTGCTTTAACTGGCTTGGGCTTTAATCAGAGCATGGCATCCTGTTGAACACGTCACTCCATGGATTTTGGGAGCAAATCAGTGGTGTTGGGCTGTATATATCTATATCTATCTATATCTATATCTATATCTATATCTATATCTATATCTATATCTATATCTATATCTATATCTATATCTATATCTATATCTATATCTACATCTATATCTATATCTATATCTATCTAATCTATATCTATATATCTACAACTACATCTATCTAATCTATATCTATATCTACATCTGTATCTATATCTATATCTATTTTTATCTATATATCTCTATCTCTATATCTCTATATCTAACCATTCTGGTTCTGCTTGGTCCTTCTCATTTGTACCATCATTTTTCTAAACAAATAATGTCTAGTAAGCTATTCAACACAGTTAAGGAGAGTTAATAAAAGGTTCTTCATGTAAACATCATTTAGATAAACTTAGGTGATGCCATGTCCAGCTGTACTCCTGCCAAAAAACTTCAGTGAGGTGAGCCTGAATTATTGTAGGCTGATGTAAAGATAGCTCTTGTGACTGCTGCACAATATCAGTAGGTGCACTGGGGTTTTATGACATTGCCAGGGAGGAAGAAAACAGCTGATATGGGAATCTGGGAGGCACTTTTATTAACCTTTTTCTGCAACTGGTGGGTTTAAACCACAGTTCATACTAAAATTTATGGAAGCCAGCATAGGCCCCCCCACTCTGCATGTTTCACAGTTACAAGCTTAATCATAAATATTATATGAATAATTTACATACAGGTATAAATGCATAAGTGGCGATTTCTATGCATAAATAATTACATCTATACCCCTTGCTATTTCAGCTATAAACAGACAACTGTTTTACAACAGTTTATACACATTCCCAATGTTCATATGCACTTGAATAAAAGAACATTGTAAAGATTGATAATTTGCAGGTATTTGATTTTATATTTCCTTTTCTGCACCATATTATTTGATATTATAATTAGTATTTTGGGAAAATGATCAGGAAATATTAGTATGTATTGAAATTTATTTTTATCTAGGTAAGGGAATAGATTCAATTGGCAAGATGAATGGAGGGAAGATAAGGAAAATGAGTTTAAGACCTGAATCTTATCACTCTAGATTGGCTTGTCTGGCTTTTTTAATTAGTGACTGACAATACCTTCTAGAATGAAGAAAAACCTACAGCTTAAAATTTAAATAATAATAGCAAAATAGGAAGAGTACTGTAGTAATATATCCCAAAAAGATCTTAAATTAATAAAACACATGGATAAACAAACAAATATGAAAATGACAAAACTAAAAGATCTCAAACAAGTGTTTTTAATAGAAATCTTTTGAGTACAATTTTGTGTCTCAGATTTTTTTTGTATAAGTTTTTGTTTGAAAAATCACCATCTCCAATATTAATATTCTCAAATATGTGATTTGGACATAATTTTCCATTGCTAGCAATTTTTCAGGTAATACTTTACTACTCTGTAACTTCACTTCCTGCAACTACATAGAAAATACTTAGAATGCCTTCTAAAGTTTAATTGAATCTTCATAGGAGTTACTGCACTTAGTATTTCTTTTCCAAGAAGACTGACATTTAAATTCCATAATTTTTGTGCTTATCTGCCTTCAAAGAAACTTCATCTTTTAATATTTTTACCAACCGTAATTCAAAAACTCAATCATATGTATGTTACCTACTTACTCGTAAAGGTGCTGAGAAAAACTTATGTTCTCTGTGACAGCAAGAGCAAAAAGGACAAGATTTTAACAGAAAGAAAGAGACATTGAACTTCCTAAGGAAAAGAATTCTAACTTGTGGATTTACCACTTTAATCACTTCCCTTCATAGCTTAAAAATATGGAGGTTATGGTTTAAAAAAAAGTTGAATCTTGATTTTAATTATGACAAGTATATATAAGTACAATAGAAGGAGTCAGAAATGAAGTGACAGAGCTCTGTGTCATTAAACTTCGTGTATTTACATTTTTCCCAAGATTAGGTTTATGTACTTAACAGATAGGGAAAATAATTATTTTCCTTATCAAGTGTACTTGATCACATAATCACTGTGAGCTACCAAAATTGCAGCCACAAAAACAAGATCATCAAATGCAACAGCACAATGAACATTGGTAGGTGTGACGATATTAGCTACGCTGCTGCCAGGGAATGGCACCTCCCCACAAATGCAGGGTGGTGTCTTCGTTTGAAAAGACAGGTGTCTTCTAAGCAAGGCAGAAACCTCCCTTGAAATGGAAAAAATTTAAACCCCCCCTCTTAATTATGATAATCTTGAAATCAAGAGGATCTCAGGCAAAGATATGGGAATAGGAGTAACAGTTCTTTACTAGGAAAATTAAAATTAAAAAAAGAAACAAAACATTGACAGTGTCAGAATACAACCTGACCCCCTGTTGGTAGCGTGTTGGTAGCACTCATATTAAACGGTGGCTGCAGTCCTCCTGGAGTGACACATGTGCTTCTGCTGAAGCAGTGATCCTGTAGAAGGGCATAGTTTCCCTCTGAAGGTCCAGTGGTGCTGTAGATGGGTTCAATCTTCTAAGAATTCAGTGGAGAAAGCCGGCTTGTGATGCTCTGAGTCTCCAACTATATCCAGGTAGAAATGCTTGGCTCCTCCCCCTGGGTGGAACATCCCCCAATGGGATGATGTAATTTTATCAGTCATGCAGTGAGACTCGATGGCCCATTAAAAGAGGATATTCCCCTGGAGGAAGGATGGGTCATGGAAGAGATAAAGAATGCTGCCACACCTTGTTTTAACAGCTGGTAATAGAATACATACTTTTGGCTACATCTTGTATTGCAACCCAAGACAGGTGGACATGCCAGCTCAGGCAGGAACCTTCTGCAATGCACTCCTTTCATAACATAGGATATGCCCTGGAAGAGTTTCTTTAATTTAGCAGAACCACACAGAGGCTAAGGGAAAATTGTTGGTTCCATACGGACACACTGTTCAAAACCAGGAAAGGACATGAGGTACATAACTGTAATTTAAAAGTCAGGTAGATGGTGGCACAAGAACAGGACACAAACTCAACATTCTGTAAGCCGTGTAGCAATATCTGAAGCTCAGCTCCCAGGTATGACACCTTAAAGACCTCAAAGTCTTTAAAAATATTTTCTGTTATTCTCAAGAGTCCTGCTTAACGGGGGAGAAGAGAGAGTAGACTCCAGCCAGTTCACAAATCTGCTTGGACAATTGTCATGGGAGATGGTCATGGGGAAAAAACAAGTCCAAAAGAGACGGTTCATCTTATCCAAGCTTGAGAACAGTCCACTTTCTTGTGCAGGAAATCAAGCAAAGGAGACGGGAGGCCTACATGGATGAACAAGAAGCATCTGACTACCCTTAAACACAAAACAAAGTCTGTAGGAGGTGGAAGTAAGGTCCAGGCATCAAGGACAAATATAGAGATGGGGTGTAAGGATGGAGGCAACCCAAAACCCACCTGGAGTTAAACGTGGATAATATTTTTATCACAAAGGATAAGCAGGGAAGTTTCTACAGGAGCATCATAAGCAGAAGAAAGCCTAAGAAAAATGTGGGACAGAACAGAGCCCTGAGAAACCAGCCCTAGGTGACCCTGCTCTGAGCAAAGAACTAGACTGAATGTTCTCCAGAGGCCCCTGCAACCACCCTATGACTGTGTGACCACCCCAGCATACTCATTTGCTATATAGCTGTAAAATCCCTGAGCCATGGCTGACTTCAAAGGACTTTGTGTCTTGTTCATCAGGAATTACTGAAAGGAGGACTCCTGCTTGCTTTTTCTTTTCCAAAGGAAATGTGAAGAAGTAACTAAAATTTTTATCCTAAATCAGATAAAGACTCTTCTGTCCTATGCAAATGCCTATGTAATAGCTGTTTAACAAAATACAACAATTTGCACCTTTACTATTGTGCATATCAGAGAACTTAGAGAAGACTTCTGCCTTCGCAGAGAGAATGCCCTTACCTATTAATACCATTATCAAGACACTTAATTTAATGCGGAGTAAATGGAGTGTTGCCAGAATAAATTAGATGGACCTGAGATATGTTATGCCTCCCCAAATCACCAATTATTTTCTCAGACATAACTATCATGATTTATCTCTGACCGGTGTTACTTCTTTCTGTAACTTTCCCTTAGTAATCCTGCTCGGTTTTCTGTTTTCATAGCAACACTGGTCAGTATTATGGTGCCAGTATCATAATAAAATGACACAAAAGAACTAACTACTAAACAGACCCAACTTTGTGAGTGTGCCACAGCCCAACACTGCTTTACGAAGACTCTGTCATACAGCTGTCAGCAGGAACTTGCTCTTGCCAGGCCCTACTTACCCTGCCTGGTCATGCTATTCTGGCTGAACCTTTCTTTGTCCTGATAAAGTTGAAGATAGACAACTGTTTGGCATCCTGTGATGTTGCAGTGTGTGACGTAAGATTCACGTGTTTTAGATTTCCCCAAGTCTCGTGGAGTTTCAGGCTAGACCCTCGAGAGTTCCAAAGAGAACAGCAAGAGGTTGTGTTTCGCAAATGTCAATCTGGCTTTTCCCACACCCCCCTCTCCTTCAATTGGTGGACTGAGTATTCCCTTCCCCTTGCTCCGCCCCGAGGGATAAAAGAGAGATGATGGGCGGAGAAAAGGTCTCTTTCTAGTTAGGTTTCTTGTAGGAACGTTGGTGTCGCTGGGAGTAATTAATAAAATCGGGACCGAAACCTAAGTTGAAGTGCGCATCTTTCCTTCACCTCGTCCGGGATCTGCAAAGAGGTGCTCTGAAGGTAAACGGGCTGGCTTGCTAACTTGCTGGGGAACGCTGTGCGCTTCTTGCTCCTGCTTCGACCGCGGCGTGTCTGGACTTGTCTCGACCACGTGGACTCAGCTCGCCGCGGGCGCTGAGAAGCCAGAGACCGGGGAAAAACCCCCAAAAAGCGCCTAGCACCCCAATACTGTGATATATGCTTTCCTCTTTCCCAATAGCACATCTCTCCTGGAATACATTCAGACTGTGATGCAGCACAGCTCCCTCACTTTTCCTTGGAGGGCTGCTACCTAATCAGTTCATCCAGTAAGCACACGACATTTATTTCTGCCTACCTACAACTGCTAATTGGAGTTTACCCTATTAATTATTTTTCAGATATTTTCTGTGTATGCCAAGGTAATTAAAAAATTTTAGCATTATTCTCCACTCCATGAGCCATTCGAGATCCTACACAAATACCCAGAAACCACGAATGCTGCATCTTCCATTCTATTTCAGGATACCATTGGTCTTACACAGCTTAATCTGCTCTTTTTGTCAGCAGGCTAATAGTTGAATTACAGAGCCAAATGAGAAAAAAATTGTATATAACCTATGCTAATTTTATATGAATAATAGAAAAAACTATTATAGAAAAAGTTATTATTTTATAGAAGAGATTTTCCATTTTGACAGTAATCCCAGCTCTTACAGTCCAATTGAGTGCCTGACCTTCTTTCTTCCCCTTGAATGGGCCTTTTTATAGCTCGCTTCTAGATAGCTACAATGAAGTAGGGGAGTAAAGCCTGCAGTTAATCACCTTCCTCTCTAGAGATCAGAAATGGGTCAAGTATAACTGTCCAGTATCTGAACAAGTAGTGTTAAATAAAAAGAATTAATGTCTTTATGTTTCTGCATGCTGATGTGAAAATATATTTGAAAATTCTTTAAAAAATCAGCCATATCTATGAAATACAGCAGCATAGTTCTTTCTGTTTTTCATAAGACCCTTTATACAGAAATAAAACTTGTCATCCCTTGGTGAAAAGCACATGTGAAATATTTGAGTGACTATGCCACTTTTAAAGTCTCAGTCAGTCTTTGCAACAGCTTTGGCATATCTACATTTTTATCTAAGCACAAACACTAAAAGAAATACTACAGTTATTGATTGCAAAAATAGTGCTGTCTGGTTACTATTTATTTAACAAATAACTCTGCCAAACAGAGAGCATATTCCTCAAAAACTTCATTATCTAACACCCCAGCTTTGCAAGTACTTTTGTGTGTATGTGTATGGTTACACACATAAGTAGCTCCTTTGATTTCAGCAATACTTCTCTGACTGCATTTACTTTCCAAAATGCCTTTTTCTTGTCTGAGTTAAGCAGATGACAAAGTCAAGGGAGAGGAAGCCTGCAAAAAGATGAATCAGAGGGATTTGGGCAAGACTTCCTATGTTATCGTGGGAGAAAGGTGGCTGCTTCTCCAAGAGAGCTGCCTAGACAAGAAGCTTAACTCAGGGCTTCCGAATCACCTTCTGGCAGTCTGTCCAGTTCTGGCTGCTGTTTAGGAGATTAGCCTATGAAAAAGCCCAAAGTTAGATGCCTAAAGCCCAGGTTAAAACCATGCTTCATTATTCCCAGTGTTTGCAGACCAGGAACTGAAGCACATAATCCACCACGTTGTGGCAGCATTAAAATGTATTTTTTTAGTCTCTAAATCCACTTCCTTGGCTAGACTAGAAATGCAAAGTAGCAAACATGAAAGCTTCATCCCAAAGATATTTTCAACAGAAAAAGGTTCAGCTATCTTTTACTCTCTAGGCCAGGCAGGCAGAAATTCCGATTTGAGAAATATTTCCCTTAAGCAAGAAAAATATTTCATAATCTGTATTTGTGGTGATCGTGATAGTGTTGCAGTCAAGCCCTTCTATAGGTAAGAAGTACTGAAAATAAAACTGCTACAATATAAAAAGTTACAATATTAGGCAGTTTTAATGTTTTACATGAAAGACAAAGTTAAACATGTTGCAGGTCCAACAAATTTGCTATGTGGTCTTTAATAAGCTGACACATACACGCATACATATATGGTATTGACATACCTATCTAATAAAGTTTTTGTTGATAAGCATCATATTAGATTTCATTTACATACTACGTCACATAGTGGTGATAAAATCTTTTTAGTCTGCTTGCAGAATACATTAATGCTTTCAGTTTACAGAAATTTCCTTTGTCCTATCCCACACGTGTCAGCACACACACACAAAGAATATAGGTGCACAAGTCAGGGTCATTACATCTCTAAAAGAATCTATACTTGTCATTATGCAAAAAATAAAGTCTTAGTAGTTGCCAATTTTATCATTATTTCTCATGGTTTAAACAATTGTTGTAAACAATTATTTATTTATAAGTTTTAATCATTTTGTCATTTTAGCCAATTGCTCATTTGTTTTGCTGAGGAAAATGGCATAAGATAAAAACTTTCCTAACATACAAAACATGTTTGCCCTCAAAACTTCTAGACTTCCAAGAGAATGAAAGAAGTCTTTTCGAAAATTGTTCATGTCTTTGAAGACTGATAAAGACTTTGAAGATTTTTCTCCTATTTTCAAAATATTTTCAAATACTGACATTGCCCCTTAAAAACATAGGCAAGCTTTAAAGTGTTTAAAATTTACATTTATTTTACTAAGATGTACAGGTAAAAGAACAAAACTATTAAGGAGAAACTATTTCATCTGGATTAATCCCATCTAAAATGTTACCTTATAAATAATGGGTTTCAGTAATCAGTTTTTAATCTAAAGATACAAACAAAAATGATGAGTTATATTTTAAATTCCTTCACTAAGCAGTATACATACTCCAAATCTGGACATATCTGTCACTAAACCTAGTCATCCATCAATTGGAGATGAAACTGAAGTGACCCTGACTGTGTACAATATATTCAGTGTTCCAAGATTTCAGGCAATAGGATAAAACCATCCTGAAGTGTGAGGTTTTTCCCAGCTCTGAAGTTAACACTAGGGAGTTTAATCCAATGTCAGAGACATTTACCCTTTCAAAAAGCAATGCAATCTCTAAGACTGCAGAAATGCAAAGCAGCTGTTTCAAAACAAGAGGAAGTAACTCTATTAGTTCACTGAACATCTGCTGTACTCAGTAGTTTTCAGCCGTGGAAGAAAACTCAATCTAAGTTACCAAGAGCATTTGGCCACTCTTCTGTGAATCCCCTGCATTTCTTCCTTTCCTCTGCCTATCACAGAGTACAGTAACAGATTGTTCATTTGATTGGTCCCCTTTGGTTTATTTATAATTGTTGATAACCTTTTGATACTGTTTAATGGAATGAGAGGACTAGCAAATACACTGTCCTCAGACCTCCTCTTTCAAGTTCAAGTTCAAGTTCAAGTTCAAGCTCTTGTTTCCTCCAAGAGTCAAAAATTTCTGTGTAATTCTGATGATGATCCCTTTGTTCTAGATGACCACATTGGCAGGATTTTTAAATACATCTGTTCCTTAGGTATAATGGAAAAATAATGACAAAACCCTATAGATCAGTAAGCACATGTATGATCTTGAAAATTATATCATTTCGTACCAATAACAACTTTGGTTGAAAACCCTGTAATTTTTTAACCAGAACAGCTATAAAAATTGCTGTTATAGCTCCAGCTATTTCAGAAGAAATGCCTAAAACACAAAGCTTTTTCCCTTTATGTTTAAAGGATCCATTCTACTGCAGGCATCTTTACACCCATAATACTGAATCTACACTGAGTGAATAACTGTACCCAGGGAGAAGAACAAGGAAACCTTAATAACAGGCTCAGCAAGAGATCTCAGTCATTCTGATATCCTTTTGTGCAAGACAGGCTGAGAATGCATAAAGAGCAAAAGCCACAAGTAATTTGTAGCATTTCACAGTTACATTAACACCTCTAATTGTAACTGACAGGGCAATTAAGGCTGAAAAACATCCCAACACACTGCTTTGTGCATGATGATTGTCCCACTGAAATAACAAAGCATGTACTCTGTTTGGAGGAAGTGTGTTTCACTTTATTTTCCTCCATTGATGTAGATGTCCCAGTTCATCATGCCTCATTAGAGGTTTGTGTTGCTATAAACATGATTACTTCAAACAATCACAAGTCTTTATATCAAGCACATCATTTAACAATTCCCTTCTCAATACAAGTGTCAACAAGGGTTCTTTTAAAAGAAAGAAAATGTTAATTTTTATATAATCCATTAAAATAATGAGTCTTAGAATGTTGAACAGTCAATATAGGCTAAATAAAAATATATCACACATTGACCTTCCTATTTTTTTTAATGAAATACAGACTAATTCACCTCATGTGCCCGGGTTTATCAGATTTTGTACACTGGTTTGCCTACCAGTCTCCCTTCCTACACACAGCTCCCTGTGGTGAGCCATAACAAGCCAAGTTGAGTCCAGTATTAGCGATTAGCTAAATTATGTAACCACAAATTTGCAGATTTTTTTTTTCCCTCAGTCAGAACTTGATGCTTAGAGCCCAATACCTACACTACAGATACCTGTAGGGGAGAGGATACTTGATTAGATCTATTTTAATCCCAAGAAACTGAATGCCCATTAGTAATCATGGTTTGTTGGATGCGATCTTCAGGCATACGTTAACTGTTAAGATTCATCTAAAAGGAATCCCGTTCATTTGGCCCAAGACTGTTCTACAACATGAACTGAAGTAACTAGAGATGACTGAGAGATTTATGTCAAAAGCACACCCCTGATACAATTTAAAATGCTAATGTAGATGCATCTGTATCTGGTTCTTCAAATACAAAGACAGTAAAAAGTCCGTAATTTAGGAGGAATTAATCTCTCTCCAGTTCCTGCACATATACTCAGGATTTAGGTGAGGTTCTTTCTCTAGTCTGAGAATTCTCCCAAATCTTAGCTGTTGACTGTTTATTTTTCTATAAATCATTTGTTATATACATCTGTATATCAAACATTAATAATATCTGGCGACAATTTACACACTTTTGATTATAGGCTATGATCTTAAATAATATATAAGAATGAAAACAGTCTGAAGGCTAAATAGTGCTGTAACTAGTTGCAGATTAAGTAAAATAGAATAATAAAATGATTGAGCTTAGAAAAATACTCAGATCTATCCAAAGAATGACAGAGGTCATTTTAAGGGTGAGCAGTGGATTTCAGAGTGTGCTTTTGTTACCTTGCCCAACCTACACTCCAGATAAAGAGCATTGAAGGGAAGAAAAGAGGACATAACACAAACCAAAACCGTAATTGCAAATGTCACGGCAACATATGGGCCTTTATGGACCTGAAAAGTGAATCCATTAAGATGGCACCAAGATATTAAGAGCACTGGAGAACTTGACATATAAAGAAAGGATGAATGAATTGTTTTTATTCAGCCTGCGACAGACCAGGCTGAGAGGGGATCTCCCCACACAATTTATAAAAATACCTAAATTATAGGTACAGAGAAGGAGGGTGTAATCTTTTCAGTAGGATGCACAGTGACAGAACAAGATCTAACATGCACAAGTTGCTCATGGGAAATGCTGTCAAGATATATGAAAAGAAAAAGCACCTGAACAGATGAACATTGGAATGGGGTGCTTTAAAAATTAGTGAAATGTCTGCCATTGAAAATGCTACTTAGATTAACAGCGTCCTAAATACCCTAATCTATGGCCTTGACTTGTTACAAAACTTGTACCAGCAATACCAGAGGTCCCTCCCTAACGCAAGCTTTTCTGTGTTTCTGAGACATGACTAAAAATAGAAATTCTACACACAAGGTGAAATAATATTATCTTTCTTTTTCCCATTGGAATCCTGAACTGCAGCACTTCATGCATATTTTTACCTTGAAAATGATAAATAATAGCATGTTTTTTTGGTTTTCTTTATTCACACTGCAGACAATGAGAAAAATACAGAGACAAAAGTTTTATATCCTCCCAAGTCTCTGCCTTATCTGCTACAACCTGGTTTCATCCGTAAAAGATCGATAAAAGGAGAATGCTAATGTTAAGAGGGCTTTAAAGAAGCAGAGTATCTCACAAGAAGTTTTAACACTCTCCATGAGCATTCATGGGCAAAATCAGCCCTGCCTTCCTCTCCTTCCTACTCTTGATAAAGTCTTTGGGGAAAGAAACTGTAAAATTGAGACATAGCAGGTAGTAGACTAGATAAAGAGGCTTCGTTTCAGCTGAAAATATGAGGGACAATTGAAGATACTGAGTATCTGTTGCTTTTAATCTTTCTAAAGAAAGGAAGCACTCTTTGAGATTGTTTGCTTGGTATTTGGCTTTTGTCAGAGCAATAGCCTACTACAGACTTCCAAAGACAAAGGATTTACCAGATATCTTTCTCAATTTCTAATTGGTCTCCTCTGGACACTGTTGGGGCTGTGGATGAGAACTAAGTGATGGCTATTCGGGGATTGTTTCTGATATAGAAGCTACTGGTCTTCCATCCATATCTCTCTCCTTCAGAGTCATCAGTGCCCTTCCTTTTTTTTCTATACTCTAATTCAACCTTCTCTTCTGTCTTCCTTTTGCTAAATACTCAAAAGCATTTCCTTATGATACACTACTTAAATACCAGTGGCTGCCAAAACTTGCCTATATTAGCTTTGTACAGCAATTGCAAACATTTAGATGAAATAAGTACAGAATGAGTCAGAAAATTCAGTAATATGAAGTGAAAAACAGGTCTGGAGTTTGGGTGGTTTGTTTTTCATTCCTCAAAGTTGTGAGCTGCTTGTATAAACATAGCTAAGGCCAAAAGATGTTTGTGTTAGAAGAGATTTTAACTGCACATAGCATAAGTTAAAGGAATTTGAAAATAAGATATCTTTTTTTCCTAAAATGTAAGGCACTGTTACAAATCATAGCTCTGATCCACTGCCATGCTGAATAGCTAATGTAAATGGAACTGCATTGTTGTTCTATGTTATACAGCATTTGCACACTGGTCAAACTCAGCAAATATGTAGCGAGAAGGCGCAAACACCAGAGCAAGTGAAAACAAATAAAAAAAAAAAATCAACGTTTCCCCCAAAACACCAACCCAAGTATTTGCCTGCAGAATAAAGGGCTGCTGTGTAGGGAGTAAAAAGTGGTCTCATCACCAGCCTGCCAGAGCTCAAGGAGCATTTGGACAACACTCTTGGGCACATGATGTGATTCTTGGAGTTTCCTGCACACAACCAGGAGTTGGACTCCATGATCCTTGTGGGTCTTTTTCAACTCAGGACAATCCATGATCCTATCATAAGACTTCTCATTTTTAGGATGGTGACCAGAAGAAGTTACGGTCTTCTCCACTGGGTGGCAACGTAGGATACAGCAACAGACAGAACAGCTCTCTCCGCAGGACCACCAAAACAAGGGATTATTCTCCTGTTGCTGTTTCACTTTGCAATGCTGTGAACACGTGGGGGAAAAAAACGGCTAATAATCTAATGAAATGTAAACTAAAGTTACCATTAGGTGTGCTGGAAACTAAGGCTAACTTCTCATAAGTGGTTTTGCATAAGCATCATGGCTACAGTTCTGCAGTTTTTTTATAAGGAATGATTTTTAAAGTCATTTGAACTAGTAGCAAGAAAATGTAAGACGCAAATAAGGTTAAAACAACTCCATAATGACGATGCGTCTGATTTCTTTAAAAGACAGAATGTATTTCCTCTGGCAAAATTCCATAGAACATAATCACACTATGTATTTGTATCTTAATTGCCAGCAGACAGGTGAAGGTGATGGAGCATCACTCTCATATCCACACAAGTTTAAATGTATAAGCTCAGAATTATTTCAAACTCATATATAAATGAGAAAAATTAACTTGATACATTGCCTATTTACCAGGAGATGTTTTTCTCAGACATGAGTTGTTCCATATCTAGAGAAAGATTTTGTTCTCTATGAAATAATAATCTATTTTATTTAAGGTCTTTTTAATACTTTTGGAAAAACAGGGGGGGAAAGGCAGTATAAATCCCAAACAGTTAAAACGTTTCGGGGATTGATGCAATTATTAGAGAAAACTGCTCATCTGAACAACTGCAGGATCTTTTTACATATGGCTTCTCTTCATGTATTCCTGTACAACTTGTGCACACAGCTGAGACAGGAGCTTTTCTTGTCGCGAGCATCTGCTTGACTCATCGTGTGTGCTGCATCAACCACTGTGAACTGTTCCAATGGCACTGTTGAAGCATCTGCCACACAGGCACTCTCTACAGAGGAATTTAGAGCCTAGAGGAATCTGAAAGGAAGCAGGGAACAGCAAAATCAATGAGCTCTAGCTGGAGTCCAGAAAATCTAAGGATTCTGGTAAAATCTAAGGGTGGTGCACAGTGGTGCACTTGTATCTACAGCTTCCTGAGGCACAGGGCAGAAGTGATCCCTTTCTGTACTTTCCTTCTGGTAGCCATGAAATATGCTCTGGATTGTCTCCATATGTTTGTGATGGTTTTAACTGGAGCAGAACAAATTTTCTTCACAGTGGAAGGTATGGGGCCATGTTTTGGATTTGTGCTACACAGGGTTGAGAATACAGAAATGTCTTTTTTATTATTGAGCAGGGTTCACACAGAGTCAAAACTTTCTGCTTTTCATACTGCCATGATGGCAGGGAAGTTGGGAGGAGACACAGCCAAGACAGGGGACTCAAACAAACCAATGGGATATTCCTGACCATAGGACATCATGCTCAGTATATAGACCTGGGGGGGGAAAAGAAGGAAGGGGGTTGTTTGGAGCGATGGTGTTTTCTCTTCCCAAGTCACTTTTACATGTGATGGGGGCCTGGTCTCCTGTGGTCTGAACACCTGCCTCCTCAAGGAATGTTGTGAATCAATTCTTTGTTTTGCTTTTCTCGTGTGTGTGACTTTTGTTTTCTCTACTACACTGTCTTTATCTCTACCCCTGAGTTTTCTAGTTTTTACCCTTCTGATTCTCTCCCCAATCCCACTATTGGGGTGATGAGCAAGCAGCTGTGTGGAACTAGGCTGCTGGCTGGGGTTAAACTGTGACAATCTTCCCTCAGGGTGCAAACATTTTACCATCAGACTTAGATGTTCTTGAGGACAAGATTCAGATGATCTAACCTATGCAACCACTCTGTGCTGCACACTCCCAAGAGATTCCAGTGGTTAGAAAAAGCCAGTCCACTAGCACTAAGAAGGATGTGTCCCTCTGCATTGACTGTACAGACTCAAGAAGTCCAAATCAGATGCCTATGTTTGCATAGCTATAGATGTCAGTTGAATCTCACCCCAAAAAATGAAGTTGTACACTCAAATTGTTGTACACTTCCTTGTGTATTCAATTATGCCATTGTTAACATATGAATACAAAATAATTAACTACATTGACTGAAATATGAGCTCAATTAATTACCATTTAAAATTCCTCACAGGTGTCAAAGCAAATAAACAAATTCTGGCTGTTTGATTCCGTTTTTTCACTATAAATACATTCCTTTACTAAGCAATTAAAATTACAGAGAGGGAGCAGAGCCTGGTTATCAGCTCTTGAACTGACTGGTAAAAATTCTCGTTTGAAAATCTAATTCTCTCTATATCAAAATATTTATTTGAAATTAAATGATTACTGTGAATCTCTGTGAATACGGTCTGTGCTGTCAAAAGGCTGAAGGGCAATCTTCCAGAATGAGCTTTTGTTGGATTCGATCACAGTAGTAACTTTCCTGTACTAGAAATATATGTCATCCAGGGTCAGTAATATTTATCTAGGCATTCTTGTTCAAAAAACCCCTATAATGGTTTATGCCACCTCTCTGCATTAGCTGCTATCTAGCACCCCAGCACCATTCAGTGTTGGTTTTCTACCATTCAGAAATTGCAATGTGTCAACTGACAATTTTTAATATTTTTCACTGCAAAATGAAACATATACTATATATTAAAACCAATGTTAGGATTTTTTAAATTAGTTTTTATTGATTTTAAACAGCTTCTGTTTAAGGATTTCAAGCGATACTGCTTACATACTCTTCCTCCTTAAGTAGAATAGAGCAAGCTGCTTTGATGTTTTCACTTAATAATAGTAGCTGTCTGCCGTGTTATCTTTGTAGATTCCAGAATCACTTAACTAAACAATGCATTTTTATTAGATGTAACATAGGCTAGGCTTGTTACTTCATCTCTAACTGTTGTACTAATTTGTGATTGAGACGTTTTAAAGACATCAGAGTATGAGAGTGATACATATTAAAATAAGGATTGTTGGAAACCTACTTTATATAGGAATACAAGCATCTCTCAAATACTGTCATATTTGCAAAAAGGATACGAACATACCAGTTTTTATAGCACTTTATAAGAACTGTTTTAAGAACTGTTAATAAGAGTTTATAAAAACTGTTTATAAGAACTGAAACTTGCCCAGAGACATTGTAGAGTCTCCCTCACTGGAGATATTCAAGAACCATCTGGACACAAAGCTGTGCCATGCGCTCTGGGAGGACCCTACTTGAGCAGGGAGGCTGGACAAGATGTACTCCTATGGTCCCATCCAACCTGACCCGTTCTGTGATTCTGTGGCTGAAGACTTAAAACATGGAGTTCTAGATAGCATAACATCACCCATGGTGAAAATAGGCTAAGGAAACAGGGAAAATTAAAGGAAAAGTTATTCTTTTCATAAAGATTCTCATTTGCTCCCAAGTTTATCTTACATTTAAACTGAAACTTTGAGAAACTGTGCAAAACACAAGGTTTGGTGCCTTCTTCAAGAATATGTTCCACCCCTGACATACAAGTAGTGAGAAAGAATTAAAGTGATGCTTTGTCTTGCGTAATTATTTTATATAGTTTAGCTCAGCGAACTTAATACATCACTTGGACCAGAAGATCAGTAATTGTAAAAAACAGATCAACAGTGTTATATGATATTACATGCAGTATATGGATCAATATAGGTACCTGGTTTTCAAGTGAAGTTATCTCAAACACTTGGACACAGCTGCTCTGTATCAGTCTACCACCTGTCATACTCAGTCTTTAGGTTATTTTGATTTCTTGTCTCAGCATAGATACTTTGTATTAGTTGTAGTTACTAGATATTTTAAACTTTGATAACATAAATTCCACGAGTACTTTTAGATTGATGTCCTTTACAGACAAAGGGGAAAAACAAGTCCTTCTAGGAAGTTCTATCCAACTATTTGGAAGACTAAACTAATTGTATCCTACAAGGGTCCATTTATCTCTTCACTGAAAAAGAGGCCAAGAGGCCCATTCAGACATGCATTTCTTCACAAAAATACCTGGCTCTTATAAACATAAGACATAAATGCATTTAACATGACAGAGATTCACTCCTCAGACTTAGGAAGAGAAG
>VWYI01035889.1:696-17055 GCA_013399455.1 Anthoscopus minutus
TATATTTATATTTCTATATAAAACATAAAATATCTATTTCTATATAAAACATAAAGTTATTTGTAGATATTCTGCCAGTGCATGATGGGGAAGGAGCCCTGGCAGAAGGCAGCAAGCAGCATTTTCTTCTGCAGGTCCCACCAGCCTCAGCCAGGCTTGGGAACAGTGAAATATCTTTAAATTAAGGCTCTCTCTCTCTACTGGCAAGAATATTTATGGCTGCATATCAGCCATAATTTTTTTTTGCCCAGCCAGGGTTTATTTAACCTTGCTCTCAGTTAAAAGAAAGTTGCTTTCAGTTAAAAGGAAGAAAAAAAGACTCAGGCTAAGCAGAGCAGGAGATGCAATCACAACCAAATTTGGGTGGGCGCATTCTCTTCCTCATTTCTCACACTTCTCACAAGCAGCCTCAGCTCTGGGAATGGGATTTTGCAGCCAGGGTGTCCCTGTCTTCATTTTTTATCCCTCCTCACAGCCCGTCAGGGAGGCTTGGACACAAATTGAGCGTGGAAGCAGCTGTGCCCTGCATGTCGTGGTTTGGTGTTAAATTAACGCGGTGATAGCAGAGCTCTTTTCCAGCCCTAAGGATTCCAAGGGGCAGGGATGTCTCTCTCACCTGCATTTTCAGCCTTCCGAGGGGCAGGGATGTCTCTCTCACCTGCATTTTCAGCCTTCCAAGGGGCAGGGATGTGTCTCTCACCTGCCTTTTCAGCCTTCCGAGGGGCAGGGATGTGTCTCTCACCTGCATTTTCAGCCTTACTCCCCTTCTCTGGTACCTTTGGAACACGAGTGCTTGGCTGGCTTCACACCGGCAGTGCCACAGCTAGCAGTACACAGAGTTAATTCCTGGCTGGCAAATTCCATCGCATGGGTGCAGGTGTCTGACTCCCTGCCGACCTCTTCATCCAAAATACCTGCTCACAGTGATCACAAAGGGGTGGCATGTGCCCCACTGTGGATCTCACTTCCTCTGCCTAAGCCCAGCCCTGGGGAATTGGTGGTGATGTCTCAGGCACAGACTGGAAGCAGCAAATCGACCGCGCACGTTTTCAGGCAGGAACTTTCCATGACTCTTGGTTAGCTCGTCTGTGCCAGCCCCTCTGGCCCAGATGCCACCACTCTGTGCTTTGCAGCCTGTCCTCTGGGCCTTCCAAAGCCCCAGCAGCCTCACAAACATCTGCAGTTTTCATCACCAAATAAGGCACCCCTGGTGTGAGTATGAAGTTGGCTCCGACCCTGAAGGAAGTTTCTCCAGTGCTGACCAGCTTGTTTTCTGTCAAAACAAAGGTTGCTCTATCTTGGCTTTGTGGTGCAGCTTGCATTTGTGTGTGTTTGTGGGAAGACTGGCATGTTTGCAGCTCTCACAGCTTTCCAAGAATATGAGAGAGGCTTAAGAAAGCCCTAGTGGAGTTTCAGCCCCAGTCTGCAGGAGCAGAGAAAGAGAAGAATTGATTCATTTGAATTTCAGATCTCTCTGTTGCTCCCTGTGTCTGGGCTCTCCTGCTGTCCGAACTGAGCCTTTTGGGGTCACGACAGTATCAGTGGGCAAAAAAGGGAAAAATAAATTGGTTTTCCATGAGGGAAAATCCATGGTAGGAATGGCAGGATGCCTTCTGGGCACTCTGAGCCCCAGGGCCACAGGCTGTGCAGCTGGCACAGTGCCAGGGAGGGGGGACACGGTGGTGACATCTCGGTGTTCAGAGTGAAGGAAGTGATTGGAGTTCTCTGGCACCCTGTCCTGGCTTCTTTCTCTGCACTGTCTGCCCTTGTTCTCTATGTTATATATTTCTATCTGAATTCCATGGATCTAATGGATATCTCTATCTGAATTGCATATCTCTAATATATATCTCTATCTGTATTCCATATATCTAATATATATCTCTGTCTGTATTCCATATATCTAATGTATAACTCTATCTGATTTCCATATATCCAATATATATCTCTATCTGATTTCCATATATCTAATGTATAACTCTATCTGACTTCCATCTATCTAATGTATATCTCTATCTGATTTCCATCTATCTAATATATAACTCTATCTGTATTCCATATATCTATGGAATGTGTATATCTCTATCTGAATACAATATATCTGATATATATCTCTATCTGTATTTCATGTATCTAATATATATCTCTATCTGAATTCCATATGTCTGATATATATCTCTATTTGTATTCCATGTATCTGATTTATATCTCTATCTGAATTGCATATATCTAATATATATCTCTATCTGATTTCTGTCTATCTAATATATAACTCTATCTGTATTCCATATATCTATCTCTGATTTCCACCTAATATATAACTCTATCTGATTTCCATATATCTAATGTATAACTCTATCTGAATACAATATATCTGATATACAAATATATCTCTATTTGTATTTCATGTATCTGATTTATATCTCTATCTGAATTCAATAAATCTGTTATATATACCTCTATCTGTATTCAATATATCTAATATATACGTCTATCTGAATTCAATATATCTGATATATACCTCTATCTAAATTCCATATATCTAATATTTATCTCTATCTGAACACAATATATCTGATATATACCTCTATCTGTATTTCATATATCTGATTTATAACTCCATCTGCATTCCATATATCTGAGACATATATCTCTATCTGTATTCCAAATATCTAATATATATCTCTATCTGAATTGCACAGATCTAATATACATCTCTATCTGTATTCCATATAGCTAATATATATCTCTATCTGAATACAATATATCTGATATATATCTGCATTTATTATATCTCATATACATCTCTATCTGTATTCAATATATCTGAGATATATATCTCTATTTGTATCCCACATATCTGATTTATATCTCTCTCTGTATCCCACAAAACTGATTTATATCTCTATCTGAATTCCATCTGTCCAGTTCCTCTGTCTGACACCTTGCAGGGAAAGGGTGATTTGCCTAGTCCAGAACTCTAAAGCATCTCCTGATTTCTGAGCTCTGGGGCTGGAGGAAGCAGCGCAGCGTCATTCTCTGCTGCCTCTTGCTGCAGAAGCAGGGGAGCTGTGGCGTGGGAGCGTGAGTGGAAACACTGAGAATGGGACAGGCTGAAAAAGGGCCAGTTATGGTCTCCTAAAGACACCAAACAGAGAATATGTTCACATATTTGCACTCTCCCCACCCAGAGAGTACCAGTGATCATGGCTGGTCTGGAAAACCCCAGTGGTTCTGCCCCAGTCTCAGGAAATCTGTTTGGTATTTCGCAGATAGATGGGTGAGCTCGTTTTCCAAGTCTCAGCAGAGCTGTTGCAGAAATCCAAGGTTTGGTCTCCCCTCTAGCTGCCAGCATCTCGTGCCCAGGGAGGTCCTCTGGCCCCTCACCTCACCCCAGCCCATGGCAGGAGCACCAGCTGGTGCTGCCATGGTGCCTGTGGGGAATTTGTCCAGCCAAAGACCCCCAAAGAGGCTCTCTGTTGTAGGTCTTCATTCTCCTTAGCAAGGTGGAGCTTGTCCTCAGTCTCCCACAGGCTTCCAGACAAAGCCTGTGGCCCCTCTGCTGTCCACCATGGGCACGTTATTCCTTTCTCTCTGCATCAGTCATTTATGGAGAAACCTTCCCAGGAGACAACTGGGCTCTTGGGAGATGTTTCCCATGTTTTCCCTCTGGTGATGTGTGACTGATTCGTGCCCTTTCAGGAAGTGGTTCTGGACTCAGCCCTCCCACACACACCTTCAAGCTTCCCCACACAGAGTGGTTTCTGCCTTTTCCAGCGAGTGGCACCTTCAGCCTGGTCCCAGGACTCTGCAGCCCCCACTGAAAGCACAGTTTGTGCTTCTCTCACAAATTATTTATTGCACTCCTGCTGCAGACCATTCCTGCTTATGCAGAGCAGGAGCTTGCACCTTCCTCAGTTGTGTCTCATTTTTTCAGATGCTCTCACCAGACCATTTGAATTTTACCCTGCCCTTCTGTCACGCTCTTGCTGTCATGCCCAGGCTGGAGAGCCTGCAGCTGTGCTTC
The DNA here is from genome assembly GCA_013399455.1 of Anthoscopus minutus. Lineage (NCBI taxonomy): Eukaryota > Metazoa > Chordata > Aves > Passeriformes > Paridae > Anthoscopus > Anthoscopus minutus. Next base: position 4,724 of record VWYI01035889.1, read on the forward strand.
CAAACCCAGCCCTGCACACAGCACATCAGTCCAAAGGGATTTCAGGAAAACGTGGGCTGCATGAAAGGAGATGTGACCAACAGCTAGGGGAGGGGAGTTCTGCCCCTTTTCCTCCCATCTGCATCCAGCTCTGGGGCCCTCAGCTCAGGAAAGACATGGATTTGTTGAAATGAATCCAGAAGAGGGCCACAAAAACCATCAGGTGGACAGAGCACAGAAAGACTGAGAGAGTTGGGGTTGTTCAGCCTGAAGAACAGAAGGGCCCAGGGAGACCTCACTGAGCCCTTTCAGTACTTTTTGGGGGCTTATAAGGAGGGTGAGGCTGATATTTTAGACAGACAGGGTGAGGGTGCTGGTTTTAAACTACAAGAAGGTCAGTTCAGATGAGATGCAAGGAAGAAATTTTTTTACAATGAGGGCCGGTGATGTTGTGGCACGGAACAGGTATAAAGTAATGTCTTTTCCAGTGTGGGAGGTGTGTGCAGAGGGATGGGGCTCGGCTCTTGTGCGACATTTCTGAGCTCTTGGCTATGCTGAGAGTGCAGGGGAAGCTGGCATAGCCAGGGCATGCTGTGGCAAGGAGCCCAGAGGGAGGAGTGGAGGAAATCAAGCCGATGTTACCTCCTTGTGCTCTTTCACTTGCCTTACAAATTGCTTTGGGAAAGTGAAGGACTGTTTGTTTATTCACCCATCTTACTCCTCCTCTGGCTGAGATCCCAGATTGCTGAGATGGGAGAAAAGAAATCCTTCTGAAACCTTGGCATGGTTCTTCCCCAGCCCAGGGCTGGTAGGCTTGCATCACTGACATTTTTCATCTTCCAATCCTTCAGAAAGAGCTCAGAATCTCCCATTGCATCAGCATCTGGCAGTGTGCCTCCCTTTGCTTCTGCCCTCCCTGGTGAAGTGAAACTGCCCTGCTCTTCTGTCACTCAGCTTGGAGCTGTGTGTCAGCTCCGGGCCAGCCTGCCAGGAAACCCAGAAAAAGTTGGCTGAAATCCTGGGCTGCTTGTTAGCCCAGCGATGTCAGGGAGCTGTGCAGGGTGAGCCAGGCACCTCCTGCCTTCCCCATGCAAAAGCAGGCCAGGCTCACCAGCAGAATTCAGTCTTTGCCTGATTTTTCAGGTTTCCCTGGGAAGGAAGGTCCAGGTTCTTTCCTGTCTCCCTCCACATTGCCACAGAACTTGAGCAGGGTGAGAGGAACCCGGCATTGCTGAGAGCAGGCACGCTGAGTCGTGTCAGGCTGAGAAAATCAGAGAGCTTCAGGCTCGACAGAGACACCTCTAAATACAATACATGCCAGTAAAGTTCGGGAATTCCTGGGGGGAAAAGGTGCCTGGGATATCCCTGCATTTCTGAGGTCTGGATGTCTCCTGCTCTGCTGGCTGCTCTCTGAGCTCTGTGGTTGATGGGGACCTGCCTTCTGCTCCTTGCCCCTCTGTGTCACCTCCTGCCACCTTCATCCCTTGGCTGTGACCACGGCAGCAGCGAGCAAAGCTCTCCATCCATCCTCAGAACCGTGTCAGGGTGATTCCTGCAACCCCCCAGCAGCCAGTCTGGTATTTCCAGCTGTGCAAAGCCACCACAGCAGTTCAGGACCTTTTCAAACCAAACTGAGTCTGGGCCTGAGGATCTGAGGTTCATTTTCCCACCACATTGCTGAATTCCTGCCCTGCTGTTTGCTGAAGTTGGTCTTGCAGGAGCCACGAGGAAAACGTGGTACAGCTGCGTGCAAGCATTGCAGAGCAGGCTCAGAAACAGCTACACTGAGATGGGCAATCCTTGGGTATTTGTGACACAATACCCGAGACCACAGTCCCTGCTCAACCTGCCTTAATTTGTTGTTGCAGTTTCCTGGGTTTGAAGAAAAGTTCAAGTGGAACAGTGTTGCAAGAATGAGAATAAATGCACTTTTATTTGAAGCATTTTAACATACTCATGCTTTTGATGATCATGGTCAGGAGGACGAACAGAAAAACAAAGTTTCAGACCTTGAGGTCTGACTCACCATGCTCAGTTTGGGACAGAGGGTGCAAAAAAGGACAAAGGGGCAAAAAACCCAAGCTGCTCTCACATGCCATTGGGGCCACAGTGACCAGATAGTGCTGGACAGAACTGGTGTAGACAGAGCCATTCATTCAGAGGTATTGTTGCCAGTGGACACGAAATAGCAGAGTGGATTCAAATCACAACTGTGAGGTTTGATCCCAATGAGGCAGAAGCCTTTATTTGGGGTTTGCAACCCCTTTTTATAAGGTGCTCCCATACAGGTCAACATGACTGGCCAAAGGAAGCATCTCTCTGGTGCCATTGGTGGAACAAGAGAAAAATACACTCAGAACATGTGTGTGACATTGTTCTGAGACCAAAACCTATTTACAAAAACAGTCCTTGAAAGACAAGTTCCCAAAAGATTTTCCCTTGTGAACAGATCAGCTACTGCCAGGCTGAAAACTCTGTCAGGCTCAGAAAATCCTGTCCACAAGCTATACTCCAGAATTACAAGGCCAGAAAATGTTTCCCTCAAGGTGGGGTTATAGTAGAGCCTTGAGCCCAAGGAGAACACACACACAAGAGGTGAGACACCTGACAGGCATCACTGCTGGACAAAACACCTCGATTAATGTGCTTTATGCTGATGGCCCTCAACAGATAAGGTCATTCTTCATCACCTGAGAGAACTGTGTTCTTCCCTTAGGACTTATGACTGTGTTCTCTGACTAATCGAGCTTGTTCTTCAATCACACCAATTCTTATTTAAAACCATGTGACTTTACATGCATTGTGCTGTATTCCAGAGCCTCCTGATGCTGTATGATTTAGAACCTTGCCCTTGTTAAGCCAAGACACTGTCCCAGTCTGGGTGTCCTTTTCAGAAGCCTCCCAGGGCTGACTGCGGAGCTCACTGCTCTTCAGGGGTGTGGTCTGTGAGCGAGGTGTTCTCAGGATCCCCAAGACACATCCTGGGGATTTGTGTGAAGGAGCTGCTCCCAGCCACGGACAGGAACACTCTGCTGCAGGTCGAGCTTGCACCCAAGGCACATGGAGGAGGCATTTGTCGCTCAGCAGAGCCTTCTCCACAATCTACTGGGAAAACTTGCCCAGAGCTTTCCCTGCTCGCGGTGATTTTGTCTCTCTCTGCTGTAATTACAATGAGAAGCACGGCAGGTGTTAATTACGCAGCTCCAGCAGTTTGCACTAAGTTTAGGATTTGATTCAGCCCCTCCCCTGGTGTAACACAGCTTGAAGAAAGCTCAGCATCGTTGGGCTGACCTCAGACCTTGGAGTGCTGGTGGTGAGATTGGTGTACAGCTCAGACCAACACCAGCTCTGGTCCAAGCTGTGTGTAAATCCCTGGGGAAGCCTGCAGGGTCAGTGGAGGGTTTTGCCTCTCCATCTGTTCCTTTGTAGGTATTTTTGCAAACCCAGTCAAGGGGTGAAGGTGTGTGTGTGACTGCACTCAGAACAGCAAGGAGGAATCCTGGCTTTTTGTGGAATGAGGTTTCTGGCTGCATCTGTGGCAGCTCAAAGAGTGCAAACAGGATTTGGCACATGGGCCATGAAGTGCTGGCTCAGGAAAAGGCAGCACCTAACCCTGCTTCTAGAAATGATATTTTTGGGAAAAGGATCATGTATAGTGCAAGGAGATGAGTTATTGAAACTAACTTCAAAGGCAGTGAGATTTTTCTCCTGCAAGCTGGAGCAAACCTTTTCTTGTAAATGAATTTTTCTGTGGATGCTGCTGGGGACAGTGTCTGAGTGTTTTCAGAGTGGCTGAACAGCTGCCAGAGTTAGTTCTTCACATTTTCAAGGGTGGAGCACATGGAACCATAGAAACATTTAGGCTGGGAAAGACTTTCAGACTATCAGGTGCAGCTGTTACCCTAGCACACAGGAGACATTCGGGAAGTTTCTTGCTGGCAGATGTGTCCATGTCCCCAGGTCCTATGGGAAGTGACAAAGGGAGAAGCAGCTCAATCAGTAATTGAAAATGCTGCACATAACCCCTAAAAAGGTCTGAAACCAAGTCTCACCTGCTTGTCCCCATCGGGTGTGTGCATTCTGCTCACTTTTTGTGCTGGTGGCAGCCAAATAAATATTCCAAACTGGCAGTAATAGAAACCTTAATTCAACAGAACAAGACCAAGGAAAGTGAGTCCCTTGAACCCCATGAGACAACACCAGTGATGTCTTGTCTCAGGAGCTGCTGTATCCTTTATGGATCAGATCCTATGCTGGGTTAAATGCTTGTCTTTACAGTGTGATCAGTACCACCCTTTCTAAATAAAGAAATGAAACAGGTCTCTGGATTGCCAGTAAGCGGCTGTGAATTTTGCCTTCAAGCATAGAACAAAAGCAATTCTCAGGAAAGCACATCTGTGTCCCCATCAAGTTTTGTCTTGCCCCAAACTTTGTGCTGTGCCTTGGCTGGCCACCAAAGAGCAGCATGGACTACCAGCCCCTGGGAATTGCAGAGGCAGGAGAAAGTGCAGGCCGAGGAATGGGAGCAGCTGGGGCTCCAAACCCGCTTGGGGCAAGAGGTGAGCAAGAGCACAGAGCTTTCCCCCTGCAAAGGCACTTATGCAAGAGGAGGAAGTGGGTGTTTGAGGAGGCAGTGGCTGTGGTCAAGTGTTTGGTGAAGGAGTATTTCTCCTTCAGTCCTGCCTTCTGACTGTGCTCCGTTCCTAAAGTCCTGAGAGCAGTCAGTCCATGGACCCCAACCAGCTCCACATCTCTGCTGAGCTCTCCTTCCCTGTGGACAGGGAATCCAGTGTCCTTGCTGCCCTAGGATGGCTCAGCCAGCCCCACTGTCCTCTCCTGCCCTGGCCTGTGTGTTTTCTGGTCCTCAGGCTCCTCCTGCCCGGTGCAGTGTGCACAGAGACCCTCTCCCAGCACAGGGTGTGGGGTGTGTTCTGCGCTGGGATGCTGAGCAGCTGCCAGGAAGTTGCTTCACTGCTTGGCACCTCCCTGGGGAGATGTGCCCCCAGCCCCCACTCTGCTCACTCAGCTTGCTAGCCCTTGGCAACTTCACTCATCTGCTTGGAGAATGGAGCCTTTAGCAGCCTTCCTCATCCCCTGGAGAATGGAGCCCTTGACTCCTTCCTCATCCCCTGGAGAATGGAGCCTTTAACTCCTTCTTCATCCACTTAGAAAATAGAGCCCTTAACTCCTTCCTCATCCCCTGGAGAATGGAGCCCTTGACTCCTTCCTCATCCCCTGGAGATTGGAGCCCTTAACTCCTTCCTCATCCCCTGGAGATTGGAACCCTTAACTCCTCCCTCAGCCACTGGGAGAATGAGCAAATAACCTCCTGATCCTCCCAGACCTTAAGGCATACAAGGCTGCATAAGATGCTAAATCCTTCTGCTACCCTCTCACCACTGTCCTTTTCTGGCCTGGCACCAGCTCCTCCCAGTCCTCAGTAAGTGTGTTGCTCAATTTGCTCATTTTGGTGGATTATCACTCCAGAGCCGGGAGCAAGCATCTCTGGGGCTGGTGTGGATCCCTTAGAATACAGGAACCACCTGCCAGCCCAGAAGACAGCTCTGAACTTAGAGACGTTGCTGAGAGAAATCTAATAAGTCAAACCTTCCCAACTAGTTACTGCAGGGAGGCTGCTTAATTCCATGTCATGCTTGCCCATTTTGATGGCTGAATAAGGAAAAGAAATTCCTGTGTTTTCTGCAGCCTGAGCTGGACAGAGCTGGCCCTGCAGCAGCAGCCAAGTGCACTTTGCCAAGCACACTTCAGCTTTTTCATTCTCTCTTGCCAGTGAAGCTGGCAGGCAGTAGCTGTGGCTCTCTGCTGGCTGATGAAATGTGAGTGGTGAAAAACCGCAGGCTCATTACCCATTATTGCTGATAACCACATGTGGTAGAAAACGAGGTGATTTTTGCAGGGGTGTCAATGGACTTCAAATGTTTCTCATCATTTCTTGTGCAAGGAGGAGCTGCCTCCATCCCGTTCTGCATCATCTTCAGTAACTCCTTCCCCAGAGGCGTCTGTGGCTCCCACAACAGCTTTGTCCCCCTCAAAGTGAGCGAGGAGAGATGGGAAAGGATCAGGGTTTTGTGAGAGACAGGGAGATGTTTCAAATCATGGTTTGGTATTTTCCTTCTACAGTTGAGTGAAGTCATGGGAGCATCACCACCTCATTCAATAGATGTTCTTGGTCAGTGGTCACAAGACCACAAGTCACAGAGTCTTTTGAAGGTTAGGTAGCCAATAAACCCATGTTACAAAAGAAATGTTTCTGTTTTCATACCAACAGTTCCTTATTTTGTTTTGTACGTCTGTGCCGCAGTGCGGGCTTTATAAACCGATCATGTAATGTCACACAAAACTGCTTGTTATACCTTAAACTTCTTGTTACCCTCATAACTGCCTCTTCATCTTAACTCCAAAACATCAAAGCTTTCTACCTAACTTAATGTCCTTCTATCTAAACTCACATTCTTGCTTATAATTCTAAATCTGGAAGCCTTCTCTAAGGCTTCAGATCAAACCCTGTGTTTGTGTCCATGTCTGAGCTTGCATACACAAGATTTTGAGAACTTTCTGTGCTTGGAATTCTCACAGGAAAGAAGAGAGGGAAGGGAGGGAGCACACAGTGGCCACCTCTGTAGCTTGTGCAGCAGTGTGTGTTGGACAAAATCCACAGCAGTGGATTTATTAAAAAAATTGGGTCCCGAAAATAATAGGCAAGGGACGAAGGCCAATAAAATTAATTGATTTAATTAGCAAGCAATAGAGACAAGGTACAATGCTTTGGGCAGCCAACAGAGTCCAAGCTCTCAGAAGCTGGTCTGTGCTGCTTCTCATCAGGTACAGCTTTTTATACTTTTTTGTTTCTTCTGAAGATCTCTGGTTGGCAGTTGTAGGGGGGGGATTCTCCACTTCCCCCCCTTCTTGGTTATTGTTTTGGGGAGAGTCTCTGTTCCTTGTTAGTTTTATCTTTTGAGGTAACTCTTTTTACATATTAAGGCTGCTTTCTTGTCATGAAGAGTTTGATTATATGTTCCCATCTTGTCACTAGAATTTAGGGTTTCTGATCTTTTAACCTTTCTAACAAATCTTTTCTCTCCCTTCCTGGCTTTGGCTTAGAAAAGGATAAGGCTACATTCTGATGTTAATTGCTCACAGTCTGGGTTTTATGTCTTTTAACCAGGGCTCAGTTTTGATTTCCCACAACTTTTGCAATTTCTTGTTCTCTTTTGCTTAGGAATTATTTTGGGAAGGGGTTTATGTTCTCTTTCAGGTGACCTTGTATTTTCTGTATTGCAGAAATGGTTTCAGGATCTTCTGAACAGACTAATTCTGATACAACCTAATTCAAACAGGTAGACAAATGCTAATACACACTAACAACTAAAACATGTTCTAATACTCACTGAACAAATTAATGATGGAATCTATTACAACAAGAATGATTTGACAAATGCTAATACACACTAGCAGCTAAAACAAGTTCTAAAACACACTGAACAAACTAATGATAGATGGAGTCTATTACAGTGGCAGAGGCTGCCTTGACACCCAAGGGTCAGCAATGACCTGGTGATGGCTGTGTCCTGGGAAATGACCCCATGGAAAGGGAGGACAGACCACGAGGTCCCCTTCCAGTGGCTGTCAGCACAGGAAAAAGGATGTGGTGCCCCTCTGTAGGCAGGGATTGTCCCCAGAAACTGCCTGCTCCAGCCTTGCAGTTCCACACCCCTGACTTCATGGGGTGACCTGAGCCCTGGGTGCACTGACCTGGCTCAAGAGAGCTGCAAGGTGGGGCTCTGGCACCACCTGCGAGCTCCTACAAGGCCTTAACAACCCCAGTAAGAAAAAATCAACTCATCCTTGCAGGAGGAAGGGGTCTCCAAGCAAAAACTGTTGGTATGGAAATTTACTGGTATGGAAATGTGCTGATGAGGACCATCAGCACATCAAGTAATCAGTGTAAGGAGTTGAGATGTTTCAACCTTTATTTCAAGCCAAGTGCATGAGCATGTGCAGATGTGGGTCAGTCTAGTTCAGCCTGGAAGTGCTGATCTAGTTCAGCCTGGAAGTGTGGGATCAGTGTGGGAAATGCCCTCTCCTGCTCTGAACAAGAAGCAAGGGTGTTCCAAAGAACAAATCCATCTGTGTTCTCTAGGCTTCGTCTTTCTTGCTGTCCTGTGCACCCCTGTGCACACCACTGGCATGGCCTGCCCTGTGTTGGCACATGTTGGGAAGCACCAGCTGTACAAAAAAAAAGGAATTAAGTGAAAATTCCATGTAGTTTCCATAGCAATGGAAGTGCTCAAACACTGAATTTGTAATTCACCAGTCACTTTCAGCCTCCTTCTCCCCCCAGCCCCCAAGGGACACTACAAGCCCAAATGTTGCAAAGGAAAACTTTATTACTTTTTTTTTTAAGGAAGAGAAACACATTCTCACTTCCCAGCTGGGGAGTGTGACAATCCCCAGCCTTGGGGCAGGGTGCACCTGCCTTCAGTCCCTGTGGTGGTAAGTGTGGCCAGGGCTAAAAGCCCAAAATGTCCCTTAAGGATGAGCATCCTGTGGGTGCAAGTCAGCCACACCTGCTCAGCTGAGAGAAGAGCTGCTTCATGGCACTACATGGGTTAACTGCTTCAGCCAGGCCCAGGCAGGCAAGTTCATCAGCCTAGAGCCCAGGAGAGCTCTCCAAGGTCTGGAGGATGTCCTTAGCAGCACCTGAGTCTGCAGGAGGGCTCAGCCAGTCCAGGGTGCCTGCAAAGCAGGAGCAGCCCAGAGCATTGAGAGCATTTTCCAAGAGGAGTTCAGAGCTGGCAGCCTGCTCTGAGCCCTTGCCAGTGTTTCTAAGAGAGCTGATGGAACACTCCTCTGCCTCTGGTTTAAATACAGAAATGCTTTTAACAAGAGGCTTTGGAGTGCACAGCCAGCAGTGGCACGCTGAAATGTTGGTGGAGTTCACTGGGACACATGGAGTCAACTCGCCTTTAAAATCTGCCCAAAATGTCCCCAGCTGCTGCCTGCAGCCCGGGCAGGACCTGTCTGCAGCAGCCCCAGGCTGCAGGGAGGACAGGGATGGGCAGCCCAGGGTCACTGAGAGCAGGGTGGGTGGCTTCAGCAGGAGCCAGGCAGGTGGGCACAGGTGCCTCATGGAATCTCTGCTGCTCTCCTCCTTCTCCTTCTCCTTCTCCTTCTCCTTCTCCTTCTCCTTCTCCTTCTCCTTCTCCTTCTCCTTCTCCTTCTCCTTCTCCTTCTCCTTCTCCTTCTCCTTCTCCTTCTCCTCCTTCTCCTTCTCCTCCTCCCTTGACAAAGTCAAGGGCAGCCATGAGAAGCACCCAAGTCCTCCCTGAGGGAAGGGTGCTCAGAGCTGCAGCTTCCACTGGGTCACCAAATCTAGAAGTCTTCATGTTTTCCCAGTTTTCACATGCCTGGATCACTTTGGGGTCAAGGCAGTGTGTGTGTGCTTGAAGGAGGTGGTTTTTACTCTGAGATCTTACATCTCAGGATGTAGAAGTCCCACCAGATATTCCTTGGGGTCAGGCTTCAGCAGTGTGCTGGAACAGCCAGTGGGGCTCTGCTCCCCAAAACACCACAGTCAGTGCAGGGCCTGTGCTCCTGCTGTCCAGGGCAGTCCTGCCAGCTCATTTCCAAGCACCACCTTTCCCTCTCACACAGCCTTTATCTGGCATTCCCTCACTGCCTCTTCCCTGTTTTCCATCTTGCCGGGTGGATTCCTGCTCCTCCTGCTCCTCCTGCTCCTCCTGCGGAACCTGCTCCACAGGATACCACTGGAGGTATCTTCCTGACTGACCAGACTTTTATTTAACAAAAAATACAACACATTTCTACTCTATACAGATACTGTCAAGTAAGCAGAGAAACCCAGGGCTTCTCTGAGTATGAGCTAAATTTGGGTGACTTTCTTTGGATTTGTTTCTGCCCTTCTCAAGAGCTCCACACATCCCTCTCCCCAGTGCTGGAAAGATCCATCCTGGGTAACAAATCAGAGCTGTGTGGTTTATCTGCACTCCCACCGAGGCTCTCCACAGCCCCAGGGAGGGATTCTGGAGCAGCCTGCCTGTACAAGTACAAAATCCTGCAGCTCAGTGGGCAAGGCTGTGCTTCCCACGCTGCTTTTCCTACTCCAGCTCCTCCAGCTGGCACTTGCTGTCACTGACTAACACCAGGCTGAGGGACAGATTCGAGATGGTGGCATTGGAGCTGGTCCAGAGCGCGATGCTGTCCTCCTCAAACAAGTAGAGCACTGTGCTGAAGTTCACTGTGCTGTCATTGCTCCAGACAATCTGCTCCCACAGGATGCCCTGGTGTGTGCCCTGCAGGGTCAGCTTCAGCCAGTCCTCCTCCTCCTCCTCCAGGTAGATGGAGCTGTTCAGGGCCACGAGGTAGAGCCCATCACAGGGGATGATGATGGAGCCGTTCCTGATCTGGATGGAGCCCAGCTCGGCAGTGAGATTCACAGCTGCTCCTCTGATGCTTTTGCCTGCAATGGAAGGAAGCAAAGATGGTCCTGTGATGACAAATGTTGTGGGAGCGTGTGGAAGTGTCCGGCTCTTTTCCCCAGGATCGGGATTGAAGAGCAGGGAGAGGGTTTTGCATTGGGAGTTGGTGTTTATTTTTCCTGATCTTGGTTACATCCTTACAGACAGCGAGCTGGTCTGCACACCGAGCTGGAAAACTAAAAATGGTCACCCAGGTATCTCTCTCCAAGGCCTTTTAGGCACAAACTACCAATTACAAGATGCCAACTAATTTGTTTTTACTTTTAACCCAATAACTAGACACCTGCGTTCCACACTGTGGACTTTTCCACCCAATCACACATTACCCAAAACCCATGAAGAAGAAGGAGAAGAAGGAGAAGGAGAAGGAGAAGGAGAAGAGAAGGAGAAGGAGAAGGAGAAGGAGAAGGAGAAGGAGAAGGAGAAGGAGAAGGAGAAGGAGAAGGAGAAGGAGAAGGAGAAGGAGAAGGAGAAGGAGAAGGAGAAGGAGAAGGAGAAGGAGAAGGAGAAGGAGAAGGAGAAGGAGAAGGAGAAGGAGAAGGAGAAGGAGAAGGAGAAGGAGAAGGAGAAGGAGAAGGAGAAGGAGAAGGAGAAGGAGAAGGAGAAGGAGAAGGAGAAGGAGAAGGAGAAGGAGAAGGAGAAGGAGAAGGAGAAGGAGAAGGAGAAGGAGAAGGAGAAGGAGAAGGAGAAGGAGAAGGAGAAGGAGAAGGAGAAGGAGAAGGAGAAGGAGAAGGAGAAGGAGAAGGAGAAGGAGAAGGAGAAGGAGAAGGAGAAGGAGAAGGAGAAGGAGAAGGAGAAGGAGAAGGAGAAGGAGAAGGAGAAGGAGAAGGAGAAGGAGAAGGAGAAGGAGANTTTCTCCACTCAGTTTAAGAAGCTTTCTCCATGGACTTAAATCAAACCCAGTGTTCTCCCGAATGTCTGAGCCTCTCAGCACAGATAAAGGAGCATTTTCTGTGCCTGGGGTTCCAACAAATATCTTCTAGGAAATGGGCTGACTGCAGGGAAGATTGAAAAATAAAATAAGGGGAAGAGCAAACTAGAGAGCAGGGCAGACCAGAGCTAGAATATCACCCACTCTAGGCAGACATCATCTACCCTGAAAATTTACAGATTCCCACTCTTGACTAAGCTCTGCCTTTTGGCACATGGTTTATATGGATTACTCCTCCAAATTTTTATTTAGGCGCTGTTTACTTACTCTGTGTCTTAGACTGCAGAAAAACACAGTGAGTAAAGCATCACTGTGAGTTTAGAAAGCACAGGTTCATAAAAATAACAGGAAAATTAAGGCAGTAAGTAAGATGAGAATAATCCAGAGCTGGAAGACAAAAAGGGTTTTCTGTGGAGATGCTGGTAACCCTTGTCTCAGGGTTTGGTTGTGGGTTTTTCTTTTCCAGAGGACAAGATGAAAGAGCAGCAAAGAGACAGAAGCAGAAGGAACTAATTGATGTAGAGCAGAATAAGGAGAAATTAAACTGGAACTTGGCAGCTGCGGTTTTCTTGTGGAATGAAAAGTAACAGCTCCCAGGGCTGTGCTGGTCTCGTTTCTCTGCTGTGCCCCTGGATTTTCAGCACAGCAGCTGGAACCCCTGGCACCAGGGCACCCCAAAGGTGTCCAGGCAGGGAGCACAGCCCCTCGGGGCTGGGGCCAAATTTCTCAAGTTTTCCTCTAAAGGACATGAGTTTTGATTAGGCTGGACTCACTGCTGTCTCATGCTTTTAAACGGGAGTATAAGTTATTATTTTTAAAACTAATAAATTTATTATTATTATTATTAAATACTATTAACAATGAGCACTAGATAATAATATATTAATAATTCATAATAATGT
>VWYI01035891.1:0-42025 GCA_013399455.1 Anthoscopus minutus
TAATAGTAATAGTAATAGTAATGATAATAATAATGTAAATATAGTTTTTACATTTAAGTGAAAATTTCCCATCAAGATATGGGAATCTTGAGTGAAAATACTAATTTTGTTTTACTATGATATTATTTCAGATCAGCTTCATTCAGTAACAAGGTTATATATCAGAATATTTTACAATAGCTCCCAACAAATTATCTGTTGATACTGTGTCTTCTTAGCAGTGGAAAAATTTGCAATATCAGCAACATAGCTTAAAGAGAAGATCTCTTTAGCCATGTTTTTTCAAGGATAAATAAGTATTGTTTATTTCTGTACTACCTTGTAACCTAAGCAGAAAGTAAAATAATGAAAAAAAAAAATTAAAATAAATATATTGCTTTTAGATAAAGAAGTCCACATAGTTCTTTAGAATAGTTTTGAAGTCTTAAGAGTTAAACATAAAAAGAGTTCTAGTTCATAGCTGTTTCTGGAATTTTTCCCACATTTAAAACTACTGAATTTGACAGTAGATTTTGAAGTGTCACTCACTCTGTCACATGATGTTGGAACTCTTTTTTTACCATTTGAAAAAATGAATTTTTTTTTATCAAGTAAATCCTCAGCAAAACTTCTTATCATATCCATTATTTTTATGTATTTATATCAAGAGAAATACATATGCAGAAGTATTCATTGGGCTGGGCCACAAACCCTTTGATTTAGGATTCAATTCTGCTATTAAGCGCACGCTTAACCTAGTAAAAAAAAGTAGTTACAATTTCATTAGTTGTAACTTGTACAGCAAGAATACTAATTGATGTGAATAGGAACATGTACCTTCAAAAAATTCATTGTACATTTTGCATAAAGACCAGAAGCAGCTTGTGAATTGTTCAGATTTTTCTGCTTTCATTAAAAACGATATTTCAAAGTTAATAAAATCTGTTAGCAGTTACACCACTAGAGACATTAAATTCTTGTCAAGTAACTGATGAAATTCACATCTTCCAGAACAAATTGATCTATCTGGATATCTGATTCTGTCCATGCACAGGGATTTTCTCCTCACACTATATCTAGAAGTTTTTAAGCCGCCCCACTCCTTCAGATCTTTCAATTACCATACGAAGCCTTGCTGTTTTCTGCCCATTAACTTGATTGCTGGAGATGAAGGTTGGTTTTTTTGAACTGTCTTCTCCCTGGCAATCCCCTAAAGCTTTCTCAGAATTTCCCTAGAGATTCAAGTGTTTTTAGACCTAAAGGATTGTCTATGGGCCCCTGGGACTGCAGGGGCCTTTTTAAATTAGATTTTGAATTTTTTGGTTTCTTCCCTCGGCACCAAGGACTGCAGGACACAATGCTTGGTTGTCCTATACTCCAAAAGAAATATTTCTGTCTGTGCATCCAGTGGGATAAGATTAGCTCCAGAATTCAGCAAAAAATGCTGAGTTTGATGCTCTCACACAATCCAAAATTTTAGTAAATTCAGCTTTGATAAACAAAGAGTAATAGCTTTTCTTTTCCAAATATAAACAATATGATTCCTTTATTTTAATTATGGAATTGCTCCATCTGATGAAACAGATTCTTTTGATTATGCTGACTTCATCTGTAGAGATACTAAAATGTTAGAAAATAAAGGTACTTTAGTGTTTTAGAATTTACTCACTCTTTATAGATATTATGATGTTATCTAATGCATTAGGTATATGTATTAATGATTAGGGATTTTTCCCCTTTCTTGCAAAAATAACATCTGGTTTCCCTGTTCTTCATATATTAATTTTTATTTTTTTTTGCTCAGATTAAGAGTAATTTTCATACTGTTTGGAACAGGTTGGGTAAACAAAAATAAAGCATCTTCTTGGATTAGGTACTGTACTGTGAAGTAAAAATTGTCTTGCATTGCTGTGAATCATGACACTTACGCCAGTATACTTAAGCCATCTATTCTCCTTCTGTGCTACTCCAAGGCACTGTATTACACCATTATATGCCCCCACTTAAATATATGAATGCATTTAGATTGCTTTGGGGTTCCATAGAAAATATAAATTACTCTTCAAGACATCCTTTTGAAATTATAATTTTCTTTTGCTAAGACAATCATCCTAATTGCATTTAAACTCAGAGAAATGTGCAACCCTCATTTCTTGTTCCCATAAAACTAGATTAAGGAATTTATTGACACACACCACTATCCCATTCCCTTCCCCTCACGCAGCCAAGCAGGAGTGGCAACAGGATGCAATGATCACATCCCAACACACAATCAGGACACGGTTACAATGCGTTCTCCACTTTAGCCGCATCCACAGAAGGCAATTTTGGTGGGGATTTCCCCTTTTCACCAAAACTTTGTTTGAGGATTTTTCTTATTCATCTGACTTTTAATTTTTGTATCATAATCCTGCCTTCTTACCCTTGGGAGACTCATTTTAGTATATCATTAGGAGTTTCACTAAAATTCACAGCACGAAGATCAGCTGGAATTAATTATGAGGTGAACAATGCTTAGATCTTAACAGTAATATTCCTATTTCAATTAAATCAGATGTCTCATCAGGATATAAGTTTAAATTAAAATGTAATGCAGAAAAGATATATCTGTAATAGGAAAGTTAAGAAAATGTTGATGATCAGTATCAAAACACTGAGAAGTCCATACTGTTTTCAATTACTTTTTGAACTTCGACCTTTAAAGTACAGAAAGAGGGTTTAGAAAGGAATGGCACTGAAGCAATAAATAAGATCTCTACATTCATCAGAGCTAAGAAATAAATGAGCCTTCTGAGACTGATGCACACAAAAGGAACACAAGTACCCTTACCACGTCTGTCAAAACTGAAATTAATAAAATTATAGTTACTTTTAAATGTCAGTTACTCTTTAAGTCTGGTTAAGCTTCAGATTTGCAAGAAGAAATAATAATTAATTGATCCTAATGAAGAGCTTTCCAATTAGGAAGAGTGGAATTTTATACTGAAAATCTTAAATATCCAACAGAATTAGCATCAAGCATCTCTAACCAAGAATTAAATTCAAATGGTAATGTTAATGAAACTGAGTAAGCACAGTTTCAAGGACAATATTTTTTAACATCTTCTGGAAACAACTAAAATAAATAGAGATTTGACCATGTTTTATTTAGAAGTATAAAGGTGGCTGCTTTTCATTCTTGAAATGGATGAGAAAAAATAATGAGCGAATACAAGCAAAACTGAGTCCCTGTGCAAAAAGATAGACCAACTGATTTCTGCTACCAAGAAGTCATATTCCTCTCCTAAAGAAGCACTTCCTTGATTTTATCTGTCAGAACTTAAAGAATTCAGTGAAAATGTCTCAAAACCCATAAGATGAGATACCACAGCAAGCGCAGACGGCCAACAGGAAGGCCTTCATTTCTGTCCTACAGGAGATAAAAGGTTTGGAATTAACACACCAGACAAGATTTCACAGGTGGAGACTGTGAGGAAAGTGCCCATGCAACAAGAAAATGCTAGGCTGGGTGAGGCACATCTGGATAATGTACTCAGACTAAAATTCTCCCTGTGGCAAGGAAAGGAAGCAGCTGCATAGACACATGCCATGCTCATCTCATCACTCCTCACATGTGTCAGAATGGCACATACGCCACTGGATACCAAGGGCTTATTACAAAAGTGGTACCTTGAGAAGAGCACTCGAGGACCTCCAACAAAGAGAAGACCAGAAGGGCCAGAAGGATGCCACTGGAACCCATGTGGAGGTGACTATATTCCTATTTAATCTCTGCCTCTCTTTCTTTCTCTTTTTCTTCCCCCCCACCCATCACATTTACTGTTAAATAATATCTGGACTATTGATTCTGGTGTATGGTCTCATTTCCACCTTAGCTCAGGCACAGGCATCTTTTAATAATCAACCCCTATCATTATTTCAGAAGTAGGATCCTAACATTATTCTGGTGGATTATAACATAATCTCTTCTACCTATTTAAAAACAAAAAAATAATCCTACATTCTTGATAAGTTCTTCAGAACATCTTCTAGCATAAGTACAGAATCTGCCTGTATGTCCTAAAACATGGTGTTTGAGCTCAAAATGATGCACAGCAGTTGAACAACAGGAGGGGGAAAAAAAACAACAAAAAAGTTGGAGATATCCAGTAGGGTTTGAAATGTTATTCTATATGCACATATTTCCTCTGCTCCCTCTCAGTGATTTCTGTATCAATGCTTCTATCATCTCACCACAGAAAACATCAGCCCACAGCTGAATGGCCTTTAAATCACTCTCAGGTACATTAGATTCAGTGTAGTTGGTTGTTTCCACTGGAAACAATTTTCCTCTTCTGTATAGTCAAAAAAGTTACATGTCAGAAGCAGCTAACTTCTATTTTATGTATGCTAAAATGTAACACTGTAAAAACACAGATTATCAAACTTCCTAAATTCTCACTCTAATAGATAAGGAATAATAAAGCTGCAAAAGTTTAAAACTTTATCTTCAGAAAATTTTGACGTCATTACATGTTAGCTGCAAACACACTTTTCTTGTCTCGATTCTCTGCTTACTCCTGTTTATGGGTGATAATCTACCTTAACAATGCAGTATATAGTTGTAGTAGGATACTCAGCCCTGTAATGCAGTCAAACAATTTGCCCAATGCTTTCATCTCTAGTCATTTCACCCTAGTCCCTTTTACATATTAGAGTGCTTATGTTTTTACAGAAAAACAACAAACAAACAAAGAAAGAAACAAAAGGAAACCAACAAAACCCCAACAGACTTACATATTTTTATATCTTTCAGAGAGTGTCTGAAAATTACTTAGATAGTAAAGATCAATCTACATTGGTAAGAGTTAACCAGGGAAACTCCATTGTGCAGCAATGAACAGACAACAGAAAACTATTTCATAGTTTCTACCTTCTCTAGTAAAAATTATAAGTTTTCCCACCTTCAGGTGCTTCAACAAGGGTTCACCAGTAGAGACCAACTTTGGGGGTGATGTGGGTAGAGAGGCAGTGAGAAGGAAGAGGAAGAGGGGTTGGGGTGACCCTGGGCCTCCCCCCAACAGTATTGGTGTACCCCCACTTAGAATCGTCTATATTCCTCACCTGGCTGGACAGCATCTGGAGGGGGATGATGGATGTGGGTCTAGTTGGGGGAAAACTGGGGGTTTTGGGCTACTGCCTCCTGTGGACTGTGGGGTAGGTATCTGGGAGTTGAAGGATGTTTTGAGGAGAGACAAGACCCCAGGGACTCTCAAGAGGGGTTGGTGAGGGACTGTGATATTTTTGGGGAAGGAATCCCAGGGTATGGGTGTACAGGGACCAGGAATGTATTGGGGTGGGATAGAGGGCAGCACATTTGAGGTTGGGAGGATTTTGAGGAGAACATTGGGGATAGGGTGCAGGTTAGGGTGTTCCCCTCAAAGGTTTTATGGTCGAACTAGGCCCGTTGTTGCTGCAGTGCTTATGCCTTCTTGATGGCACCTTTTCTCCCTTGAACTTTCTCAAGGAGTAAATAATGCTGCTTCTTTGTCTATCTCCAGGCCCGATGTAATTCTCTTTCTGCCATATGACTAAAGTCAATGACACTTCCTAGAGGGCTTTTTCAGTTGCTCCATTTCCTTTTCCAGCCTGCTAGCTTTTAGTTTGGCTTTGTTCAGCTGGTTTCCCACCCATCAGAGACCTGTGCTCAAAGACCTGTTCTTGCATTTGAAGTCATTGCTCATATGCTCTGCAACACTTGCACATGGACACTTTGTGATGTCCGATGGCTCCCAGGGCTCAGGTGGGAAAAGGATGAATCAGACCTCAACGTTGGTACCTGGCCTCTTACATCTCCTGCCTATTCAAAGTTAAAGAATGCAATTTGACAAAACTTAGGAAATTAACTCAAAACAGCAGACAGAGCCAGTGGCATCATTATGTATAACCAGAAGAGGACTGCCATCAACTCGACATAAGGTTATAAAAGAGTTTTCAACAATTCTAAATAAGACATTATTCACGGGAAAATCTTATTTTGCATTAGTGTGTAATACAACCCTAAAAGGAGGACTCTAAAATCTTTTCTTTTACATATCCCAAAAGCATTTGCTAGCCTTGATGGTTAGCATCCTATTCATTGTCCCAGAGCTCATTGCTTCTGCTGCTCCTGAAGGACACAGGTCTATCCTGCACTCTCCTGCACCATCAGGTGAACTTCACAGCCCAGTGGGAACAGCCACTACATCACCTTGCCTCACCTCACTGCTGCCCAGGGAGTTGTGACAGGCAGGATTCGCCAGGTGTTGCCAGATGCCACCTGCCCACCAGGACTCAAGCTCCTAAGTGCAGCAGAGCACTGGCAGCTGCCTCCAGGATTAATCAGCATCAGTAATTCAACCAGTTCAGCACCACCAGCACCACCCTGGATCCCTTGGGTGTATCTGTCGGGTCTCCACACTCCCCTTAATGTGTCTTTCAGGGGGCATGGCATCTCTCAATATGATTTTCTTTGTGTCACAGACTTCAGGATGTACCTTTTGGCTTCTACCTGTACCCCACTGCTTTTTCTACCATGACATTGATAATAACTTGATAAAACATTTTTTTTCCCATTTAACTAAAGTTTCAACATTGGGTTTCTGAATGAAAAGACCAGCTATGGGATGAAGACCTTTCCTCTGCCTTCTCCCAATGATACATGTAGGAAAAGCAATATCTCTAGATGTCTACTTCTTATTTCCAGTTCTCTCCACATTTTTAATACTTGCAAATATTATTATGTGGATTAAAGTATGTGATACATAACATATTAACTGAAATTGAATATAAAGCAGGAAGGTTTTATAAACATATCAAATTGGTGTACCTCAATTTTTCATACCCATGAGTTTTATGCTACATGCCGTGCTACAGCTCCACAGTACCTTGAATTAGCATCAATATGCCCACAGAAAATACCAAAATTAAGGCCTATGAAACATGATTTTAGGTGGAAGGTGTGGACAGCAAAAACAGCCTCTAGCATATTAAAGAAAATATGATTTTAGAGCAGGTGGGAAAGTCCTTATTTGTAAGGTGCTTAAAGAATAGATTAGTCTGTAGATGCTGCATCATATGGTTGGTCACACAAAGAAATTACCTTTAAAATTGAAAGACAATCCACACAGTGTGTAAGAAAATGTGACAGATCTATGATCAGTATGTCTAGGAAGTAGGATACTACTTTTATTTCTCCTATTTTGGAAAGATTTGAAGCAGGAGTTTTAAAAGTACAACTCATTCATCTCTGTACAAGGAATTCCCACAGGCTTCAATCAGTAAGGTCTTTTTGATTTTTTATTAAATTAAGTCTGACAGCTCATGTTCGTAATGACAAAATAGGTGTAAAATCAATTTAGTTTGATTCCTTTCCCTTCCTTAGCATAGGAAGACAGAAAAATATATACAAGATATACAAGTAAAAATGGGGAAAAATATTTCAGTAAGAAGTAGGAAACCTTTTTAGATTTAGGGGGTTCTTTGGCAAAAGTCACTGATAATAAACACTGAATGTTTGAAGACAAATGGAATAAGAGTAGATGTACTGCTCCACAACCACCAGAACCCAAGAAAATAAAACATTGTGTCCAATTTTCTTTTCCTCTGTTAGGATCTGCAAGTGTTACAAAATGTAAAGATTCACACAATTCCCCAAGATCCTTTGAAACATCACAGAGACAGGCTAACTCTGCCTTTTAGGGGAAGTATGTACTGCCGCATTTCATTTATTTTTTATTCTGCAGCTGAGAGAATTTCACTGGCCTTTCCAAGTGAATACAGCACCTAAATGGTGTGCTTGTAGGGAGATTGAGTCAAACCTAATGACCACAGGGGAGTGGCATAGATAAAAGCTGGAAATAATAAGTTCATATGTAAATTGTAACAACTTTTAAAGTACTTTTCAAGTGCCTAATCATTCTAATTAATTACATTTATGAATTCTAAAATATGCATAACATTATATTCAAAAAGAAAGATTCAGAATCACTTAATTTCTGAAAGAATACACATGACCCTCCAGTATTATTATTTTAATACTTTATAATTTGCTTCTAAAAACAAGGGTCATTATACAGACAGTAGCTAAGTTAAATTTTAAAAAAAAGTAAATAAAAATTTTCTCTGTTTGCAACTAGTTCCTTCAACATTGGTTAAAATTCGAAAAAAAAACAATCTTTCATAACTATTTATTAAATTTTATTTTTAAAGAATAGATACATGATAGATGATCATCAGCACTCATTTTGAAGATGTCACTTTGAATCAGATGATTATTTCTGACCAGATAATTAGAAAGAAATCCCCTTTAATTAGTTGATACTTAGTTGACTTAGTCTGAGTTGACTAATATTTTAATTTTTTACCTTCATTCTGCAGATAGTAAAATTTTAACAAATTGCTTGAATTGTAAACATGATTTCTGTCAATTCTTGAAATGAAAACTCTTTTCAGGGTAAAATATCTGTGTGATTTTTCAGCTTCCTTCCATTTAGCTGCAGAAGATGCTAGTGTCATAGCCTTTCAGTGGAGTGGAAAGAGAAACAGAGCGTCTCAGTTATCATAAGAACGAAAAAATCTATACATTTTGACCCATGTTCTCATGATCACTCATTCTTGAGTTCTATTAAATATAAATTCCTGAAAAAGCACTCCTGAATGGCAGACAGAATCAATTCAATAACTGACATTCACCCATTGGCTCAGCTGCACACCCTCAAGCTCAACAACTTCTTTTCTCCCATCTGCTATAATATGACTAGATAGAAATGGGTGATTAAATGATCATGTGTAAAATGAGCCCTAAGGGAAGAACTTGCAACACACACACAAAAAGGATGCATGTATATCCTTATGGTAAGAGCTTTTCCAGTCTAAATTTGTCTGAATCTGGACTACATGTTGAAATATCAAATGAGGTTATTTAAAAGCCTGTCAAAATTAAATCTGAGCAAGAATGAGGTTGTATAAGCAACATGGCAACTAAATCTCAGCTGGTGGTTCAGAACTTTACTTTTTCAGCCATAACAATGTCTTTACCTCAACCTGCATATCAGAAATGAGATGCTGGCCTGCATGCAAAAGATCCATGTGTCTTCAGTGCATTCCCTGGCCTCAATTCTCTTCCTACATTAAATTCAGATCAAGCCTGCAAACCTGTCTCTATCTGTACCTTAAATTTACACTGCCACATCCACCTATCTTCTGTACTTTTGTCTTTCCTTATCCTTATAAATGTTTTGCACATATATTGTGTACATATATTTGCACATATATTGTGTGTACATATATTACGTATATTTGTGTGTGTATTTGTCTTTTGGTGTGTTCATATCTGTGCTCACAACTACATCGTGATCTATTTCAAAATTTGAGAGTAGTTTAGGATTGATAACAAGTAAGGCATAAATCACAGGTGTAAACTTCCAAATATATATTTGAAAGCATTAGGAGGCCTGTATTATCCGATTAAATACAGAAATATGGGAAAATACTTAAATTCTGAGATATTTTAACCAACACAACTTTTAGTCATTTTCGATTCAGCTACTCTCTCATTTTCAGTCACAGTCTCATTACAGTTTTCATGTTAGTGAACTCTAAATGAGGCCTATGTACAAATCTCCAGGCAGTCCTAATCAGAGCTTGCTTCTCACCTCTGCAGCAGGAAGACAGAAAATCTTAACTCTCAGACTTAAGTGGATCTCTTGTGGGCTACATATAATAAAGATTTATTCACACTGTGAAGTAAGAGCATTCAATTCTTCTTTCTTCAGCAGAGAGAGCTGGAAACCATAAAAATCACAGCTTGAATCAGAGGAAGCACTCAGATATCTTTGACTTCCTGTGAGAGTAGTCAGGAAAAAATCTACAATTACAAAATATCTCACAGAATGAAAATGCCCAATCTCCACCATATTGGTTTGAACTTTAAAGTTTTTCTTTGGAGATGGATGGGTAGGAAAAGTCCATTAAGAAATGAAAGCTGAAATTTTAAATACTTTACTGCAAGATATGATCAAATTACAATATTGATTCTTATTTAAGCAATAACTAACCTGTGCATTTCAAGAATGAAATAGCTAGGGTAACAGGCAGCTTTCAGATTTCAGCACTACCTAAAATATGAATAGAATTAAAATTTATTTTTACTCTAAAATAGAAGGACAAAAGGCTTATTTCTTAAAAAGTAACAAATTCCAAAGTGTTACAGATGTTTTTGATATTTTTATCTTAAAAATATCCCCAAATTCTGAAACAGAATTTTTCTAATGAAAAACAATTTTGACTGAAAAGTAAATATAAATTCTAGTACTTCTGATAGTAAGATAAATACTACTCAGTATAAAAAAAGTATTTTTGCTGTAGCACAATAAAAGATGATTATGAAAGGGGAAATGTATTCAAGCCATAAGCAAAAATTTCCTGATTCTTATATACATTATTCATAGCACTGATAGGAGTATTCAAACCAGCCTTGCTTTTTGTATGATTCAGGGTAACAGCTTTCTATCAGTTATCTCATTATTGATCAAAAACTCTTTTGTTTGGCTGAAATGCATCTTTGAAAATAAAGTCATCTACCCTTGTTAACAAAAGACAGAAAATTCATTTCCTTTTGCTCTTCTCCAGTGACTAATCTCCTCACTTTTAAAATTTATGCTCAATTTATACTTCAGATTTAGGATGCTGTAGTTTACAGTATTTTTCCCCAATAAAAAGTATTCAGTAGCAAGTCATATATGAAGTTTATTCTAATAAAACAATCAGATGCAAGTCTGTAACAGCCAAATTGTATCACTCTTTAAGAAATACTAACAAAGCCAAAAATCACCAACCATGAGAAGATATTTTCAAAGGTCAAAAGTAGTGATTAATCTCCTTTGAAATGCAAAAGACAGAAGGGTGATCAACAAGTTTTACGGGAAAAATCCATTTTAACACGAAAGATCACTAATCCTCCACCAGTTCACAATGACCTTTACGAAATTAGATCTCTACAGAGTGCTACAGGGTAAAGTAGCTTGCACAGCTCCTGGATTGGAACACTTCTTTTGCCCTTTCTGCTACATTGTTTCTATACTGTCTGACAAAGCATTCCATACCAATTTCTGTTTAAGAAAATTCAACAGGAAGGTTAAAAGACAGCAGCTGTATGCATTGCACTGACTTCTTTTCCACACATTATTTCATCAGCTTTTATTTCATAAGAGCTACAGATGCCATCTATCTGAATTTCTGTAAGGCCTGTGACACAGTCCTCTAAATCTTATCTAAATTGTAGAGTTGTAGATTTGATGGGTGGACTGCTCAGTGGATAAGGAATTGGTTGGATGTTCACATCCTTAGGTCTCAGTCAACATCTCAGTATTCAGATGGAGATCAATGATAAATGGTGTCCTTCAGGGATCCATATTTCAATCAGGAGAGTTTAATATATTCACCAATTACAGAGACTGGGGTTGAGTGCAGCCTCAGAAAATTTGCAGATGATGCCAAGCTGAGTGGTGCTGACAGATCTGAAGGATGGAATGCCATCCAGAGGGCCCTGGACAGGCTCAACAATCTCATGAGGTTCAAAAAGGCAAGTGCAAGGTTCTGCACCTGGTTCAGGGCAACCCCTGGTATCGTCATGGGCTGGGGGATGGACAGATCAAGCACAGCCCTGGTGAGAAGGACATGGGGTGCTGGTGGGTGAAAAACTGGACATGAGCTGGCAACATGCACTTGTAGCCCACTGGTCAGTCATATCCTAGGCTACATCCAAAGCAGCATGGCCAGCAAGTCAAGGGAGGTGATTTTGCCCCTCTGCTCCACTCTGGAGTGACCCCACCTGGAGTATGCATCCAGCTCTGGGGCCCCTAATATCATGAGGAGATGCACCTCCTGGAGGAGGTCCAGAGAAGGGCCTGAACATGACTGGAGGGCTGGAACGCCTCTCCCGTGAGGAAAGGCTGAGAGACCTGGAGTTCTTCATCCTGGAGAAGCCTTTGAGACCTTATTATGGCAGTAGGTACTATACAGTAACAAAGTACCATTTTTCAGTACTTAGAAGCAGCTTACAAGATGGGAACATTTTAGCAGGGTCTGTTGAGATAGGATATGGATTAATTATTTTAAAATGGAGGAAGATTTATTTAGATTGGATGTTAGCAAAACATTTGTTAAGGGTGGTGAAACACTGGAACGTGTTGCACAGAGAAGTGCTGGATACTCAGTCCCTGGAAAGCCTCAAAGTCAAGGTTAGACAGAGGTCTGGTGGTTGAACATGTTCCTGCTCGTTGAACATGGAGTTTGACTAGATGGCCTTGAAATGTCCCTTCCAACCTTCCAACTCAAACATGATTCTATGCTTCCAAATCTTGAAAATGTACCACTTTAAGTTACACTTGTAGTTTAACATCTTCAGGTGTGCCATTTTCGCTTTGCCCTTGACCATTCCTACTGGTCTAGAAAACTCATACATTTTTATCACCGTCCTATTTCCAGTTGACTCATTTTTTGTTTATGTCCCATTTTAATTTCCAAAACTCATTTCTCAAATTTTATGTATTCTTGAACAGGACACCTTGAACCACAAATTAGGTATATTTAAGTATCTACGTATTATGAATAATTCTAAAGAATTTTGCAGCAATTGTCTATGAAAATTGACTCAAGAATGCAATTTCATGTCACTTTTTTTTCCAACCTAACCCAACCTAACCTTAGCTAACCTAAGATATTAACCTCGCATCTCAAAAATACTTGTTTCTTCTTCTTTGTCAGGACACTGCTGTAAAGAGATGACATAAATAAAAAACGGGGTTTTTATCTAAAGTAACAAGTTTTTTTTCTTAATATTAATCTTTTATCAACAGCTGCTGTAAGTTATTAACTGCAAAGAAAATGCTAGGATAATAAATTGAATCCATATAGGCATATGCCTTTATAGAATTCCTTTTCTGTTTTCTGGGTACTTCTGTGTTCTGTAAACCACCTGTAACACTGATATTCAACAGAGATACTACTTCTGTGAAGGATTCATTTCTGGCCTGACAATGATTCCTCAACTCCTTCATAATCAAGAAAACAATATAGTAAAAAAATTAGTGTTTGAATAGGCAGTGTAGGGAATGCTGTTTCATACCTTGTTGCTTTATCTCCTAGAACTTAAAAAAAAAATTACAACATGAACCTATAGAAAACATCTGTTTTGTTATTCCAGATACTACCTAAGCATTCATAGGCATCTGTAATCTTGTAAGAAAATAAACTGCATGACAAATCAGTACTAAATACACATCTGTTAAAGACTTTATGTTATTCTGAGGGTTAATTTTGGCTAGGGCTGCAGCTTAGTAAATTACTTGTAAGTGGTTGTGAATATAAATACAAGCTTAAGAGAAATAGGTAGAAAAGATCAATTATTTTAGAGAACTGCTTCAAAATATTTCAATTACTGAAAAAAACCACCAAAAATCCAACCAAAACCCACACAAAAACCTGAGAAAGATGAGGCTTTCCAAAACTGTAAATTAAAAGGTTGTATTCTAAGATAACAAGCAGTACAGTAACCAAGAGGTTAAATAATCTCATGAAACTTCCTGATTAGATCAGCTCGTTTTGTTATTTAAAGTCACTCAAAAGCAATCCATAATTTTATTTATTTTGTGCAACTAATGTTATATTCTATCCAGATGACATGCCAGTTTTAGAATTAAGGTTGCTTAAATGTATATTACTCAAGATAATAACACACACAAATAATCTAGAAAACAGACATTCACATCGGTCCTGTTTTTGGCCCTTCCTTGCCTCACTATGTAAAATATTCTGCCATGGATATTCCATAATTCCTTTTCAGCTCTTGGAAGTAATCCTAGCATTCATTGTTTAAAGCCACAATCAAATATAATCATTAATCTATTAATCTAGATTAAGATCTAATTTTTGGTAATTCACTAGTCCTATATAATGTATGAAGCCAAGTTACTCACTTGGAGACCATCCATGGAGAACTTAATGCATTGCCAGTAGAGAATTCCTTAAGGAGCATGGAGATCAGTGACTAAATTTATCATGGTATTTTGTATCATTAAATAGATAGACATGCAAATAAGACTGGCATGATGTTCATATTTTTTTTACAGAATATTTTCTAAATTGTAATTTCTTGTATTGAAAGATATTATATCTAAAAATTTTTGTAGAAAATCAAATAAGTGAGGGTAGTACTGAAGAAGATTTGGGTTGTGTTTTTTTCTTCTCCAACAAGCTGCCTTCTCTCTGTGTTTTCTTACCTGTTTTTCTTGGTGTTTTCTGAGTATCCTTAAAATCAGTGCCTGGTTTTCCATCTTTGATTACCTATTCTGCTGTTGAAATTGGACTGCTCATTTAGAATCTAAATATTAATTAAGTGGTCTTGGTCCTATCTGGGTCAACATTCCTTAGTCACCAGATAAAGAAAAGTAGAGCCAGGGAGTTCTTGGGTTTATTATTATATTAATATATGATATTATCATTATATTAATATGTACTATATTATCATTACATTTTTCTTTAAATCCTTCATTCTGACTATGGTTTCTTCTGAATTGGAATCAGTGAACTGAGTTTTTACTTCTATTAGTTGCTAACATATATTAAAGACCTTATAACAAATAGGATATCCCTGTCCCCAAGTGCAGTGGGGCACATTTGATTATTCCACTGTGCATTGGAAAGCATGAATAGCCCATTTTCATGTGCTGTGTCAACCACAGAGCATTTCTGCAGTCACCACTTAATTAAGGAGGGCGCTTCAGTGTGATAGTATAAAAGATTTATTTAGAGGATCTAATCACACTTGGTGTAACTCAGCTGAAGGGTTTACAGCCTACAACTTTTAATGAAAATCTCAGATCTTTGTGCTTCCTACTACTGTAAAGCACAGCACTAAATTCCATGTACTGCTGCAACTCATATACAGAGTTAACAAGTGAATTTACAAAAGTAAAATGGCAGAACAGAGCCATTTTCTTTATAGTTTGTATTTCTCAGCTCCTTGTTGTAGGATATCCCTGTCCCCAAGTGCAGTGGGGCACATTTGATTATTCCACTGTGCATTGGAAAGCATGAATAGCCCATTCAGACCAAACAAGGTCTGTTTCAGTGGATGATATAAGGAGGTGCCCAAATGCAAGATTTCCAGTGTAAACAGCACATACAGCACATACAGGGAGCTTGCTTACCGGGCCTCCCCATCCCCAACTTCTGTGGGCAGTATGTTCCAGTGTCTCAACACCTCTACAGTAAGCAATTTATTCCTAGCATCTAAACCTAGACCTATTCTCTTTCAGTCTGAAGACACACCCTTGTCCTGTCACTGCAGTTCCTTGAGATGAGCTCCTCTTTGGCTGCCTTATAGGCCAGATTCTGGAAGGCTGCTACAAAGTCTATTCACATAACACTAGGAGGTGTGGTTTGTTCTTTCCACATATTTGTGTTTCTCTATGAAAAAGAATTTTAGGGAATCAAAAGCCAACCTTCCACATGCACAAACACACACATATCCTCACAAACACCAGTGAAATAAAAAATAGTCATGTGAACAGAAAAATCTCAAAAAAGAATATTGATTCAAGCATCAAAAAAATAAGATTGCCTTAAAAAGAATGACTCAGATTTTGAAACAATAAATACACTTTTTCAGCATGTTTTGTACCAAGGAATACTGGGCTAAAACACAATAAAAACCAGGTAAGTACCCATACACTGTGATGATGGGCAAACTCATCAAACATCTTTATGAGGTAGCACTTGTACTTTTAAAATATGTGTCTGAACAGCACAGATTAAACCAGAATTTAAGCCATTGGAAATGTTAAACTGAGAACAAGTTTCAAATGTGACCTGCACAGTTCAGTACAGCGGACAAAAACTCTGCTAGTTTATGTGAAAATTGTACATTGATTGGGTTCTCAGTCCTTTGTAAATAACACCAACTTGCAGATATCCTTTGAAAATATATGGCCTCTTACATTTGGAGGAAAGGGCACATTAATTTTTTACAGTTTAATCTAAATAGAGATGCTGCATCAAATTTAATACCTATTGAAGAAAAGCTATTTTTGAAAAGACATGAACTACCAATTCAGTAGTATGTCGTATCTAGTAGTACCTAGTGATAAAACAAGAAGACATATTACTTGTAAGGAATGCACATAAAAATAAGAAATATGCATAGAAATTTTCATTTATGAACCATCCTTGATCTGCGTTGTTGACATACTAAAGTCCCTTTAGAAGTCTGCCTTTTTTCATCTATTTCACTCACACTGCAGTGCTGTTTTCAGGCACTGCTGTACTGGAGATAGTTCAAAATAGAAATTTATATCCACTAACTCTATCCTTTGCTTGACAGAGGACTTGCATGAAACTTGTGTTGAATAATTACAAAACTTTTAGGTTGACTCCAATGGAGTCTGGGAAATGACAGTTTTTACCAAAGTATCAGTAGACTTCATTTGTTTCTGGCCCACAGAGACATTCACCTTAAGGCACTGCCTCAAGCTTTTGGATTTCAGTCTGCCTGCTTCCCTGAGATTGTGCTGCCTTTTGCTTCTCACTAAATAAACCTACCTTAGCAACATTTCAGCACCCTAGAGCGGTCCTGTGTTCTAAACTCAGCAAATATCTTTCTAGAAAGATAGTTTAAAGAAAAAAAAATATACTGTGGTATCTACATATCTATGGCAAACAAAAATAAGGTATGATCTAGATAGAGCAAAGACAGTGATCTGCTCAATAAAGCTCTGCTCAGAAGGATAATTTATCACAAGATTTTGCTGCTGTAAAAATCATCAGTTATGTGCTCTTTACAAATCCTGTAAATGGATTTTTTTTACAAATTTTGTTTTAATTTATGCAATTAAAGAGGTAAAATGCTGTGCAAGCAGAGGGGATTCCTTTGGCAAATACAACTGTTTCACACAGGACCCCTGCCAGTACACAGTAGCAGAGGTCTGCAGAGTCATATGCAGCAATCTGCAGATGAAGAGCAGTTTATTTTAAAGCTATGGACTTCTAGAAACCTTAAACTGGATGGCAATTCATTTTACACATTAGCTATGAGTGCTGCAGCAGCACCTGCTTACAGGTGTAATTGGCAAGCACAATATCAGGCATTGTTTCTGTTTTCAAGAGCTTCTTGCAGCTGAAATTCTTGCAGCTGAAATTCTTGCAATATTCATATGTCACCAAACTCTTCTGTAAAATGGCACTCATTTTTTCCCCTGTTCCAAATGCCTGCTATGTATTTGGTATTTTCTATCTGAAGCTTTTGAGGTGAAATCAAAGGTGATTTTTTTGTATTCTTAAACTTAGTTTCAATAATTTATATTCTCACAAGCTATGTTTGGTAGGACTAAGGATTAAAAGATGAATTTGCAATCAAAATTCAAGAAGCTATTTATACATTGCTCTTCAAATAGTCCTTTTTTTCTTTTATTTTAAATTAATGCAGTCCCTGCTTAGCCTGAGTTCTTAGATATCTCCCCTACTGCAGAATTTGTCCAATAGTTTGTAATCCTTTTTTTTTTCCTTTGTTTTGTGAGGAATTTTTCATCATAAGCAGTGAAATTCATTGAAAAATTTTGTTTAAACACATTAGCAATATAATTCAAAGTTGTTTCACCTTCAACAAGTTGAATCACTTGTTTCTTATGCTGCTTCAATCCTCTAGCACATCCCTAGATGTACTTCCAGTCCTTAAGCTAAATTCTCAACAATACTAAAAATTGGAGCACAAAATTTGGCTTTAAGCAAGTGTTACTAAATATAAAGCTTACTGCTCTAATTTCCGAATATGTTCTTGCCTAGAGAGCTTTAAAGATTCATTGAAATTTACTTTTTTTTTCATTTTTCTAGTAGCTTAACACCTTAATGCCATTGTAATTAACCAGGATATTACATACTCAGAATGACAACACAATTGGCACTTGGGAATCTTGGCAGCTATTATATGACAGTACAGCAGGCAAAAGCTGTAGTTCACCATATGTGTTTACTGTGCTATTCACAAAGCACAGAAAAACTATTGCCTATACTGCACTGTAAGAATACCTCCACAGGTTTGTAAGTATTCGTACACGAATACAACTACTTTTAAACCCAGAGCATATTCAAGGGCTTCCTGGATGAGGCCCAGATAAATAAACTCAAAAATAAAATTTTAAATCTCAGTCTTTTAAAGTCTTTCACTCTTGCCTGGTGCTGCCTCCCTTCACCGACATGCATCCATGACCAGCATAATCAAAGACAACACTAAAATACCTCGCGACAAGCCAAAACACTTTTTAGGTATTCCAGGAAAAGCAGAGGGTCAGTTCTTCATTACATACCTTTTCCAGCCTGTCACAGGAGCCCTAGATCACACTATCAGTTATTGAAGGTCTAAGCCATGTCCACAGCCAGAATCAAAACCCGTGTCACCCTTTCAATGGCAAACAGAAGTAGAAGATAAACTTGAAAACCTAGTGCAGCTATTTTCCTTTATCTCAGTTCACTGCCTTTGCTGGACTCATCTCCAGAATTAGCCTCAAGAGGAGTATTTTGTTCTTTTTCATTATCACCACTGTATGCCAGGATTCAAGCAATCCAACCATTAGCGCCAGTTTCTTTGGCACCCATTGGAATGGCATGGCAAATACTCCTGTCCAGGGTTTTCAAGAGTAGTTGACAAATATTTACATCGTTGCCCTGACAGTACACAGTGAGGGGTGGTACTGCCTAGAAAATACAGCTCCTCCTGGTTAAGAATAGGTGGTTAGAAAATGCTCTCATCCAGCACATTCACCACACACTGGTTTAACAAACCACTGCATCTGTGGCAAGACAGGTATTACTTCTCCTTAGAGAATCAATTGATCAAAATACCTTTTCAGTGGCTACCAGAGACTACACATAAAAAGAGGAATCCATATCCGATAACTAGATTTATTTTCCACACTAAAACCTAGGCTCACTATTCCCTTTCTTGCATCTGCTCTACTAAAAGTCAGGGTGAGATCTCTCAGGGTGGCAATTATAATTTATTTGTGAGCTCTCTTTATGTACATCTTATATTCTGTCTGATCTATGTCCACATTTACTTCACATCCCCTTTCGCTATCAGGCTGGAGAAAAAGAGTGACTCCTAATCATACTGATGTAAATCTATAAAGTCTGTAATTTATGAAGATTAGTAAAGTACTTTTTGAGGTGTCTTCAACATTTAGAAAAATCAAAATACTCAACAGTTATACTCTGTATAGCCATTCAGAAGCGCTGAGTCTATGCATACAAGTATATAATTTAAAGATAAATATTCTGGCTAATGTACGCAGCATCTGTGAGACTGACATAATACTGAGTTCTGCTTCATTTTCCTGTTAGGCTAGATGATAATGACAATCAGGCCTTTTCCATCATACCACGGGGGGTGGAAGGTAGAAAAGGGAAGAGGAAGACACAAGGAGGAGCTGGAATCAGTGAACCAATATGTGAGAACAGAAAGGCTTCGTCCTAGGTCACATTTCCACAGATGCTTTGCAATATGGGCACACCTAAGGGAGAGCAGTCCCATAGTGCCTCCATAAATCATGAGATGTTTACAGTGCAGTCCTTATAGGTATCATTAATATTTGATTTTCTTCTATTTAAAAAATGTTATTCAAAGAAAGTTAATGTTCTTGGAGTCAAAAGCAAATATTCTGCCTCATTGTTATAGGTATACTTCATGTATTCAGACTTTTAACAAAAGCAAACCAAAATCCAACAAAAAAATCCCTTTTACATTTAAAACTGTAAAACCAGCATTAGATTACTGGTTCACTGGGAGATACGTGGTGTTTGAACCATATCTAGTTTCAACAGGCAAATAATAATTTTGTATAAATTAGTATGGTTGTATAAATTTTATATTAATTGATGATTAATTAATCTAACAGTTTTCTTTACATTAAGAATTTGTGTAACAGTTAAGTTGATCTTGTCCTCATATGAAGTCTCTTTTCCCTGATAGATGCCTCCCACGTAATTCTCTCTCACAGCACTTTTCCCCAGTAAACATCTGTAAAGAGCTGCTATGTTTTTCTGGAAAATCAATTCTTCTTAATAAAGACATCAGGCTTATTATTCATAAAAAGTTCTAAAGTTTGTTAGGTATGATGCTTATTTAGAAGATCCAAAATCAGGCAGGCAGGTGTAACCAACTCTGGGAGGCAGAGCTCTGAGGAACAGACATATTAACTATCGAGAGCCTTCACCTCACTGGAGGTGAAGTTCATAGGTTTGGAAAGAGGTAATGAATACTCACTCTTCCTCCTCTAATCTTCCACCCCGTATTCTTGCTACCCTCGAACAAGGCTACAGCAGATACCCTGTTCCATTTTAAAGGAATCCTCTCTTTCAGGATATCATGTTCTCATGTCGCAGAGTGGATTTTACAGAGTTGTTTCCTCTTGTACCCTTTTTCCTGCTTGCGCCATGAGTCTCAAAGATTGAAGTGTGAGATAAATACCAAAAGCCTGGCTCGGACTGTGGGGACTTAGAGTAACAGTGGCTAACAACGTGCTATACCCAAATGATCAAATTCTGAAGTTATTAGTACTCTAGCTTTCAAAACTACAATCAACATCAACTTTACCTTTAAAAATCTATTCCTCCGTGTTTTGTTAATTTGCATATCCTAGTTATTTGCATACTAGTACTGTATAACCTCATTTGGAAAGTCTCACAAACTAATAGCTTCTGACTGACATTAATGGGTTCCAAATTGTGGTTAAGTACTGCCCGTTGAAATCAAACTGCAATTTATGTAGAAATGTTTAATCATCAAATACTGATAAAAATCTGGCTTAATATGTGCTGCAGTATTACATCAGCTTCCAGTAGAAAAAAAAGGGAATAAAAAAATAAAGGACCTCCCTCACACCATTGTTTTCTTAAAAAATTATTTTAAGGAAGCAGAGGAAAGGAAACTATAGAACTAAATTAGAATGACATCATTTGACCTTTCAGAAAAAGGCATTTGCTGTATTAAAAAGAAAAGAAAAGAAAATGATGAGCTTCTACTGACATTTTTAGAAGTACAAACAATAGCTCTCTAAGCTTCTGATAAGCTCATTTTTTTCATTCACATGTCAGGGTAAATGATTGTTTAAAGAACCAAATCTAGCATCAAAGTAATAAGTTGTCCAACTGATGAATTAGAATCTTTCTTCTTCACCATCCCCTTTAAAATTTTCAAAATACCCTTAAGCTACAGGCAGACCCCAAGCCTTTTGGAACTATTCAAAGGTCATTTCAGCTACAAACTCTATCATGCAGATTACTGCACTAACCAGGGAATGGGACTCATTTTAATCCAAAAGTGAAGTACATGTAATGAGACATTGCCATGGGGCCTGCACAAAGAGTTTACATGCTTTCATTCAGAAACTGATGTATTTGCCTACTGAAGAAAAAATTAGGAAAAAAGCTACCTCTGATTTAAAATTAAAACAGACAGGGATTAATAATTTCATATTGGTGTTTTACCATACATTCTGGAATATTCTAAATGCTTACTTTTAACCAGAATTTGGGTTTGTCTGCTGAAGACCTAATCTTTATCACACATGCCAGTCCGAGGAGCAAAACTAACAAAAAGGCAAGTAGGAAAATCTGTGTTATTTATACCAAAAAAAAAAAATCAAATATTTCACTCGACATGAAGTGAACATGCTGAAATTTAAGCTAATAAAGGAAGATTTCATTTGTCCGCTTTAAAGGAGCTAGAGAGTAGGACGATAAAATTAAGCTTTTTTTATTTTTTTGCTTTTGATACATTAAGATAATAACAATTATTTTAGTTAAAATTTAGAAAGAATTGTTTAGTCAAAGCCTTCCTTTCAACATGATATTTGACACTTCAAACCGTGACAACAATAGTGGGCACAACGTAGTCAAACTGCAGATTCATGATAGGTTGTGTTTTGGGGGATAAAACAGTGCACTTTTGTGATACCCAAGCAAGTTCTGCTCTCATAAGCAGCAAGCATCTTAGAACCACATTCCTCACAGACATTAGAACCTGGTGTTGTGGCTTACCCCCAGCCAGCAGCCAAGCCCCATGAGGTCACTCCATCACCAGAGAGATCAGGCAGAGAACTGGAACAGTGCAAGCCAGAGAATCCCTGAGCTGAGATAAACATGGTTCTATAGGGAAAATCTGCGCTCACAAGCAAAACAAAGCAAAGTATTAATTCCCTTCTTCCATAGGCAGTCATTCCCAGGAGAGCAGGGCCCCATCACAGGTAATGGTTACTTGGGAAAAGCCACTGCTCCAAACGTTCTCCCCTTCTTCCTTCTTTGCACTTATATACTGAGCATGGTGGCACATGGTCTGGCATGTCCCTTAGGTCAGTTGGGGTCACCTGTCCTGGCTGTGTCTCCTCCCAACCTCCCATGCACCCCCAGTCTCCTACCCAGCCTGGCAGAACAAAAAGCAGAAAAGGCCTTGGCTCTGTGTGAGCCCTGCTCGGCAATAACAAAAACATCTCCACGCTATCAGCCTTGTATTCAGAACAAATCCAAAACACAGCCCTGTACCAGCTGGTGGAAAGAAAATTGGCTTAACCCCAGCTGAAACCAGCATACCTCATTGCACCAGTTATCTTGCTTTCATTAATGAATATTACAATAATGGAACTATATTGACACTATATCAGCTAGTCTGTCCAACAGTGCAGTGCTCAGAGCTGTAAGTTCAAAAGCAACAAGTTTAAATCAAATTTAGTTTGATGATAAAAAAGCATTCACTGGGACCAAGAATGTTTGTCTCTTTTTTTGTTGCGGGAACAATGTGTGCAGCAACAATGACAGCTACTTAGGTTCCCATGGGTCAAGCAAGATAGCACAACAGGTTTGACACTTGGGGAAGGTAAACTGTATTTTAATAATCCCAAAACAAAGGGAAGGAACAAACCAGAACTTTGCACTCTGCTATATTTTCTTCTAAATAATTAGATTTATATGGGCATTCTTTCTTCCTGGTCTCTTCAGCTCATCACTCTGCGATTCAGGTCTGAGAAACAAGGTGAGATACTCAGATCTACAGAATGAGTGGCCCTTAAAGACACTGTCTATTCAGAAGTTCTCACACAGTTCTTCACTTGTTTGTGGGCAATAACAATGCATGACTAAAAATTGCATGATCAGAAAGTATGCAAATATTTAGCACTACTGTTAGTCCAGTTCAATATCTTTTCTTTTCAGGAGACTGCTCCTGCTGAAAGGAGTGGGTTTTGTTACTGATTCAAACAACAAC
Source organism: Anthoscopus minutus (assembly GCA_013399455.1). NCBI lineage: Eukaryota > Metazoa > Chordata > Aves > Passeriformes > Paridae > Anthoscopus > Anthoscopus minutus. Next base: position 23,309 of record VWYI01035891.1, read on the forward strand.
GTTCTCCCTGGTTGACCTAAGCCTCTCTTAATTATCAGAACAAAATAATCTTTGTACATTTATTTGATTTGGCACACCTTAGATTATTCAAGACAATTTTTTTGGTTTCCTTTTCTTCGTATAAACGTCTCCCTGCAGGTAAAGCCAAGAAAAGAAACATTTAGTTTTTCATAATTTTTTTAACTTTTTCTGAAGAGTCTGATATTTACAAATAAGGTGACAAATCTGAAAAATAGCAATGCATATCAGAAATTATTTCTGTTACATCTTCAGTATAATTCTACATTAATTAAACACACAAGGCATTTGTTATTATAATTGAGATGACTGGCAAGTTCTGCAGCTGAAATGTCAAACAATATGAGCTATTCATAAAACTCAAACAACCACCATGCAGATCTATTAAAAATACACTTTCTTCGTTATCACATATCCTTGATGTTATAAGCTGAAATGTGTACTGAGAGTACACAAAAAAATAAGGGTTTATTTTACAAGCCTATATAGTATTGTCAGCATTTATTTACAACCAGGAACAACTTTTCCCCCTGATATTTGCTGTAGTACAAGTTTGCATGGAAAGTAAACACTTAAGGCCATGCCTAACTAAATGCTACTGCTCATTCCTGTCAGGATAAGCACAAATACAAGTTGCATTCTGTAATTCCAAAAAAGTCAGATGCTCTTCTCTCTTCATTTGACATTCTGCATAAATAAAGTTCTGATCATACTGTTTTCTAGTCAAGACACACAAGGACTACCATTAAAACTAACATTGATACAATTTATTTCAAAAAGACCTGTAATCTACTCTTAGTATCTTGAGTGGGAAGGTTTGTTCTGCCTTATAAATATGCTGTAAATTATAACAAAATGGACTGCACAGAGCCTTCAGGAATTTATTGGTGACAGGATCACCTATTGCACACACATATAAACCATTTAGCTACAAGTTTGCTGGTACAAAACCACCTCAAGAGTAAAACGTGCAGGATCAGATTATGTTACAAAAATCTACATTTGCAAAATTCTGCAGGAAAGAAAGTAGAACTCTTTCCATATCCAGCTCATCATAAAAACAACAAAATATACACATTTTATGTAAATAATTTTTATTTTAAAATAATTATTATTTTAAAATAATTTTTATTTTAAAATAATTTTAAAGGACCACTTCAACCTCTTAATTCAGAAAATATTACTGATGCACTTTATTGAAATAGATTACTGATACTTACTTGTACCTAGGCATAAAACTATTTTTAGTCTTTTTATGTAAACTATTTGTGCTACAACTGCTAAAAATAGCAATAATTAAAAACTCAAACAAGGTTGATCTACTACATACAACTATTTCCCCACCCATTGTTAAATGATTTGGAACTCAGAATTGCAGGCTAGCTACAGTTTCTAAAAGTTCACTATTTAAATGGCAATCTGAAAAGAAACTTTAAAAAATCTTTGAGAATTTGTTATCATATACAAGAGGAAAATTCTTTGGTTTTTTAAATTGATTTTACCTACGTAAATAATATGCAAGAGATATTCAACTTTGTTTCCCTTATTATAATAGAGCTGGTCGCTTGTGAAAATGCAGTCAAAATTCTGAAGAGGTACAGAAAGACCCTAAGAAAGACCAGCAAGATTAATGTCCTAAACAGCAATGGGATGTTTAGATTTAACTCAAGGATAATGAATGTGATTTACATTGTTTTCATTGGGCTTGAATTCACCCTGTAATAATTTGTGTCAGCTACAGTAAGATTAATCCCTTTGAAAGCTCGTTTACCTTCTCTATTTTATGTAAAAATGTCAGTTTATTGGTGCTTCTGAGTGAAACAGTATATTTACCCATCTATTGTATTTTGTTTTATCCATAGATAAATCAATGTATTGCAGTTTTAGAGATACTGCTTTTCAGATTGCAATCCTAGAAGGCAGTTAAAAAGCAACACACTATAATGTGAAGGTCTTGGCCATCATGAATATCAATTGCTCAACATCCTAATATTCTGTGAAATCTTCTCTGCTACAGAAACAAATTTTGCACTAATGAGCACATGCCTATCCCTCTTCCTGAAGTATAAATGATGGGGAAAACAGAATAAACAGAAGGGAGAAACACAGCAATTATGTTTTAAAAAGAGGTATTTAAACAGAGTCATATTATTAAAAAAATACTAATTACATCATCACTGATGAAAAAGAAAAGAAAATTTAGCAATGCAAAAGGAAAGTAATTCACCATGAAATTTATGAAGTGGGCCAAACTCGTTAATTTGTCCCCAACAGATAAAAATCTGCATAGCCAAAACTGGAAAGGGGTGAAAGTTAACAGTATGCTTCATCCATTTTCTCCAGTTATGTGGTAACTTACCTGGGAGACTTTGAGTTAGGCTATGACTCCATATTAATCTTGCATAACTATCTCACTCGGGCACAAGTGAAAATCCTCACGAGAACATTCAATGTTTATTCATGTTTAACAATGGCACAAGACTAAGGGTTAAGAGGTGGGTCGCTGGTTGCAGCATTAGCTTTTGAAGAAAAATAGTGAACCTGGACTCTTCCAGCTTCTTTCTCCATCTCCTTACTCCAGGATGGTTAAAAGAGAGAAAATAGGCCATGAAAGAAAGATCCTTTGAAGCATTCCATTTAGGTTAAAAAATGGAAGCATTAAAGACATGAATGAGCCTGGTTCTACAAATGTAGCAACAGTTTTGGAAGGTTTCAATCTCCTTCCATACAGCCATCAGGCAGAAAATGTGCAGCTTTTCTCTCTCTGTACAGATTTCTATTTCAGACGAAAACAGAAGTATCAAGTGATTAGCTTAATTAACCAGTGAAGTCAGACTCACAAACAGTAATCCTAGTAAATTTACAAAATTAATCTGCAGTGCGAGAACTTCTTGCTGGAGAAATCAATGCATTTTTATTAGTTAATAAGTTTAACACTGTTGTATTTCAGAAAATTTCCAGATGGTGAAGTGGATACAGTTATTGAACAAATTATTCATCTCTGCCTAGCTATAGAATGTGTCAACAGTCCTTGAGTACAGTACTTAGCAGCCTAACATTAAGAAAGGCTGCTGAAATATTCTTATAGGAGTTCAGTGTAGTTCTTTGTTCCCTAAAAAATACCCCAAACCCCAACAATCTTATTATTTAGTCTGTAGGCATCTTTTCCTACTTTTTTGCTGGAGGAATGTTAGGAACTTGAGAGGCACTATGTTTTTTCTATTGTCTGATTTTCAGGCAAAGGATTTTTCTTTTCTTTAAGGCATTATTCTGAATCATATCAGATACAGCTGGAAAGAAACAAGTGTTTTTCCTTAATACAGAATCCAGACTTAAACCACTTAAACATACAAATAAATATTACAAATAATGTGCAAACAAATATACATTTATGCATCATTCATGTAGTCAAGTTGTTCAAAGGCTAAATTGCTTCTTACATTTCTACCCCAGAACTAAAACATTAAATTCTTGTTTCTTTCAATTTTTTCTCAATTACTCTCTAACATCTATTCCAAATCACAGAATATTTTGAGTTGGAAGGGACTCAAAAGAATCAAATTCATCATTGCTAACATCATGCTTTAACCAAATGAGCTAATTTTTATGTCTGTACTGCTGTGAATTTAAACAGTTACTATTAGGCTACTCCTACACTGTAGTAGTAGAATCTCTGCTAAGGTTTTCCATCATAAAGGAGTTAATTGAACACTGTATGACTGGTCTGCAAGGACTGGAAGTTAATCATTACTCTGTTAACACGTAGAAAATCATGGGCTTTGCAGAAGGTTTTTATCTGTTTGGTTTTTTTCTGAAAGAAACAATAAAAGTAATGCTTTCCAGTACTGCCCTTAAATGACTTGAAATATAAACATACATTTTTAGTTTTCTTAGCAGTCCTATGCCAAATAACAGGTAATATTTATAGACAAGCTAATAATCATAAAATGTGTTTTTCTTTGGAACTGGACATTAAGATGAGGGAGGAAGAGGACTCTACATCCTTCACCTATGATCTAGCAGCTAAGCAGTCTCTAAACCAAATTTGCAGTTGGAATCTTAGTATGGTGGAAAAGTAATTGGAAATTATTTCAGGAACATGTTTAAAATGAGAATATATTCCTTTCTACAGATTAGAAGGGAAAGAACTGAATGTATACCAGAAAAAAAAGGAAAGAGAAAAATACAGGGCAGGGAAGTGTAGGTGTCCTTTCCCTGGCACCACTTTCTATAGGGTGAATGCCTTTGCAACTACACAGAACAGCTCTGTTGTGGTGCATGGGTGAAGTATTAGAAGGAAATGAAAATCTTTTCAAAGGTGAGAACCTTGGGGCAAATTAATCTTCTGTTTCCCTTATTAAATGACAATTACATATAACTGCAAAGGTATAGAAATTAAACTGCTCTGAGCATCATATGATGCACCAGAATGCTCACTGCCATTTCAGTGACAGAACTGGCTTCAGCTCCCGGAAATTCTGAACACAGTCTTGCATACTGCTGGCATTACCAATGAGGCCTGCATATAAAAAAGGTACAGGATTTTAAAGGCTAGGCAATGCACCTTAGGTAGTGAGTACAGATGAAAAAGCATACAAATTCTCAGATTCTATATCCTTTCTGCAGATTTGTTGAGATATTCTCCTTACAAACATTGTTTGATGAATGCTTAAGAATCAGATGCTTTTTAAAAATGCCTGTTTTCTACAGCACAAATTAAAACAGACAGGTAGGTCACTATGCTGAATTTGTACCAGTGACAAGTCCTCTCATCCCACAAAATTATCCTGAAGCAGAGAAGGCCACTTGCTGTACAGAAATAGAATGAGACATAGGATAGTAAAATAAATAGTTTTTAAAATTAAAATAATGCTATGAAGTTTAAAGCTTACGTTCCCTTGTTCATGCTGATCATTCTCATATTTGATGAGTTTTGCTTCTGGTTCTCCAGCTGAGTTCTGACATGCCCTTTCCAATGTTAAATTTTTTGTTTCTGCTTTATTTTTTGTTTCTGCTTAAACTATCACACTTCTCCCAACAAGTGTTTTGTTTTCAAATGTGTTTATGTAACACAAGCCAAATTTTCAGTGCCAAAGTTATGAAATTTCTTCATAGAATAGCAGCCATCACATTGTCAAGACAAAAAAAGTAAAACGCAAGCAATCAGTAGAAGTCTAAGATGAATATGTTAGTGTAGACTACAGAACTCAGAATTATTTTTTAACTTTAACAGTAATTTTCTGAAGCTAAATTTTTTCTGGATTTTAGAGAATATAGCTATTGAATTTTGACTCTCTTAAAATAATTTTTTAAAATTCTAAACTGAAAAGTAATTTCAAATCATGAAAGAAATAAAAAAATATAGTTAGAAACTGCCAACATGTTCTTACTCTTTTTAATTTGTTTCTTTTTAGTTTTGGAATCCTATCCCCAAAGTTAGTACCAATTCACAGACAATTGAAAAGCCACTTGATTTTGTTACTGTTGAAAACCCTTCTTCTCTAGGAATGAATCTTGATTAAAAAAAAAATTCTAATTGTTCTGTGAGACACCTAGAATTTTCAAAACATTTAAATATAACCCAAGGTAAAAGTTTTTCTTACTGAATTGATTTCACGAACTAAATGTATTGGACTATTTGTTCCCTGCTTTTTGGGAAATAAGCAGAGACAACTTCAATCATTAAGAAATTTCTCTGGAAAAAAATGAAACAGCAAATGGACTCACAGTACTGCATATTCTATTATAATTCTTCTGCAGCGCACAAGTATGCAAGGCATTCTACTGGCAAGCTGGCATTTTTTATTAGATAATGCATCTGAAAATATAAGAACACTACTAAGCTTTTTAAAGCTTGCTTACTACCTATTTCTAGAATGTCATTCCATGCCAGATTCAGTGAAATCTTAAGCACATCAACCCACATGAAGACAGAGCCTGTATTCTCCTGCTGCCTCTAGCTTGACCCAATTAGTTTGAAAACCTTGGCCAAAACTTGTCCCTTGACATTTTGCAATCAAAAGCTGCTGCCACCATCACTTTATATGTACTCAAGAAGGCTGTTTGTTTTAAAAGGCTCCAAATAGCCATGATAAGCAATTATCTTGTCATCTTTTTCACCTTCACAGAAACCCAAGACAGAGGACAGTACAGTTGCTGTATTATCTACTTGACAGAACACAAATAACTTGCTGGTGTATTGGACTGGGGTTTCTTTAGACAGAATACAGCTCTATGAATCCTTACTGTTTACATCTACATCCTTTGAAAATTTTTGCATATCTGAAGGAAAAATTAAGCTCACCATCCAGTCTCTAATAGCAGAAAAGTGAGATTACATATGTAAGTCAAACAAAAGAAACAGTAGTCCATAGTAAGAATTTGTGAAGAAGCAGCTTTCATGGAAAGTACTTACTTTCTGGAAGTATTAATAAAAAAGTGTAGCTAAAAGCATATCTTAATTATGTGGAATATTTCCAAGTTTATATGCAAACATACCACATAAAAACTATTTTCCTTTTGTCACTACTTCATAATAAAGTTCCTATCCAACTATGTCCTACATTTTCTTTCTGTGTTCTATATTTCTTGGAAAGCCTACCATGATTTTTTATAGAAACTATTTGTCCAGAAGGCTGCAACAGATACATTGATGTTACTGGTGTTGGAATGTACTTCTTCATTCTCCCTGGACACTGACAGAAAATATTAATAGTAGCCACATAAGCAATTTGTCAACAGATGTTCTGACACAATTGTTTTCATGTCTAGCATTTTCCTTTTGGGAAAGAGTTTTAATGGAAATGAGAGAAATTCTGCTCAGACTTTGTATTTAAAGTTCATTGGTTTTCCTTAGTGAGCTCTCCTTCCTGCCTCTTCCTCCCCTTTTTTGGAGCTACACTGGTGTCTTATCAACAAGAAACAGCAGTTAAGAAATTGCTCAATGCATATACCAATACCTGTTAAATTTTCACATTTTACAGAACTTTGTCTTATCAACTGCTTCTAAATTTTCAGCAAATGACTTGAGAATTGTGGCAGGCTGTGAGTAAGATAAATTGAAAATTTTGACCATCCATTGCATGAAGTGAACTAAAATATCCCTCAGTTCTACATCTCAACACACTATTTCAATTTGGCACAGACAGAAGAGAACCTCCTGAGCTGATCTGAGCAAAGTCTGGTTAAAAAGAGCTGAGATAACCTACTTCTGCCAATTCCTATATATAAACAAGCACAAAGATTTTTAATGCCTTAGAAACCAAGACAACCATTCCTCATAATCTGAAAGAGATCACATTCAACCCTCCCCAAAACAGACTGGGAAGGAATTTGCTGAGACACAAGACAAATAATCACCTATCTCTTCTTCAGTAAATACAAGGAAAAACCCACAGCAATGCAGTGCAAAAATACCTGTTTTATAAAATGCAACAGCAAACAGTACAACTGCAAGTAACAGAGTTAAAGTCAGATTCTGTCCTGGAGTGTCCACTTAGGAAGGGTGATATTAACAGTCCTAATACATAGTTAGTTAGGAAAACATCTCACCGGTATACAGTTACTCTGGAAGTGCATTATGAAACCCATAGCATTGCTAAGAGAAAAGCCTTTTATTAATTAGCTTATCCCTGAGAATGTTTTATTTCCAGCACTGCTTTTTCTAAATCTATGTGGTTTACAGAAGTAGTAGCTCCTCCTCTCATCACATATAGATTTATTCAGGATTGTACCCAGAGCCTGTTGAAAAAAGGTAAGAAAACCTCTCAAAGTGTGGGTAAACCACCACTATTTAGCACTGCCCAAAACTATGGCAGGCTGTGAATAAGATGGTAAATTGAAAATTTTGCCTATCCAGTGCATGAAGTGAACCAAAATATCCTTCAGTTCTGATACATCTCAATGCACAATTTCATTTTGGCACAGACAGAAAAGAACATCCTGAGCTGATCTGCAGCTTCTACTAGAGAGTCTTTAAATTCAAGGGATTGTCCAGACCAAAACAGAAATAAAGAGTCCTTCTTCTGGATAGGTGGAAAGAAGAAAGTCAAGGGCTTTTGCTTTCATGAAGCTTCACCATCCACCCAAAGCCCATCTGTCCTGACAGGAGAGAATGTGGTGAGCAGCCATTCTGTGTAAAGCACTTGTGGGCAGCAGGGAGGCATGGAGGAGTTTGCACGCCAAACCTTTTCCTCCTCTGCAGGCTCATATTGCAGCTTTTCCTCAGGGGACAAGAACAGCTACTGGAGTCACGTTCCAAGAAATAATTAAGAGGTAATAAACAATTTTCTCTTTTCATTCCAGTTCAGGTGCCAAATAGGACCCAGCTTCCCATACACTTACAGAGAATCCCATACACTTACCATCTCTGGTTCAAGGTCCAACTCAGGCTGGAGCACACCAGAAGAGACAGGATGTGGCAAGACAGAGAGGAAAATGTGGGAGAGGAGAAAGCCAGAAGCAAGGAAAGGAAACTCCTAACCTGAAGAAGGACTGACACCATGGGGGTTCAGTGGGCAGAAGGTACATAAACAAGTGAGTAAGCCTGGACTTTTTCCCTTCTCCCATTACCCCAGAGCTGCCCCACAGGGACCCATCTTTCTCTGCTTTCCCTCTGGCCTAGACCCCGAGCTGGTGTAGCCCTGAAGGGGCTGAAGGGCCAGCGCAGACCTTAGCCCTGGCAATCCCATCTCCTGCAAGAGGCAGAACCCCCACAGCTGCCACCCTTCCAGCCCCACTGCAGGGGGAACCTGTAATGCCTGGGAGGTGGTGGGGGCCAGGACCCCAAAGCCTCTTTGGCTGCATTAGAGGTATCAGCTCTAGCCTTGAGCAAGGCTTTTGGGTGAAAACTGCTCTTCAAGAGAGGTAGAAGAAAGAGATGGAGCTTTGTACCTGATCTGTTTCAGAGGTTTAATTGCAGCTCTCTCCTCCAAGAAATCACTGATACAAAAAACAAAGAGGGTACTGGAACCTTTTATCCCCATCAGAGTGGGCCAAAAGGGGATAACCAATAACAAACACAGAATCAACATGAACTTGAAAAACATGCTGGACAAGTATCTCCTAAAGGCTGTCTTCCCTCCAGGGGAGGATGAGAGAACCACTATCTGTGCCAGTGTCCCCCACAAACCTGGGCTGAGGACCTAGGATGAAAGGAATTAGAAAGACCCAGAGAGCCCTAAAAAACAGATGGAAAAGAACCACTAGGTATAGCTGGGGCATATTCTCAGGGAAAGCAGCAGGTGACAGGAGGAGGGAGGTAAAAGAGATGCTGGGAGAGGAAGCCATGGAGGCTCACCCAGATATTTACCCTGCTTCACACCATGCAGCCACACACTGACCCCACTGCCTGTGGGTTGTTCAATCATATGTTCCCCTGAATCCCACCATGTCACAGTAACTCATTGCTCTCCTCATATCAGAAAGAAAAGGGGAGAAGGTCTAAGACTTCTGAAGTTCATTTCCTTCCTCTCCCATCTTCCCAGCTGTCTGTGAAACCAGGCATAAAGTGATTAAATAATTTTAAAGTAAAACAAATAAAAATGGTTTCCTAGCAACAGGATTTGCAGTATTGGTCTCTGAGGAAACTCACCTTGATGTTTTCAAGGCTTTACCCGCTTATTAATAAAGGAATAAAAGTACTCACAGCATATTAATGTGATTTTTTAAAACTAGGATAAGTCTCTACTGCTTTTTGGCAACAGAGGTGTTACAATGGATGGTGTTAAAAGAGCTCATGTTCTTCCAAAAAAGCAAGAAATTTCAAAACTTTATAGCAAACACCTAGAATACCTTCAGCACAGAATATTTAATATAATCATACAGTGTATTATACCCCCTCCTACAAAGCTACAAAATTCTATTTCAAAACACAAACCTGGAGTACCTGGAACTGCAGAACAGCCAATCAAAATTCAAAAAGTTTATAAATTAGACAAATCTTTTGATCAAACAAGCTAGAAAAAAAAATCTTAGCGATTGTGGAGAAAGAAACAGAACAGAAAATAATCAAAGCATCGAAAGGTATACATCCATGGAGTAATTCTATGTCATACATGAAGGTTTGGTTGTCCATTACAAGAGAGGAAGTTTCTGTGCTCACACAGAGCCACAGAAGGAGTGGGATTTGAAAGGGCCTCAGGGGATCACCTAGTCCAGACACAAGCCTGACACGATCAAGTCCACCACCAAACCATGGACCTAAGAGCCACATCTGCAGATCTTTTACCTCCAGGCTTGGTGACTTTTTCACTTTCATGAGCACACTGTTCCAGTGATTTACTACCCTCTCAGGGAAGGAATTTTTCCCAAGATCTATTCTAAAAATAGACAAGATAATTAAGACTGTAAAACGGTTTTCATATGAAAAGCAAGAAGACTCAGCTTCCAGCACACACCACTTTGTGTAGTCTGTAAGGAAATGAAAAGCTGTGTATTTTCCATAACATGTTGTAAAGGCCAGCTCATCCTTCATGTTAAAACTGGCAATTACAGGAGCATCCATCACAGCTCTTATCATTCATGCCAGCTTGAAAATTGGAAAGCTCTCCTGGGTACTCAGGTGAAATCTATCTACCAGGAGAATTCTCTGCTCACCTTATAAGATATGAGCATCTGAGACCCTTCTTCCCTGCAGCAATCTCTGAGCCATCTGTTAATCTTGCTTGACTTCCTCTACAATTGGCCTGTACATCAGACAGCAGAGTATTTCAGACTTTTACAGTCTAAGTTAGATTAGTTTAAAGAGTGTTGGGTGATCCCAAGCTGTTTTCAATTAGCTGTTGTCAGTTATTAAGTCATTTAACCCAAATAAGCACTGCCAGAAGTAAATATTTGCCACCTGCTTGTAGCTGAATGGAGTACCAAATCTGAAGCTCAAAGAGGAAGAAGTTGTAGAGAGTATGATATTTAGCCATTCCCACCATGAGAGGAATTGCTCTTACGCTTATATTTCTCTAAATTACTGCTATAGTTTTGTATACAACTTAATGGAGTTTTAATTCCCCTGATTCAGCACTCAAAATGCTTTGCAGCTAGTTTATGGATCACTTCTGCTGTCTTGCTCACCATCTAATTAGAAAACTGTAAATGCAAAGGAGGTCCCAGAGTTTTTGCCTTTATTTTGTGAATAAGAAATGTGTTTGGCAAAGTCCAATGTTCTGTGAGGCTGGGCTAGATCCAACAACTAAAAGCTTATTAAATGAAATAAAGTGGGTTTGCCACTGGCAGCTATACCAATCTGACTGCTTTTCTGAAAATCATGGTACTGTAAGCTGCCTTTAATTATGCAGTCACACTTCTTACCATTTATTATACAGGCAAGAACAGTTTCTTGCTGACCACATTTAAATTTGCCATATATTATTTATTTATGATTCATAGAAATAATGAATTTTTGTCTGAAATGCTTTGCATTAAAAATTCATGATGTAAATATGGCACATTTATGTAGTTGGCCAAGTTCCTGTTCAGAGTCACTGCTTCATTTTCCAGGGAACAGCCCATTCCAGTTCCCATCATTACAACTCACTGGCTCAGCTTCTGGCAATGAAACAGAACCAGCTTTGTTTAAACAGCATTAGTACCATATTGGCAGATTGACAACTGGCAAAGAAAGGTACTATGCAAAAAGCTGACTGTTCATTTCACTGGTCATGTAGAAAACTGACTCAAAATGAAGAAAATTGCTTCTATGAATTTCTCAAAACAAGCAAACAAATAATCAAAAACCCACAAGAACTGTTAGGGGTGAACAGAAGTTGTCACTCCTCCAAACAATATTTCATTTTCTTTCTGATTTTTTCAAATGTCTTTAAATTGAATGTAGATTTCTTTCTTCTTTTAAAATACTCATACTGGAAAACTTATATCTTGCATTTTCAGTATGTGAGGAAGGAAAGAAGGAAGTCATCAAAAAATGTTCAACAACTTTTACTGAAATTTGCACGTACTGCTAGACATGAAAACATAGTTGTTGTCTAAGGTTTTCAACTAAAAGATTTCACATGACATTGGGTATCATCACAGTAGCAAATACTAAGACTATGTTGATTATATAGCTGGCATTTATATTCCTGTATCTGCGGCAAAGATTAGAGCACCATCATTCATATTTACTTAATTAGCTTCAATAATATGATGTTATTTTCATTAAATAAAAAATACAGCCCTTCCTTAGGAAGCTGAGACCATTTTCCTTTTTCATTGCTGTACATATGTACCTATGAGAAAATGGAGCCTACTTAAATCAGGTGCAACACACATAAACAAGAAAAAATAATAGTAAATAGCAAACACAGAGAGATAATACTTAAATAAGGAATGCTTAAATACTCATTTTACAGAGCATAGGTTGAGGGACTTAAGACTCTGTGTCTGGGCTATTACCTGAATAAAATGAATGCAAGAGAGGGACAGACAGATAGGATATAGCATTCTGGAGGCAAGGATGGTGATCTAGAATTATATCCATGATGTTGTGCCAGTATGCATATTTTATATTGCAATTTGCTTGTTGAAAACGCCATATTGCACTGTTTTGCAATACCTCTTTGAAGAGCATCAACCCTTAATATTTTTACAGAACACTATATCTCAACAATGTTTCTGTCTCTATAGACCTGCACTTTAGTTATTCTCGCTAAATTGAATTTTAGAGTCAAAAGGACGTGATGTGAGTGTTGTTTGCAGCTCAGCTAATCAGAGCAAAATAGTTGCTTCCACTCCCAAACTCCTGCAAACCTTGATATATTGTAGTTGAAAAAATGTTTGCTGGATTTCCAAAGTTGTGCACCTGCACATACTTGTCTAATAACAGCTATGAGAACAGCAATTTGACACTCCAGTTAGACCTGCAGAAGAAGATTGACTCTATTCAAGACCAGGATTAAACTGTTACACATTTTCAGATTTAGTGTTGTATATTTAATATCCACTACAAATCCTGAAGTAACCATTTTGAATTACTTAGCAGGCAAATAGGCTTCATTCCAATATACAAGTTTCTGTAATATATGTTTACTACTATTCTGTTTATAGGACTAGATGTAATCTGAACGAAGAAAATATTTTAAAATTATAGTTTAGAAAAAAAAGGCATATGGAACCTACTTACCACTTTTTCATTAGTATGAAATGAAAATATTACATAAAAAAGGTGCAGGAAGGACATTATTCTGTTAGAGCAAGTCCAGAGGAAGCCACCAAGATAATTAGAGGGATGAAGCATCTCTCCTACAATGAAAAACTGAAAGAGTTGTGGTTGCTCAGCCTGAAGAATAAAAGGCTGCAGGGTTTCTGAACTGAGGCCTTCCAGTACCTGAAGGGAGCCTACAAGAAATTCTAGGAAGAAATTCTGTACTGTGAGGGTGAAGAGGCACTGTAAACAGGTTGCCCAAAGTTGCAGATGTCCCATCCCTGGAGATTTTTGGGGCCAGGATGGACAGAGCTCTGAGTAACCTGGTTTAGTTTTCCCTGCCCAGGAATGGTTGAGACTGGGGAGGTTGGAACTACATAATCTTTATGATCCTTTCAATCTCAAACCATTCTAGGATTCTATGATTAGAGAACAAAATATTCTGAAAAAGCTCTGGACAAGAATTTATATAGCTGGAAAGGTTGGTAGTTCTTAAAGATATGAGGTATTCTTGTAAATCTTTATGAATGGTCTTTATAAATTCATTAAATACAAACAGTACTATTCCCACGCAAGATATTCAGGACAAAGTAACTGCATAATAGCCTGAACATTATAATAGCAAATGTGTAGATCAATAAAACAGACAAATTTGTCTTTAGTGTCTATATGCATTACAGATAGCTGTAAAACAAGCTCTGGTCATTGATTTATCCAGCTTCTGTACTTCATGACTATCCAGGATAGTAAGCAGATTGTTCCCTCTAAAAAGGGCAAGGGGGTGGGAAGTAAATGATCACTGGATATATCTTCAAAATAAATGTAAAAATATTTATCATATCAGTTTCTACAGAAAGAATGGTCTGCAGGGGACTAGACTGACAGAGTCAGGAGAATGGTACAGGATGGGCAGTCCTGAAGACACGAGAAAGAAATATTCATTGACTACAAGGCAGCCCAGCTCCCTGAGACAGGAATGAAATGTGAACGTCAGAGCCAGTATATGAATGTAATTTGCTTTATCATTGGTTTTGATCCCTATTTAAAAGCTCAGACAGAAACAATAAAAGTTTTATATTTACCCCATAGGACATGATTTCATGACAGTGCCTTGTTAGAAGCACCCACTTTAACACCTTATCAAAGGAAGCCTGCTAGAGACATAACTTCAAGGCCATAAAGCTCAGGTTGCCATGAGGCAACAATGTGATTATGCTTCAGAAATTGCAGCTACTGCCATTGTCTGGCAAACACCAAGTTGTCTGACATTGCAGCACTAATAACACTGACAGTTTTGCTCCTCTCATTTTAGAAGAAATTCATTTGGGGTTCATAAATTCTACCATTAGTTTCAGTGGCTATTGAGGTCAGAACTGAGCACTTCTGGGAGGCCCACCACTCTTGCCTGGCAAGTGAATACTTTCAAAACAACACCTTCCCTTCTCTTTTGTTTAGCATGGCTTGACAGTGAGTACAACAGTAAATTCCTAGTTGTCAGCCTGTATTACATACTGCATCACCACATTCAGTGATTCAACTTGAAATTCCACCTCTGGGGTTTCAACTCATATACCCACTTTAGAGATGACTAAGCTATACTTACATGAAAAGGCCTATGTGCACTAATTAACACACAGAGAGAAGAATATAACAGCAGGCCTCCTAAAATATCTACAGAAAATGTGTTACCATGACAGCGAACAATTCCAACATCTGTATAGGAGCCTAGCTTTTAAGAAAACATACCAAATTAAAAAGCTTAGGTTGAGGGTAAATAGTAATACATGTATCTGGTAAAAATAAGCAACTCTATCAGCTACTTTTTCTCAATCATTCCTATCAAAGTAATGCACTGTCTGATATACCAGGAGATATAGAAAAAAGAAGGATGCTCATACAATTCAGTGCTAATTATCAGTTTATCTCAGAATTGGTACATAAATTGAAGTATGCTTTTTAACTACATACAACTTTAGAATTTGTATCAATTTATGCAGAGATATAGCAAGATAATATGTAAAATTTTCATTACTATATATAAACAACTATCTAACACAAAGTCTAAGCTACTGATGAAATTTTCTCATGTTTTCTGTTGATAATTAATCACCTACTTATCTTTTGATGGGGAACACTAGCTCATTACATTATTTTAGGAATGAGAGTTTAAATGTTATTTATGAAAAACATGCTTAATAAATTTCAGTATGTCAGGAGGAATTATATAGAGTCCACATGTTGCATAGTGCTGGCCTTTGTCCTCAGTTCCTTTTCAATTATTTCTCATTGAGCAGAACTTCTTATATATAAAATTCTAAATACCAAATAGGTTATCAGCTATAAAGAATAATATATATGTCTTCTCAATATTAGCTACAATTTTCTTCTTTTGCTATTTTTTAGTAAATGTAAAAAAAATGCATTTTAATCCTCTATTTTCTCATATATACATAAATGTAATAAATATGATAAAAGACAGATTAAACTGAGTTAAACTAGTAATTTTTTAAAAGTCACTTATAAGGTACTTATAATGGTTCTGGAAAACCTGGACCACTTCTAGCATCTATTGGACCCAAAGCCTGAGTACTTTATTTTGATGTATCCCCTTGGTGTGTCTCTTTTTCTGCAGAAACCATATTTCTCTGCAGCATAGAAGTGTAGAGCTGAAGACAAATTATTATAATTCTTATGTTTTGCTTTTCTTTTCATCATCATTTTCTGTGTTCTTTATACCTTATTCTACCCAGAGAGTAGGAAAATATATTGTTTATATTACATTATGAAAATTAGTCACAGAGTAGTTAATTATTAATAAAGAGCAAAGGGGTAATTTTCAAATTTAAGAAAAAATTATTTCAACAGGTTTGCAATTGGAAAAACTGTTTCAACCTGAAGCTATTTTAAAAAAATTCGATAAATCCTCTAATATATTTTGTCACTGTCAAAGAATCTGTCTTACAATCAATTATTAAAAACTCTGTATTTTTCTGTTAGCTGTATACAGATAATGTTGTGGGTCTTTTAAACTTTAAAATGAATATGTATGTTGCATTAAAATAATATGGGGTTTTTTAAGTATTAATTTGCAAAATGGATTCTGCCCACTTATTATGACTTTTCTATACTTAAATAAACACAAATAAGGAAGGATGGTATGGTTGATTTTTGCACAACTAGTTTAACTACATTTCACATAGAAGTGATGGTCCAGGAACAACTTCCTTCCAGAGTAAAAAACTTAGAGACTGTTTGGACTCAAAGTCCTGGAATGAGGTTTTCATAACCCCATAGTACCATGGAGCTGAAAAAAGCAAGAATTGGACTTCTTTGTAGGCCCTTTAGCAAAGCCATTGCTGTGGGCAAAATATTCTGAGTGTTGACAAACCAAAAAATCACCAAATATCTTCCACTCAATTGCAGTACAAAGTCGACTTTTTAGAATGTGCAAAGGCAGAGCACAGAGACTAGATTATAAAGCAGGGTTTGCTTTGAAATGATCAGCGCTGCAAGGGTGCTTCCATATGAAAGAATATATTCTGTTTTGACACTAATTCAATGTAGATTTCTGACTTCTAAATGCTTACTTCTTACCACAGCAATTACAAAACCCAAACAAGCCATAATTGTTGTATTAAAGTACCTGGCATCCATTTCACTTAGAATCAGTAGTTATGCTTATCCCACACAAGCATATTCTTTCAGCCTTCTAGACTATTCAGTAATTACCTTAATCCTTTCAAGAATTTTCCAGAGTGGTTGATGTTATAGATTGCATTCCCTTCTCTACTGCTCTATGACACAAATATGCAATGAAGCCACTGAAGACCCTCCAGCTTTTTACAGATAGATAAAAGTCTTCACATTAAAGACAGCAGATATATTGATTCTTCTTAATTTTACTTCCCTGACCATTCATACATTTCAGACAAGATTACAAGTGGCAAGTGTAATATGCAACAATAAACCCATTCAAACAAACTCACCCCTGATTTGAAAGTTAAAGAAGCAGAAAACAAAAAGAAATAAAATGTATAAAATAAATATTTTATGTCCTTATTAATGAACAGCATATTGAAATTAGCATTTAGGGGCATACTACAGCATCTTGTCACTCATATTTTTACCTGAATATAGAAATAAAAAATATATATTTATTTAGTGAGTTGAAAACTTCTTTTGTTTTTAACAAAGGGAAGGTCTTATTTTTAATGCAGCAGATTCAGACAAAAAAAGAATGAGATAGTAACTAGAAGCTAAAAGAATAAGCTGTTTTATTCTAGGGCTGATATTATTTTGTTTGATAATGAGATATCTAGATTTTTTTCTCTTTTAGTTCACTTCAGGAAAGTAAATTGCAGCCTCCTTCAAAGTTTTTATTAGGTAGCCTGTTATTCCCTGGAAAGGACTTACACTCTATGCATTATTCATTAAGGGCAGCAAATCTTCAGAGTAGTCACACAGGATGAAGTATTACAAAACTACTTAAAATTCTATGTCTTCTTTCTCCATTTCTGCTGAGTTCACTTCTGGTCTAATCTCCATGTATAATGCAATATCTCTGGTTAATTCAGATATTGCAAAGAAATACATATATTTTATTAGTGCTGGAAAAATTAATCTCACTTTTATTTATCAAATACATGTAGTTCAATCTGTGTGTGATATTTTGTTACTTTCATCCTTTTAGGTTTGTTTTTTTGTTTGTTTGTTTTATGTTGGTATATATTTGTAGCCATCCGTATGCAGTGGATGTTTAAAGATAGTGTTTCACTGATGCTCTCTGCTGCTTGCCTCCTGGAGTTTATTTTTTTCAGGAGTCTACTTTATGTGTGCCTTAATAGCTTTCTGTACTCATTAAGACTGTTACTGTGCTGTTCCCTCAGCTTCCAGACAGCTGCTATGTTGCACTTTAGGGGGAAAACCAGTCAATTCTTTCACATCTGTCAGATGATGCCAGCTTTACAATGAATACACCCTGTATTAAAAGGGTTTTGGAGGTGAGTTAATAAAATAATTCAACCAGATTTCTTGGATGTGTTGTTTTCTCTCTCTATCCTCTGGATATATCTTCTAAACAATAAAATACAGGACAGGCAAACCATGTACTTCAGCAGAAAGGCCACTGCATGGAAAGGTACAGACCTTCATCCTGTTCATGACTGGGCTGTAGACCTTCCACAAGTCCCTTCTAGTTTCTGTTTTTTCCCTCCACCCAGGACTCACATATGTCATTTCTGCTTAGCACACAGCTTAGAACACTGGAGCTGTCATTTGCTATGCACGCATTCAAACACTAGCAAACCCCTCATCAGGGAAACTTCAGTCTATAAAGACCCCAAATTTTAAAAATCACAAGTTGCTGATTTTTACCTCCTGTTAGTCACCTCTTTTCAACTTCTTTGCTTTTTCTCTCACTTTTCCTGTCACTTACTTTTCTGGCAAGTCTCAGTTCAGCTTCTTTGAAGTATAAAACCTTTGGGAAGAATTAGAAGGAACACATGGTTCCTTCTAAAGCACGGTACAAAATCTGCTGATTTAACCCTTCACCACTTTTCAAATTA
>VWYI01035893.1:0-13075 GCA_013399455.1 Anthoscopus minutus
CTTTTTAAAGGGTAAAAAGGAAAGTTTCTCAGTTATGAGGAAAGAGCATGAAGATTTTCAACATAGTCAGCTGACTTACAAGCAAGAGTCCCAAGAGAACTAGTTAAAGGAGATTTCCGAAGCTCAGTTCTTATTTTGTAATGGTATATTCGTAACAGTAAGTTGGCAAACCAGTAAACTGAACATACTTCTAAGAATTTATAATAATCAGTATAACTACTTTGTCTGAAGAGACATAAATCACGCAAACACAAATTTACTTAACTTGTATAAACACAGTGAATAAAGTAATACTTAATTCATTCTTTTTTTACCAATAAACTAAAGATATAACGAAATATTATTTTTTTGTTATCATTATGAAAAGCATATTTCATGGAGAAGAGGTTTTGTTTCAACAATCTATTAGATAACTGGAAGTTATTTTAATATTCTTTACTTCAGTGTCTCTGTGGCTTTCAATTAACATCATATGACACCTATATTTAAAAATTTTAAGAGAACCTAAACTCTAGTATGATTTAGGAAATTACCACAAAATAGATCATATTGTGTGTTCAAACTTTGTAACAATTCTCACTTCCACTTGTCAAGTGTAAGTTTGATAGAATGGATTTTCTTAAAGGTGTACCAAGACAATTTTAGAAGATCTTCTAAATAGCTGGGATTTAATCCAACCATGTGGAACATTTTATGTCAACAGCCCGTCAATAAAGTTAACTTACTGATGACATATGCCAAGGTTTTAAATCTCTGTAAAACAACTGAAAGAAGTGCAGATGACTGTTATAAAGTTAACTAATATATTCTAGGATCTGAAATATTAGTTTAATTTACATAAAAGAGCAGAAACTAGGGGGGACAAATCTGTGGAGTTGGAGAATAAATATATTCATAGAAGTTCTATCTAAAACATGCAGCTCACAATGCATATTAATGCAATATTAAAGTTAAAAAACTTACTTTTGCAATTTAGCACAATTTCTTACAAATGTGGCAAAATATTAACTGGCTAGATACTGATCTTATTTTCAATCAGCAACCTTATATTGAAAGAATTTATCTTTCGCAACGCATGCTGTAACTTGGCTTCTTCAGGGCAGTTCTTTCAAAATCTGTGAAATTCTACATGGGTTTATAAAGACTGCAAAAACCCATTTTCACCTCTTACTTCTCACACTGCCTTTATGAAAATACAAATGATTTTTAGTGACAGCTCCCAGTGATGCACACAAAGTTCAGACTCTATCAGATCACACTACAGTTGGTTAGATTTCATAGACTCACAAAATGGTTTGGGTTGAAAGGGACCTGAAAAATCATCTTGTTCTAGCCCCCAAAATATTTATTGTGCACTTCTAAGACTGTGTTAAACAGAGGTTGAGAGGGATAGAAGCATCCAGTATTGGTTGTTGAGGATGGAATGGAATTGGGGTTTGCTTATTTCTTTTTATTTTAACAGAAACAAAACCGAACAAAAACCCCAAAACAGAGACTTCTTTGACTGATGACTACATCTTATATATATATAAGTGCTTTTGGTAAGAATAACAGCCTCATCTCAGATCAGGAAGGATCTTCATCCTGATCAAAATGTCTAACATCCTAAAGATTTTTGTTAAAGGGAACTTTTCTTGCTAGGAGCTGTTTATATCTTTGACATTATGAATTCCTCAGCCATCAGGGAAGTTTCAGAGCAGGAACTGATGGACGTATGCCCAAGTAAGTCCCCTGCTTCTAGAGTCAGAGATCATACAACACGTTTCATAAAGTCATTAGGCTTTATCTGCAACGGCATTGTGTCTTGTGCACTTTTAGTACCACTAGGTTATAAAAATGTTTTTTCTAACAAAACCATAGTTAAAATCAAAGAATAACAGAAAATTCGGAGGTAATTTAACCCAAATCCTGGTCAAGGTCAATGAGATCATGTGTTTAGATCTTTATCTAGTCAGGCTTTGAATATCTCAAGGATTATAATCCCACTGGCTTTCACAGCCACTGTTCAAATATTTGAACACTGTAATAATGAAAAAAATGTCTTTATATAGTTTAATACATCTTTCTTGAATACATATCATCAGAATTGTACTCTCTTCTTGAGATGAAAATTCCTTGGATTCATGCACAAGGATTCCTGTGAAATCTGGGTTAAAAATGACTTGTACATCTTAAGAAGATGTTGGAATTTTTCACAGTTGGAATGGTGAAAATTAATAGTCTTTTATTGATGAATTCCTGTGACCAAGGCCTTTCTCTTCCAGCTTTTCCAAACTAATGCATTCCTAGATGACAGTGGACAGATTTGAATCTAGCCTTCCAAGTTTATTTTATACTATCCCCTTACACTTTATGAATTTCATCCTGCTCCTATTACCTCTGATCTCAAGGTCATTTAGTTCCTTCATTATGATGAGGCAATACTCTTCTGTCCTCAAATGATGCTTCCCAATTTTGCTTCTATGCCAAGATCATAAATAAAACTCTTAAACATGACTGTTCCCAAAATTGATTTCTGAGAAATTCCACTAGTATCCTCCTTCCAGGTTAATGTTTCCCTTTCAGTTGAAATTGCTATCAAGTTTTATAGTTTCTTTTTCCCACTTTTATAGTTTCTCTACTGAGCAATATTGCCTTAATCTTAAATAAGTATAGTTTTTCCAAGCCAAATTATTTTCTGTATTTAGAAGTACATTTCTTCTGCTTACTAATTAATTTTCAGCAAAAGCCATCTAGTGTGATATCTAGTCTGATATAATCTACCTCTTCAAATTGCTCAAATTGCATCACCTCTTCTTTTTCTATGCAATGTCAGTCACTTCTTCAAAATGAATAATTTGGTGGCTCACAGGTTTTTATTATCTTAGCTCATTATATTATAGAAAATCTGCAATTAAAGAAAATAATACTTTTGAGACCTTCATGGTGAAGAGTCCTTGAATGGAATAGAAGCATCAAGTGTTGGGATTCAATATGTAAATATTCAATATATCAGGAGCAGAAACTAATAGTTTAGGCTCCCAGTCAAAGCCTTGTGAAAGTATGAAAGAACAGTAAAGAATTTGGAAAGATTCTATAGAAGAGGGATTTTTGTGACTTCTGTAAACGTTATTTGCAAATTAGCGGGAATTGGTACCTGAATGCATTAAAAAAAAGCCAAAACAAACAAACACACAAACAACCAAAAAAACACCACAAAAAAACCTGAAAGAAAACTTCAAGGTAAGATTGGGTTTCTTTCTCAAATATTCTGTTTGATCTTAGCATTAACTGCTTCCTAATCATTCTGTATTCCAGATTCAGAGCATAGCCACACTTCCACAGCTCAGCAAAATAAACCTGCCAAACTGAAGTCACAAAATATTTGAACAAAGACAAAATACCTTCCTTTGGCACTTGCTCTGTTTCAGAAAATAGATTGCCAGTTGAACAGAATCACTGTTAGATGGGTGAGCAAAGGGACTGTATTTTTCTTTCCATTTCCCTACCATTCCTTTGTAGGGCTGACATATTATCATTTTGTCCCAGTTTATTGTACATACTCTCATCATTCCCTGCTGGATCTTCAAGATCAAGAGGTTCAAATGTAAAAGGAAAGGAAGCACTTTATCTTACCACATCTATGCCTTTTTTTCTTATATTCAAGTAGAACAAATGGAGTAAGAAACAAAAAATAAACCATCTAATTATTTTTCCTTTTATTTTGACTGTGAAATTTCTGTGATCAGATTGTAGGGCTATTAAAAAAACCTTTGAGTTTGTAATTATGTATGCTTAACTTTAAACTGATTCCCAGTGAAGCCAGCAGAGTTATTTAGAATACTTTGGACTGAGCGAGTGTGTGTGTGTTTCTCTGTGAGATCTGTACAGGAAGGAGTTAAAATATCTTTGATGTAGAATTCCTGTTCACTAAATTGCCTATTAAATCAACAACACTGCTCATGCTGGTTTTACACCAAATTACCTACATGCATAGTCAGTGTAAATTTAGTTATAAATCATGTGTTTTCTTCCAAAATACTACAAGTTGTGATTAAGAGTTTGCTCTTTTGCTATGTCAGTAATCACAGTCTGAGTCTATTTTTGGTTAGTTAACACGTACAAATAATTAAAATACATAAACTCCCCAGTAGGCAGAAGCTGCCATGCATACATACAGCACATATACAGCCTGGCTTTCAGCAGTATGAAAGTACAAGTGTAAATCCTACTAAATTACCACTAAGTACAAGTGTAAATCTGATCTATATCCCAAGAACAACTAAATATTGACCTACCCACACACTGAAGTAGATATGGTGCAGATTTCTCCTGAGAGGCTGTGAATACAAGAATTGGAATTTACTGTGTGAACATTTAAACATTCAAATACTCACTTTCCCATGAATTCTGCTATTAAACCCTCACTCCCCAAAGAGTCCTGGAAAGGGAACTGAGATTGCCTTTTTAATTTGAAGAACATTCTGTCCCCATATGATCTTAAAACACACTCTCATCTCCATCACCTATTTTCCCTTCAGTCCTATTTTTCTTTTTCTTTCACCAAAGGGAAGGCAGGAGCTGCTTCCCCCACCCCTTTCTTCTAACTGGTATGTTTTGCTTCACTTCTCAGCAAAGTAGAACGAGAGAGAGAGAATTTCAAGGAGATAATGCATCTGACCTCTCTCTTAATATTCAGAATGCTGGCCAGGAAGGTTAGGAGCAAACACCAGCTTTCTTTCACACCTCTTAGCTCATTCCACAGATTAATAACATTGTATTGGGAGCAGCCCAGACGTAATGAATGTTAGCCCTAGTTACTGCTGGCTGCTTCCAAGGATGCATTTATTTTTCTCATTATCTTACACACAATCTTCCAGCTATTGTCTGCTACCCCTGCTCACTCAGGAAACCTCAGAAAGTGCTAAAGATGTCAAGAAGCAATAAGCCTCATTTATTTTTATGGCCTTCATCAGCACTTTCTTTTTTTGCTTAAAGGCCTATAATAGAATCCACTGATTAGAATCAGCACCATATCAGAATATAGATATGATAGTGCTTTACTGAAGGTGAATGGGCTACTGAAGGACACTTTCTCCATTTGATAATTTTAGAGGATACTGAAGCTAAACAAAATTAATTGTGCTGGTACATTTCTTCTTTTCTTTCTCCTTCTTTCTACTTTCCTAGGCATTTGGAAACTGATTAACTAAATGTTAAGGAAGATGATCATAAAAAGGCCTACTAATTAAAAGGGAATTAGTCAACTGAAACAATACCAGAAGGTAGGCAGTTGGATTTGATAGCTGTTAATAAAATGGTACAAGTGAACAGAGAAACTTCTGTGTTAAATACCATATTTACGACAGAACTAAACCAAGAAGCAAATAATTTACTTCTGTTGAATTTTTTTCACTTTAACTTCATCCACGTAAGAGTTCCAGGCCAATATGTGATAAATAGGCCTTCTGTTCTCTACCTGCAGATCTGATCTGAAAAATGTTGTTTTCAAACCCTAGGTATATAAAGCCCTTATAAAAATTTTAAAAATAATTAGTTTCTCTTGTGCACATCTATTTCCCATAGACAATAACTGCAAGCAAGGGTTTGCAGACTTCTAGCCCAGTTCTTTCTTTTTTAAATCTCAGTTTATTGCACAATTAACAGTAACTTTTCCACTAGAATAATTAGAAGAAAAAGGAGAGAAGAAAGGCATAAACAAAAGATACGGGGGATGTTTATAGTGTAATCATTAAATTATTGCATTATTACATCCATATGCAATTTAAATAGTTTATTTATATCCAGAAAGAAAATTCACCCAAAGTCTCCTTCAGCATCAGGTGACAATATCCACACAAACTCTTTGTATGGGACAGACAGTGAAGTTTTTATATATTTCTCTTATTCTGCTTTAAATTTATTTTGACCTCCAGGTCACATTGTATTCAAGCTGTTCTGAGTGTTCGGAAATCTGGTCTTGACAGATTTATAGGTGGCATGGGAAAGTTACTTCTTTTGACTATCATCTTACTTTTTAATAAGTAAGGCTTAGGCTAGTACAGGGACTAAAATTTTATGAGGATTTTCTTGTTCAAAGAAAAAAGGCACTCCGAAGATGAAAAATTCAAAAATCTTATATGCTAGGACTGTCCATGTAGGAGTGTAGAAAAACTACTCTTGGTTACTGAAACTAAAAATCTAGTGGGCTATTTAAATATGCCACTTGCCTCTCATATGTATAACCCTGTATAGTGCATTTTCAGAGTCATGAAGGGTAAGAAGAAAAGTTGCTGCAGAAGAATAATGGAACAGAAATCTTATGTGACATGGACAGATTTACTGTACTTTCACAGAGATTGCTTCACATTAAGGCCAAGATGCAGAAATTAATCAGAAATCACATTCACAAAAGAGAAAACTCATACACCTCCTAAATCCATCATGCTCTGAAAGTAGAAAGAAAAATGCAGTCCTGTGCTTAGATCATCAAACAGAACTAATCGCCTATAAAAAGAGAGAAAAAAGCTGATTTTTGATGTCCAGGATTCTTCCTAAAAAACAGCGGGTTATAAACAGGATTCAGCTCTAAACTGGAACAAGCTTTCATCATTTGCCTGTATTTATTATGGATAGCCAGCACAAGGGAACCATTTCTCCCAAAACCTTATTTTCTCGAAAGGATATGGAATATTTACCATCTGCTAATGGAATTGGTCAAGCACAAAAAATTTCCTGGCACTAAGGTAGAGGCCCATAAAGAGGTCTGCCCACATCCTTGGCAGACCAGAAAGAAAACTAATCTTAATCTAAGTTTAAACTTAATCAGGTTTGGACAGCTCAGCCCTCAGATGCACATGTAAAAATGCAAACCTTCATGCACACACACTCACACAGACAGCAGTACAGATAATTATGAAGAAATAGAGTCCATTCCTATAGTAGGTTGCATTATTATCTATAATGAAATGGAGTTGTTCAGTATGTCCTAAAATCTCCTGTCTTGGCATTTATCAAGTCTTGATTCTAGAAATCAAACCTATTTCCTTCCTGCAGAGTCACTCAGGCCTTGAGTCTACTGAACTTCTGCCTTCACCTGACTGTTTCTTTCAGCCTTTGATACTAATTTTAGGTATGGCTTATACTTCCATTGGTGCTCTCAAGCTTAAGATTTATGAAGATCATCGATTCATAGAATCGCAGAATGACTTGGGTTGGAAGGGACATTGAAGACCTTATTCCAATCCCCCGGCCATGGGCAGGGACACCTTCCACTACATCAGGTTGCTCAAAGCGCCATCCAACCTGGCCTTGAACACCCTCAGGGATGAGGCAACCACTGCTTCTCTGGGCAGCCTGCAACAGTGCCTCAAAATCCTCAGTGTAAAGAATTTCCTTCTAATATCCAATCTAAACCTACCTCTTTCAGTTAAAGCCATTGCCACTTGTATTATAACTACATGCCCTTCCTGAAAGTACCTCTGCAGCTCTCTTGCAGCCCCTTTAGGTACTGAAAGGTGCTCTAAGGTCTCCCTGAAGCTTTCTCTTGTCCATGCCAAACAACCTCGGTTCTCTCAGTCTGTCCTGATTTGTTCCAGCCCTCTGAACATCTTTATTGCATCCTCACACCAGCAAGCCTGTGTTCTTCCTGTGATGACACAGCTGATATTTTTATCTAAAGAACAGTGATTCTCCCTTCTCTTCCCAACCTCACAGCGGTTTGGAATTTGTAGATCATGTTCTTTTGGGTTCATTGCACAATTGTTACAGCAAAGCAGTTCTTGAGTGACACCCCAAAGCACTCCTCGGAGGCTGACACCACACACTGCTGTGGGGAACTCAACCTCACCATGCACACAAAGTGTATTTGGGGGAATTTTAAAGAAGGAAACTTCTCTGTTTATCCCCCTACTCCATCACATACATAGTTTTTCCAGAAGTGTGGTACCACTGTAATCCATCTGTTTGGGTTCATAGCAGAAATTAAATGCAAACTGTGAGTGCTAAAGCCTCTCACCTTTTCTGAACAAGCTACAGTTCTTTACTTAGGAGTATTAAGATGATGTAAACATCCCATGTGGGTGAATCACCTAATAAAAATGAGAAGTCAAAATTCCAGAATGAAATAATATTTTATTAGGAAAAATCAAGCATTGCAGCATTATGCAATGTAATAGTGCTAAAAAGGAAATTCTCTCAGCACTTTTGATTGGTAATTTTCTAATTCTTGGCAAGTATGTTATTCATATTTTTCACAAAGTTTACAATGTTTTGGCTAATTTCTGCTTAAAAAAGAATTTAGGTTTTGATTTATTAAAAGTTTCATTCCAGACAGATGATTAAAGAGGAATACTAAACACACACATCCAGCAGACTTTAAGCTTTTACAATTCAGTGATAAAAAGATAACTAAAATCTTACTATTCTTATCTAGTGAATGCCTTCCTAGGCAGACATAGATAGAGAGATAAAAATAGAGTTTTCCTGATATATTTAAGGTGATAAAAAGTTAAACAAAATGGATAACTTAAAATATAAATGCAAGTGAAATAAAACTGATTGGAATACAGTACATTCCAAGTTCCTAATTAAATGTAAGCAGGAGATTTTCAGGCCCTGTGGTGCCACATTCTTGAAGAGAAATTAATAAATAAAGGTGTGAGATTTGAGAGCAGTAATTTTTAAAAACTGTACAAAGGACCCAGATTGCATGTAAATCACTTGAAAACACAGAGAACTACAACTTATGTCAGCCATCTCTTTCGTATTCAGAATCATTAATCTCTTGCACATGACAAATCTTTTTAGCAGAAGGGAATAAATTCAAGATAATAAGTTTTAAAGTAATGGATAACTCTCGCCTATGAAGTGCTTTAATGACTCTCCTTGTCAGAATTCAGACTTTATTATTAACTCTACAGAATGGCACCAGCCTGAAGAGATACAGTTACAAATCAATTCCACTACTTTTTCATAATGAGTCACTAATTGACCTCAATTTCTGATGGAGTCACATGTTTCCTCCCATACTTTATTTTAATGGTGTGTATATCAAGAATTTAGCGACTGGTCATAAAGGAATTTATTTTAACTCTGTGTTGCCTTGCACAGCCTTTTAATGGCAGAAATATAAATCATTCTAAAAGTATTAACTTTAATGTTTGAAACGTATTTTTTAAACTCTTTTATAGTTAAAATGATCATCATTTTGTTAAAATATGTTCTTGATTTATCTATTTTAAAGAAACAATTATAGTGGAAAAAGACAATACAGATTCTCCACATAATACTAATGATTGTAGACTATAAAATATTTTACTTACCCCGTGGTCTTAAAAAGAAAATTACATTAAAATTAACAAATGGTAAAACCATGCTTACTACACTGTGCAATTATGAACAACATCCTTACAAAGATATTCGGAAAATTAATATCCAAAATATATTTCTTAATTCCACTGCATCAGGTATTTTCCAATTTCTATCTACAACAAGCTCAGACCATTTCCCACATCTCCTTGGGTGTTTGAACTACTATAAAATGGAAATATTTGCCTTGTTCTAAACCAGAGAAAATCTAACGCAAATCCAGCTATTTTAAATAGGATTATCGTAGCAGTCACTTGAGTTTGTAAGGTAAAAGAGCCAATATTTGAAAGACACACGCCTTCAGAAGTCCTTTGGGAGCATGTATTAACTTTAGATCTTGTTCTGGGCCTGATTTAAAACAGAGAGGAGAATGATGGAAGCAGAGATGAGTAAGATGGCTGCAGGTTCACTTGCTTGTCTGGCCAAGCCTTGCAACTGGTGGCCACATAGCTGGTCTCTGTAGGTCTAGGGGCTATCAGTTACCCCTTGGAGCTATCCAGCACTATCCAATGGAGCTATCCATTACTGTGTGTCCGCTAGAGAATATATTGTTCTCCTGGACAAGATGTGGAGGCAGTGAAGTGCTGATTTTGGCTTGTGCAGGTCTCATGGGCTGCTGCGGCCGTGTAATGTAGGAGCACGTGTATGTGTGTGCAGCAGGACCTCCCCAGCCCCGCTGTACGCTTACACACTGCTGGCTGCACACACTGCACAGCTGGGCTGTGTGTGGGGGGGTTCCTTGCTACACAAGGAACAACCAAGGCTTGTAGAGAACGTGGAGGAGGGATGACCTGGGTGTGGAAGTGCGTCGGTGCGTTATGAGACCACAGGGAAAGTATCACTGAAAAAAAGTTGTTTGCCTTCACTTGCCATATGTTGTGTCATGTAAAGACAGAAAGAAAAGTAAAAGTGTGTGGACATGATTTTCTGAGCCTGAGAGGGTTTTCAGCCTGTTAGTGGCTGATCAGTTCCCAAGGGGAAGACTTTTGGGAAAATTTCTCTTTCAGGGACTCTTTTTTGTAAATAGGTTTTGGTTCTCAAAACAATGCCACACACATGTTCTGAATGCGCTTTTCTCTTGCTCCACCAATGGCACCAGACAGGTGGTTCCTTTGGCCAATCATGTTGACCTGTATTGGAACACCTTATAAAAAGGGTTGCAAATCCTGAAATAAAAGCTTCCTGCCTCATTGAGATCAAACCTCGCTGTTGTGATTTCAGTCCACTCTTCTATTTCATGTCCCCTAACAACAAAAGTGCACTAATTGCACTAAATGCTCACATTTAAGCCTAACTTTTGTACATAAATCAAATACTCTAATTCAGCCATGAACTTTATAGTATAGTGGTTATCATTTTTCACTTCTATTGTTACAAAAAACCAATTCTATGGATCATAAAAATTTCAGTCATAGAACCACAGAGTCATAGAATGCTTGTTTGGAAAGGACCCCAAAGATCATCTAGTTCTAGTTCCCCCAGCCATGGAACCAGACCAGGCTGCTCAAAGCCCCATCCAACCTGGCCTTGAACACTCCCAGGGATGAAGCTGCCCCAACTTCTGAGGGCACCATGCGCCTTGTTGCACAAAGTCAGACTTATAATGATATATTTTAAACATCAAATCTATGATATTACTGCAGCAGGTTGGTTGATTTGATTATGTAAGTAAATCCTAGAAAGATATCGCAAGGAGGAACACAACACACAAGCAAATACCTCCAAAACCAAATGCAAATGTAGTAGCCATACAGGCATCTTTAGAAAAAAAAATAAACAGTCCCGTAACATTTTCTCATTTCATAGTTACACCAACACATATCTTGGTATTATCCAGACAAACAGTACCACATTGTTCCCATAAAATTTCAATGATGGCAATAAAATGTGGGGAAAGAAGTAAGACATTCCTTACTTCACATATAAAGTGCGCAACAGTGCTTTGTTTTTTGGTACAAAACTGTCTGTTCTTTTCTAAGAATTAAATATATATTTAAAAACCAGCCGTACATCATAGATTGGGAGATGACTCAGGCTTGGTTGTCATACGTCCAGATCTAATGTGCAGAACTTTAGTGAAAAATGGGAAAATTTAATATTGAAAAAAAAAGTAATAAGACATATGAAGAGCTCATTACGCATGCCAGAACTTCTAGTCCTAAATTAATACAAGTCAGTGTGAAACAGTGCAGCAGTTGCAGCAGAAGAACACAGGGAAAAGCTGAGTTGCCACCAGAGAAAAGAAAGGAGTATTAAAGCTCTTTGACTCTAAAGAATTCTGCGAGAGCAAAAACTCTACTCACTAAAAATTATTAGGCCATTTTCTCATAAATGCTTCTATTTCTTGCAGGACAAAGAATGAAAAGAGCAGGTTTTTTTTCAAGCATAAAAGTAAACCTCTTCTCTATTTTTCTTATAATACTGTGTCAAAGGGCACCCCACTTCACACACTGATGGAAAAGCTGGAAAAAATAAAAAAATGCCTGTTTTCCTTACAGTGATGTTTAGCAATCTGAAGGAACAGTCATGATTTAAGCCAATACAAGCATGCAAAGGTCAAGAAATGACTCATACTTAATCCTGTAATTAGATCCATAGAATTGCTAAGATTGGAAAAGATTTCTTAGATCATCAAGTCCAACCAGCTATGTTCTGGCTAAGCAATTTAAATTCTTAAATGGAACAGGTGTTTGCTTCTAGCTATATTGAACTATGGCTTAGATTGCTTGCTGTACAATATGCAGCACTAAAACACATAAAGACATGCCATGCTTTTCCCAGGTTGCAGCCAGCCTGCAGCAACAGCTTGCAACACTGGAATTTAGAATGCTTTTGATGTGTCACATCTCTGATAAAAGCTGTAGTGCAATCAACCTCTAACTGTGAAGAAAAGCATGGTCAAGTGTACCCTTCCACTGCTTTAATTGTCTTCTAAAGATGCTTCAAGGGCCTACAATCAACCTGACATGAAACTGGTATTTTGGTAAGTATTATGTTAATTATATATTCTTATACATATACCTATTTATCTGCAGCACTAAATGTTCTTCATTTTCTTTTGTAGAGGTAAGCCTTTTTTTCCCCTTTCCTTTTCTGTACAGCTTTGCCATATAAAGAAATAAAATCCTGTCTGAAAAACAGTGCTTCATACATATATCAAATAATTGCATTTCTGTGCACATGTTCAAAAACATCAAGTGGGGCACACTTTGTTTGAAGTGTCCTTTGGTATTTAATCATTATCAAAACTATCATCTGTACGATGCAAAAAATGTTTGCTTTGTTCACACTCAATTTTATCTCCTTGTAGATTAAAAATCTATTAAGATAAAAAACTTGTATTAAGATATTAAGCTTGTGTCACAGAACATACATATAACACAAGCTTTCACTCATCTTTCATAATATCTGAATGATCTCAAGTTACACATTCGGAGATTTATCCCCATATGACTTTGCCTCATTTAAAAAACAGCCAATTTATTCCCAGTATCTGTTTATCTCATTTCGTGTATATGCCAGATATTATTTAACACAAACAATTTAAATCTTGAAACAGTTCAGCATCATTAGTTTCTTAATGGATGCAGAGATGGGTGACAGACTGCAGGAGAAAGGAATGGTGTTGGCAAGGGTGATGTTAGCAGTGCCAAAGTGGTGGAGCAAGAGTGCTGATGGATTCCTGAGGGACTTCGTGCAAATGGGATGGGATGGGATGGGATGGGAT
>VWYI01035894.1:7594-30925 GCA_013399455.1 Anthoscopus minutus
TTGCTTTGCTGATGTGGCTTGGATTTTTTTTTTGCTTTCTTTAGCAAAAATATCAGATAAATATAAGGAGGAGTTTGAGTAAGATGATAACCTAAAATCCCCCTATGACCTTACCTCAACTGTTCATGAGGGTTAAGTCCTTCAAAACCAGAAGAATTTAAATAAAATCTATGGTTATAGTGAAATCGCTGTAGAGATATCTGCCTCAGAATGGTTTACATACGAGTGTTCTTCATCCACATCCTTCTCTTTTGTCCCTTCCTCAATATTTAGTCCTTTCTGGATTTTTAATATGTTGTTGTCAGTAGAAAAGAGCTTGGCTCTGCCATTGGAGGAAATTGCCTTACTGTTACTGCAACCTCCTGACACAGACAACTGATCTTGACTGCCAGGAGAATTTCATAGTTACCTGGAAGTTCCTCAGATTTAAACATGAAATTCTGAAGGTTTAATTTTGAAAGATTTTTGACTGTACTTTTTAGTGGGCAATGTCTGTATTATCTTAGAGATTATATTCTTACTGTAAAGTTATTAAAATTCCACCTGTATATGAAAAGCTTTGTAGAAAAAGCAATGGTACTTCCTTATCCCTCAGAGAAAACTCCTTATGTAAGAATAATTGACATTTTACCAAATATCTGAGAAACCCAAAGTTATTTATGCCTTGGTGACATATTTTCAGGATATACCTAGAAGGAATTAAATGTAATCTTTGAAGTTGTGTATATTTTGCTATTTATTTTTAAATTCCTGAAGGAACAATGCTACTGAAAAGCTATTTATGAAAGAAGGAAAAAACCCCACCTTATCTTTAATTTCAATATTTAAATTTAAAAGAGGAAAAAATGGACAGTGTTAAGTAGAATTTTAACTCTCTACCATAGATTGCCTGCAAATCAAGTCTACCTGTGGTAGGAAAGGAGAAAAACATATAGCCTGAATTAGTCTTTGACTTGAATTATTATGGTATACTTCTTGCTAATTGATTTTTACCAAAGAGAGAAGATGGCTTACAATATAGCTTTTTTGCACTTGTGCTCATGTAATTTCTTCCTTCATTGTAGCATTACATGGGCTTTCCATTACATATAAGTGATTAACTGAATTTTAAAATTCTGTTATCATTTGCTTTGATCATTTCACAAAACTGTTATGATTTTAAATACTGTTACTACTGAGTACATTCTTGAAGGTTTTTTAATAAATGTACTGTAATTGGTGTCTCAGTTATGAGATGTAGCCAATCTATTCTTGAAATGTAGATGTTTAATTGGTTACTGTGCACAAGTATTTTTGATGTAAATGGTAGACTCCAGTTAAGGAAATCTCTAAGGTTAAAATGTAGACTATTTTGTTATTCTGTTACATTATTATCCTGTGCAAGATAGGCTTTAGATTGTACTAAAATATAAACTAAATGGTGAATATTGTCTGTAAAATGATATTTTTAGATCTGTATTTTATAGATCTGAAATAAATGGATATGTTCTATTTATTTGATTATTATTCATGAATAAGCAGCTTGCCCCAAAATACATGTAAATATTTTTTATCCAGTTTCTTAATGACTACTTAATCTCAGTAAGAAGTCATATTCAAAGTCCCACTCAGAGGAATTGTTTTAGTCCCATATTAATAACTCTGTATGATGTCGGATATCTTAAATTTTAATAGTCTATAGTATTAGAATTGCAATTATTGTAATTGTAAAATGTGTAGAGAATATTGCCACTTTTGCAGAGCACTTTATTCATTCCTAGTTTGTTCTATGAAGAAAAGTCTGAAGATTTTAGTAAATTTAAAGTATTTAAAAAATAAATAGATCTAGTGCTAAATTTAACTCTAGCATAGGGAAATAAATGCTAATCACACCTTCAAGGGAAATGGCACTCTGGAAGCAGCCTCCATTTGCAGAGATCTGTGCCCAGAGGAAAGTAGTTTAGTCCTGCACTAAACTTAGACTGATGATTTTTATCAGCAGTTTACAATGTGCTCTAGTGAGTTGTGCTTGTTGCAGACACCTGAAACACCTCAGTGCTGAGCAAATTCCCAGACTTTTCATTGCTTTCCTTGCCCGTGCAGCCTATGGTTGGGCTGCCTGGGCTCAGCTAGGCTTCCTTGTGTCTTCTGGGCCAGCCTGACTCCTGGGAGATCAAAAATAGCTGCCAAATCTCCTCTTTACTTACAGAGCAAGCTGTGGACACCAGCATCTCCTTATAAATGGCTGCACGATCATGCAGCTGATGATCAACTGGATTTTGTGTCTCTCTGGAAACCTCCGCCCACCACTGACCCTGTTTAGTGGCAAACCCTGACACAAGAAGAAACAATGCAGAGATGTGTTTTGAGGCAGTCCAGCCTCAGCAGGGAGAGGAGCAGCTTCTCAGGTGGGGAGGGGGACACAAGGACACATCTGCAGATCCCAAACAGAGCACAGCTGTCCCGTTCTGCGTTCCCATGGCATTCCCAAGGCCTGGAGAGCTGGAGCTTTAGCACAGATGCCACTGCTGGAGCAGGAGCTTGAACCACAATCTCCTGAGTCTCCCAGGGCATAAACTCACTGACCCTTCAGAATAACTGGTTTTTAAGGGTTATAAACCAGGAAATGTAAATCAGTCACTAACCACTATTCTTTTTCAGAAGCTCTAACAAAGCTTGCAAAAAAGAAAACTACTTAATTTTTTGTGTAGGTCTCAGTTATCATCATTGTCTCCTGTTAGCCTTAAGATTATTTTTTGAAAATTATTTTAAGGGCTACTTTGTCTTTGACATCCGTTGTATTTTTTGGTAGTTTCATTCACATTACAGCTGCACCTAAGGGTGGAAATTTGAGTCTATTCTTAGAGTCAGTGCCTCAGATTCAGTTGTGACTTGACATCTGCTTTGGCTCCAGCAAGGTCATTGAGATGTTAGTTAGCAGTGTGTGTGTCCCCAAGGCTCCACCTTAATTGTATTCCAGGACAGGAAGAGAAGTTGAAATGCAGCTCAGGTGTATAATGTGATTATATTTAGATCTTCATTGAATACACTGGTTGCACTTGTTAGAGGTGCTTAATCTATCATTAGCAGAGTATTGAGACATAACATGTTTAGCAGATTTTTTCTAAAATGTGATCAGTGATACAGAAATATAGATATGAACAAATTACTTTAGAAAAATACCAATGGAAATTATGATTATTGTATTTTTATTATAAACTTTTCTCCTGACTACCACCAGCATTCTGCAAATCCGCATGAGTCCTAAGGATTATATAGATTTCAGACTCTGTGCTAATGACTGTGTGATGTAGTTGGTGTAAAGTAGTCTTGAAAATAAAAAAATGTTAAATTATTAAAATTAAAATCTGGGATACCATCTGCAGGGTCTGGTGGGCTCTTTAAGCATCCCAGCAACACTAAAGTTTCTGAAAAACACTCATGTGCTTTCATAAATCTTCTCATTGCAACTTACATAATATATGTTAAAAACAACACTCCAGAAAAAATGAATTCTCCTAGAGAGAGGTCAACAGGGAGAGATTCCTGCTGTGCTCACCCCACTTGGCATTTGGAAGCCAGAACTGGCTCAGAAAGGTACTAATATATTTGAAATCTTGTGACATGCTGACAGAAAGTAAGACTCATGCTGGAGAAGAGAAAACAGAGAGATGAACTGTTTGTCTGCAGTTACACAGTCAATAACAAGGGCTGACCAAAGATACAAATGCCATGGTTACACCCATGTCAGGTGTGCATGTCATTAGAGAAAAGGGTCTTCAGAGAAAAGGGGCACTGGTGACCTGTTCTAGTCTGCTGATACAAGGAGACAAGCACAAGACCGTGGCTTCTCATGGCTTTTTGTGCATTATTGGGTCTCATACCCAGCAAGAGAGAGGCTGATGACCTGCCTGTTGATAATAAACAGGTGGGCAGGAAAAATTCCTTCCTACCCCTGCAATGGGGGTTTGTTGTTTCAGAGGGTGCCTGGCAGCACCTGACCTGGCAAGAGCACTCTGCAAGCTGGGGAAGGCAGGTAGGCAGCGTGTGCCATTTCTCAGGTATTCTCCTGGGGATACAAAAGAAGAGGCTGTCACTTTGGAAACAGCAGCAGCACTGCCAGGAACACGTGCCAGTTAATTTTAGCTAACAAAAGATTCCTGTGCATGGCAGAAGTGCTGTATCTCCTAAGTGTGGAGCACATCCCACACCTGGGTGCAGTCACTCCATATTCAGCGTTAGAAGGCACCATGTGCCAGTGCTGGTCTCAAAGCTGTCTTTGGTCTAGTGCCTGTGGTCAGAGTTTACCACTGATCCATCTATTAAGTTCATGAAGGAGAAAAAGGAAAATAATACACTGTAGATAGAAGCATTTCTTTATAAGATAAACAATGAGTAGACACACAAGTCAAATCCAATGTAATGAAGAATAGCCAAAAAAGTTCCCTGAAAGGAGAAATTGGAAGAAAATATAAATGTTAATGACCCATAGTACAAAACAGTTTTCAGTCTACAGCTCAGAGTTTGTACCAGACACTCCCTTGCCTTTGAATATATCTTTATCAAAACTAACTATCCTGCAAAAGGCTAAGAGGGCTATGACTGTTTAATAACCTAAGAAATATGCTGCCACAATGTAGTTCATGATAAAGAGTTAATTAGCAATTCAAGATACAGCCAGAACTGAATTGTGCTCAATGTATTTGCTGTTTAACAACCTGATATTAAAAATAAAATAAAAATTGTCTACTGCTTCTTCCCCAAATCAACCAGCAAGTGTCTGA
This sequence comes from Anthoscopus minutus, assembly GCA_013399455.1. NCBI lineage: Eukaryota > Metazoa > Chordata > Aves > Passeriformes > Paridae > Anthoscopus > Anthoscopus minutus. The sequence continues at coordinate 12,358 of VWYI01035894.1, forward strand.
GACTGGCAGCAAGCTCATCACATGAGGAAGTTATTTCCCATCATGATGGAAATGCATTTTTCTCTGAAGTATTTGGAGCTGGTCCCTGTCAGGGACAGGATAGTGGCCTGGACAGACTCCATCTCTGATGCTGGATGGCAGATCCTCTGCTCAGCTGTCAAATGTCTGCATGAAAAAATCTTGGTAAAATAAACAGATCTCCTCAGGAAGTGCTTTCCCTCCAGCCAAAGTTATTCTTCATTTTGATGACATTCATGACAGCATCTCTGTTTTACAAACCTGTTTCCTTCCCACTGAATATGATGTATTTTCTAAATCTTGTAAAACAGTAATTCTGCCTACCTGGAGAGAAAAATACCCAGAGATCTTAGTAAATTTAAAGTAGTCTGTGACCAAAACACTCCAGGCAGGGACCTTTCAATTCAAGGTGATGAAGATCATGCAAAGGCAGGCAATTATAGGGAGATGCTAATTAGCTACACATTAATACTTTAGAGGACAGTCTGGGATTCTGTCATTGCAAGAACACACCAAAGTGTGGGTAAAGAGTGGCCTCTAACAAGACCAGAGACTTGAAGGTCCTGTAGAGACTGATATCAGCTTCATGGAGAAGAGGTGGCCACTGGGTGCAGCCTCTCCCAGGGGAGCAGAGACTCTGTGGCAGCTGCTCTGGCATAAATGGGTGTAGAGTCAGGGTTTAAGTGCCAGGATAAACTGTGTGCTCCACAGGGTTTAGACCTCAGCAGATAGAATATGTGACTGAAAAGCCCTTTCATGGGATTCATGCCACGTGAGTAGTGGTTTATAAAACATTAAGTTTACAATTTTTTTTAATTGGTAGGTAAAACCATAATATGAATGACTATTTGCTGCTGCTGTTGCTCCTGCTGCTGCTCAGGACCCTAATTCCTCATTTCTCCTCTCTTGCTGCTGCTCCTTGGACCTCAACATCTAGAACCAGAATAAACGGTCTGCAGCTTACAGCCAGGAAATGCACAGCTGAATGTCAGCAAAAGAACCACATGCCAAAAGTACTGGTAGCTGGAGATGCTGTCAACACATGCACTGGGAGAAGCTTGCTAAAAATTCTCCTGACTGTGACAAAGAGCAAAAGAAATGAGGAAAAGCTGTGTGTATATGCTTCAAGGTGCAAAGCACTGGAAGGCTAGGCTTTCCCAGGTTTAATGCTCTGTATTCACCCTCCTAATTGCTGTTATCAGTGGGCTCAAGGTAGAAAAGGAACTTTATAGTGAATACACATTTAACTGGAAAAGTGGATAAACCTTAATGCAGTTAAGTGCAATAATAAGAGAAATACAATCTTTTTTCAGACCGTCCAAGACTCAAAAAATGCAGTAATGTGAGGCTACAGCTGTGTAGTTTTCCTGCCTGGTATCATGTATGCATGCTGTCCAACACTGTGATCAGTTTAGCTAGTGGCATCAGCAACTGCACTTTCTGAGAACCAAGTTGCTTGCTTTCAGGACTCCCCATAAAGCAGTGCTTCAGAGAGCGCCCTTTGGAGTACCATCTTCACAAAGGATAGGCCAATAAAAAAGATACATAGAAAAGTCTTTATCATAATTGCAATATACTAATTTAAAACAGCATCAAATATAAACTTCAAGAAATATTTATTAGTGTTATTTACAAGATCAAGAGATTATAACCTGAAACTGAATCATAGAAAAATGATTAAATGTACAATTTTGTCAAAAAGGCTTAGAAACCACAGTATAGCTCATAACATCTTGCCAGGATTTGTTGCAGTACAGCAGATGTCACATTGTTCACACCAAGACATCCAAAAAAGGACACAGCAACCCTTGAAACACCATTAGAAGTGAGCAACTTTCTGACAATCTTTCAGGGAGAAGCTCCATGCCATTCAAAAATGGAAAATAAATATTTGTAGATATCAGAAATGTCAGAAATTCACAAAGATGATTATTTAAAAGACATAAAAATATGGCATGAAACCACAGAAGCCCATAGGAGAAAAATACCATGATAAAGAGCTGAAAAAATCCACAACATTTGGAGAAATCATTAATTCCTCCAAACTGCTTAAGTGCCTACTCGCCGATAAAATGAGATCAATGAGATATTGTTTTTTAGGACAATCAGGCCTTGGGGATTTACATTGGTAATTCTGGTTAATTTGTGAAATGACAAAGTGTGCTTGGCTAAGGACTGTGGAAGGCATAAACAAAGTTAGCTCTGGAGTATGGACTGCAGAAACAGTACCTGGTCATTACAACCTGCACACCTCAATTGCACGGAGAAAGATACTCGGGAGACCTCTCACGAGGTACATGCAGGGAGAGTGGGCTGTGCATTTCCCCAGCAAGAATGGCCAAAAATAGCTAGAGACTGCTTCTTTTATTCAAAACTGCAGAACCAGATCCCAAGGAGCTTGGCAGCGATGCCTGGCACACCCAACAGAGCACAGCAGGAGCTGGCGGCTGCTCTTTCTGAGCTCAGAGGAAACCATTACCTGTGACAGCTGATTACTATGGTAATTTTCAAACTCAATCAAACAACCTGGGAGCTGACTATACAGCAAATCAGGCTGTGACAGCGCCCCACAAAGCTTGTGGGCTGCGAGGGGAGTGGTGTACAGTGAAGAAACATCAATCTTCAGTGCATTTTCATGTCTATGGATGCCATTTAGATGCTACAAATTGCCAGGAGTTATATGTTTCTTGTTAATTTAACCTGTAAGTTTTCCTAAAATCTATGGTTTACAAAGCCTCTACCAAGCTAAAGGGAGGAGTGTGTATTGCCCTTCAACAACTGTTTTTTGTCTTGCACTTGTCTCAGTGCTACTTTATTCATGGAGAAAGGGCTCCATTGGAAGATGCAAACAAATACCTCCCTGGCAGATAAATAGACTAGAGGGAGTTTATGACCTGAAAAATGTTTATAGCTGTGAGTTACCACATGGCAGTGTTTGCTACGTAAGTGACCTATAGTGAATTTATTCAAGTAATAGTCAACAACAAACATCTGAAGGATTTAACAGGTCTGTACAGGGTGGATGTCCCACATATGCACAGCCTGCTCGCCAGATTTTTCTTGGCCCAATGGAAAGAAAGATGAGAGATATACAAAAATAGTCAATCATCTACTAAGCACAGCAAATCAGAGTTGTCCAGACCTTCCTCTTGTTTACTGAACTACTGAAAATAAGCAAAAGGTGTGATTTCTTTGTAATGTCAAGAAATATTAATCAAGATTTGTTCACTGGAAGATAAGCTAGAAATTGTACTATAATAAGTAGTGTCAAATCACTTAAAAATTCCACAAGAATGTCAGTATTGTGACATGGAGATGATCTGTCCTCACAGTAATTAAATCAGCAGAACAACCTAATTTTTGTGGACGCAGAAGGGACACACAGGGGAAGAGGATAACACTGTTCTCTTCACTGTGTAATATTCTGCCAGCAACACCAAAACTGCAAATGAAGAGAAAACATGTACAGTATTATCTACCCCTGAGAACCTCCTGCTTAGCATATAGAAGAGTCCAATACAGCCAACCTAAGCGCAGATGATTTTTTATGTTTTGGCTGTAGCTACAACAGCCAAAAGCAACACTTGCTTCAGATGGAAAAGAAGACTTAAATGCCCAAGAAAAGGATTAAGGTACATTTTGAGAATATTTCTAAAAATAACTCCAAAATTCCTCTGCTTATGAGAATGTGTGTCAAGACACAAGTAAATAATCATATGGATATTTTAAGGAAGGGATATGGAATTAGAGAATTAGAGTCCTCCTTAATCTTTTTTTCACGTGTCTTGAGCTGAGTTGTGAGCAGAGCATGTGTTTGAAACATTTTGTTAATAAAAAGCCTATTTAGTTTGGCTTATCTCCTATGAATTTCCATTCCTTCACACAGCCTAAATAAAAGCAATAAAATCATGTTTACATTGGGACATTTTCCTTTTTCTTCCTAAAGAGGCAATTTATTTTACCTTCTTCCTAGCACTTCTATGTATGCAAAACCTAAGTATAGAGTAAATTACCAGTTGAAAATGTAAATTCAACTTGATACAAAGAGTAGATAACTGAAACCTTCCCAAAGGCATGGCCTTCCAGGAGGAGGGTCTTCAGATGCTCTTGTTGAACAGTGAATGTGCCCGTGGCAAATTTGGGGTGGAAATGAGATAAATAAAATGAGTAAGAAACAAGATAACTGCATGATGTTGCTCCACTTCTTTGGGAAGTTCTGATGTTGCTGTTTCACAAGGGAAAGGAACAGAGGAGGTGAAATTCTCACAGTGAGCATCAGGGCTCATGTTGCCTTCAGCCCCACAAGCTTTTTGAATTGTAGGTAAGCCATGTGCCCAGTGCAGATGAGTGGCAAAGGGAGCTCTGCTGGGAGCAGCTGCTGCTGCTGTCTGGATCTCTGCTCTCAGCACATCTGGAGTCCTTTAGGCAGCCAGGACAGGACGTGTCACCAGGGGAGCAGGAACAGCGAGAGCTACAGCCAGGATTCAGCAGAACTAGGAGAGCAGAATTTTGGGTACCAAGCTGTATATCCAAATAGTCAGCTTTGTAGGAATTCCACCAATGCCAAGTCAGAATAAATGAGCTCAGTTCAAGCTGCAAAACCAGAGGCCTGGGCTTGGGATCAGGATGTACTGTACCCAGAGAAAATAGGAGCAGAAAGATGCAAAGCTGGAAATTCGAAGCTCACTTCAACCATGTCTTCTTCAGCTCTTGGAAGATAGCCTTGGTAAATCTGTAGTCCCATCATCATGACAATTTCCCCAGCTTGTTGGCTAAATAGTACCAGTACTAAATATAGGCCTCTTTAGCATGCCAGCAGGAGCTTGCCAAACTTGAAGGAGAGTAATTTGTCCTTCCTGAGAAGACACATGCCACCCTCAGGCATATGGTACTGAGCCAGAAACAATTCACCCCAGAATGGCAATCAGCCCACTACCGGCCTTGGCCTGATGTGTTCCTGCACTGCCACAGAATCATGCTGGATACTGTAGCATGGAGCAGTACTGGGAATTCCAGGGCAGCATTTTTGCCTCGTAAGAGTCACTGTCGTAAGACAACTCACTGAAGTGCAAAGTTTAAAAGTAATACCATCATTTAAAAACTCCACAAAAGCTGAGAGTAATCTGATGAATCTTCACGTAATGTTTTAACATTCTAAACCTACCTATGAGACTGTTCCACCTTTGGCTACTTTTAATATATAAATTGGTATGTAATGGCTCCATGACAGATTGTCAAAGCTGTCAGAGTGAGTCACAGAGAAATCAACTGCATTTGAGAGGAAATTGGCTTATCCTTTAAAAAACAGGCCTACAAATAAACAGAGGTGGGAGACATATTTAATGCAACGCAATACTTTGCTCAGAAAATGAGCTAAGCCAGGGAAAAAAGAAAAAAACCCAAATTATTTGTGGATCTCTTCTGATGGATTAAATTCTCATAAAGTCAGACAGACCAGTTCAGTATTTAGTATCTTAGACACCAACAAGGTCCAAGAAAGCCTTTAAACTGGAAAAGAAACATTACATTTCCATTGCTTTGGGACCTCTGATCTTTCCCCATAAAAAGAAATGAATCAGTTGCAATCTTACACTGGAAATGGATTATTTATGAAGATGCTTCTGAGCAATAAAATGTTAGACCCTCATCCAACAGTGAAAGCTGGCCAAACACAAAGGTCCATAGGCACATTATAAGATAATGACCAAAAACAACAGAGGAAACACTTGAGGTCTGGAGAAGGTACTTGCTGTGTTCTTCCTAATGCAACAATTATGCTCAGACACAATCAAAAGTAAGAAAGGAAATCAGCATTAATTAAAAGTAGACTTGCCCATACACAGAGTGGAAGACTCCCTCCAGAGCTTCCAGAAGCTCTACTAGGTCTGTTCAAAGAATCTTTGTTTTTCCAGTTGAAAAGATGGATAAGAATCAAGTGCCCTGAAATAACTGAAAGGCAACTGCATTGCCCATTACCTTCTCCATGGGAGAAGCACCAAGATGTGCTAAGCAATGGAGAAGTTTTTCATTTCAAACTGACAGCTGGGGAGTGTCTGCCACAAACAGCAGAGAAGAAGCAAGTTAGGAAGTTGGTTAATTACTCATAGGATCATCTTTCAGAGGGAAAATCAGAAATGAATTTAAAAGAGCAAAGGGCAATGGGGCCAGCAATTGAAAAGTTTAGGAGCCTGTTTGCAGGTTGAGAACTACTGGCTTAAATTACGTTAGTTGAGATGTTTTGAAGAATAGAGAATTATGAGCCTTCCAGTGTGGTAAATGTCTTTTGCTGCAAGTGCTTTGAAACTGTCCAGGTGTGGCAGAGACCTCATGCAGGGTCTGGTCACACCAACTGGACTGTCCCTGAATCTTGGAAGTGGGCTGCTGCCATTTCTGTCAAATTTCAGCTGAAGATCACATAGAGGTGCTCAGAATCAGAGAAGGTGGTGTCCGGGTAGAAAAGAACTAGACAACAGAAGACTTATAAATTTGGAGAATTTTTTCCTCTTTACTTGTTGCACTGAAAGAAGACATGGAATTCTGTGGCCTATTTAATATTCTTTAACTACTCTTGAGCAGTGAGTAATGTTCCTCTTTAAAATCTTCTTGACATGTACCCTGGTTCTTAACTGAGTGCTCTTTATGTGGAAAATAGCCATTAGGCACTCACCCTTATCTCAAGAGTCAGACAATCAGTATTGTTGTGTCATGATGTGTTCATTCTCTTTAGGTTTCATATGAACAAGCTGGATTCCTTGGAATAAAAGTGGCTTTTCTGTCCTGCTGTGTCAGGAAATTAAGACATTTCTAACATATAACACTATTTTTCTAAGGATAAGGTCATCTCCTTGTGCCAAGGACACTCATTATTAAGGACACAAAATGAAGTAACTCCAAAAAGGCACTGTTTTTTATTTATGTAAACAAATAGTTTTCAAGATTTCTGTCTAGCCCAAGGCATTATTAATATTGACATGAATACATAGTTGGCTTCCAAATAGGCCTGAAATCTGTGTAGCTCATCCACATTCAATACAAAAACCCAAAAAAAAATCCCAATTATTAAAACATCAGTGCAGTCTAACAGCTTAGCAGGAGATTCTCATCTGTTTTCAAAACATATTTCCAGTGAGTTTCAGCCTTAGTTGGTTCTTTAAAACTTGCAGATTTGTACAGTCAGGCTTCTTCTGCTTCATCAGAGAATGAATAATCTTTTCCATGTTTGAGTTATTACCATTTTAGTAGCAGAGCTCAGTCTCATTTTGTAATTTCTGCTGGGTGAGTAATTCCTCCTCACCCAAGTAGTGCTGTTGAGTTTCCATGTGAGCAAGAACTTGCAAGATCAGGACCTTTCACCATCAGTGCTGCCCCTGTTTTAGAGTGTAACTGTTTTTATTCTCCAGCTTCCAGGCATAGAAATTCTGGCATCTAAACTAAGGAATGCCAATGGTTGAGACACAGAAAGCAAATAAAAGCCATCAATTAAATTATTTAGAATGTTTACAAGACATTGCACTTTCAAGCTTCCTCTCACAAAGGGAGGGATGGGGTGGCTGAAAGTTGGCTTGTCACCTTTCACTGAGAGCATCTCCATGGCAGAAAGTTCACTGCTCTTTGGCTATCTCAGTTACTAAGGACAAATTTCCTTTTCACATTAGAGCCCGGGACAGGATTTGTTGCAGTTCTCTAGGCTAGCCCCTGGTAGGATATGAAGTCTTTTTGCCTCAGGAGAGCCAGTACAATTCCACCTGCCTGCCCCCCTCTGCCCTCCTTCCCTGTTCCTATCCTCCTGCCCTGCCATCCATCTGGGCCAGTGTCAAGCAGGGAACAGCACTGCTGACACCAGATATGTGACACACAGAGATACAGGCAAAGAAAAGATCTGCAAGGAGTCAGCCCCTCCTCCTGATGTGTTAAGGTGCTCCCTTCTCTCTGCATCTGTGTTGAAAGAGCAAGAAATGGTGGAGATTTACAAAGACCTGTCTCATATGTGTAAACACACACCAGATTTGCAGATGTGCCTGACGTGGACATTCCCAGGACAGGCAAGCTCCTGTTCCTTCCCTGCCAGCCCAGCTGCAGTGGTGACTGCAGTGCACTGTACCTTAATCCACGTGAAATTGATTCCATGGGGAGGACCATAAAACTAGGCTAGCACTTTATGGATTAAGTAGAAGATATCAGCCTGGTGAGTATCACAGTGGGAACTGGCCAGGAAAGCGTCAGGTATGGCACTGATCACACACTGAGAATATCTCAGTGTTCTCCATAATCATTATCCTATTTTAAAATAAGGATAAGATCAGCTGGACCTTTCTGCCAGCTCCCACAGGACGATCTGGCTGTGTAATGTAAGTAAAAGGGGCTATCTGCTGTCTGCATCTTCCTCTTCTATTTCTGCTCAAGGAATCTGTGAAGTATCCATATCACAGACTTTCCAGACAGATCTTACTAAAGATAAAAAGCTGAGGATTTACTTTTAAAGGCGACAGGTCTTGTCAGAAAAATTATTGGTCAAGGGGAATTTTCTCACCCAAAGTTCCCCACACTTCTGTGTCTACATTCCTGCTACATTACCTCATCATCACCTTTAGAAAAAGAATATCAAAATAAGGACCTAGTTATTACAGATAGCCAAAGGGGTGCTTCTTGAGTGATTCTTACCTTTCAGAGTGATAGTTCTGGGGCAACTACGCTTCCCTTTCTTTCCTACGGAAAGCACAGATCTGCTGTTTGGAAGTTCTGCTAGTGTTTCTACTCTAGTGGCCTGTTTTAGGAATATTTAGATTGTTTACAGTGGGGCTACCAGAGAAATGTGGATTTTAAACACACATGCTCATGAGAAGGGAACTCAGGAAAATGAGAAGATATGATTTTGAGAAGCATGCAGATCCTCATGGACTTTGTAAGCTGTCCTGTCTGCACAGACCCACTTGAGCCCAGGGGTCCTGGGATGCCTTAGCCAGCTGCTCGTGATAGTCTATACAAATTGTGAGAAAAAAAAGACTTGTTAGAGCCCAAAACTCAGAAGTATCTGACAGCTCAGATATGCTACCAGGAACAAGCCTACAGCCGTTGCAGCCCTTGATTATACTGTTTTCTTTTTCCTTTTGTTTTTGCTCTGGGCCAAAGGAAGCATTTTGCAGTTTATGCCTAATGTAGATGTATCTTGTTATCTATTGACTTGGTAGATGCTCTTGAAAAAGTTACTGTAAAGGCTGATTGGAAGGGCAGCAGTGTCCCTTTCCTTGGTAGGGGTCCTTGGCCTTTCAGGGAAAGATGGTTTTGTCACAATGAAGTCTATGGAATCATTCAGACTGGGAGGCTTCTTTTGAGAAGAACTTCCAGTTTGAGAGGCTCCTCTTTCATGCCACTTCATGGAAATTCGGCTCCCCACGAGTGCCCAATTTCAAAATATTTTTCTCTCCTTCATGAGTTATAGGGCCCTGGAAGGCTGTGAGGTTGTCAGACCTTGAGAAGCTACATTTTGCCTGTTGCCATGGACAATTAAAAGGCCTAGGAAATGGAAACATTGGAGGAGACTTGCTAAGGAAAATGTGGAACATTTGTAACCTTGCAGCTTGTCTCCCTGACCCATTGCCACAGCAATGGACCACGGTTTCAAGATGTAGCCATGAGCTCAGACCCATCTCCCACCCAGGTGAGAGAACCATCTCACCTTCCTGCATCTGGGTAGTCTATGTGCCTTTACAGCTGCTACCAAACCCATCTACTTCTCAGTAGTCCCAGCAGGACAAATCTGTGCCATCATCTAGATGGTAGGAGGATGATGGAGAAATCACAGGGCAAGCAAAGCAGCTTGACCCTGGATCCTTGCTATATGTGTTACAAGGGGTTACCAACCCTCTCTGCAAGCAGTCAGGCCAAACCTCCAGGAACAAACTCACATTTGAGCTACCAGGTATAAATTGAGGCAGATATAGCAGAAGTAGGAAGGACTACTGACCTCAGTGTCTGGCCTCAAGACCACATTTCTTCCTTCCCCTATTTCTTTGAAGCCTATATTGGAGAACTCTGTGAGATAAGAGTAGGGCGTTTATGCAGATATTACGGTGCAGGGTCTGTGGTGTTGTACTGCAGATGAGTCAGGGTTGGAGCATGCATTAAAATGTCCTTTGAACAGCACTGCAAGCAAGTTTTGGAGAGGTTTTCTTCAGAGGTGCCCTATTTGTATGCTTTATATAAAGGACTATCCTAGAACTGCAGTTGTGTTTGAACGTGAGAGTCCTTGACTAAATCTTATGGCGAGGATCTAATGGGATGGTTTGTAGGGATGTGAGGACATTGTCAAGTTGATTTCAACACAAAAATGAGTAAATGAGAGAAAAAACTCTATCAGGTGAAAGGGACCTTAGGACAGAAAATTATGCTGAGCTGGAAATCATCATGCAAACTTTAGTGGACATATTGACTAAGGACCATGTCTTTATGGAGGTAAGTTGTCCTTTTGGGGCAGGTTCCACAGCCAAATCTGTTCTCTTGTACATCATCAGAACCTCTCCATTGCTCCTTGGGCAATGGTTGTGCTGTAGATCAGTCTCAAACTGGATGCATTCTGGCTAGCCCCAGCTCCCAGGTGGTCCCTAAGGATTAACTTGCTGTGCATTTGGGCAGCCTCCAAATTGACCTGCAAGGGAGGCCCAAAGAGAGGGATTTCAGCAGGCCAATATCATCTCCCCAACAACCACCGGGCTCTGATGCACAGAGCAGAATCTGAACAAAGCAAGAATTCTGTCCCCAGCTGCCTGCATGTAGTCCTTAGGTGAAGTGAACAAGAATAATGGAAGACCCTGAAATAGGAAGGAGAACCAACTGTTATGGTCAGTGTGGGAGGCTTCTGCTAGTTTATGTGGCTGCCCTTCCAGCTCCACATATGCAACTACTGTCCTCGCCAAATGGGTTCAGTATGAGCAAGGAGTACTTACATGACAAAAGGTGAAAATGTACTGTTGCAAAAGCACTTGAATCCAAAAAAAGCATACTTTGAAATACATAAGGGGCATTGGGAAATTACATTCTGGCAACTACACAGAGTGTGTGCATTTCCCATAGAACTGTATAAAAATAGATTGTGTCGAAAACAACGATAAAAAACTCATGGGAATGCATGTCTGGCACAGTTTATATTCCATTCCTGTGGCTAAAGTTGGAATATTGAAAGTGTGGTGCAATTATAAATTTCACTTTTAAAATATAAATATTTATATTTCTTATAAAAATATAAAAAAAATCACATACTTTCTTTGATGATGCATAAGGCTACACTAAATAGCCAATCTTAATCCACTGCAAGTCAGCTGAGTTAAGACACACTGCATTCATAAACAGACTAATATGATGGGGTCTTTATATTCTGACAAAATAGAAACAGTAATGCCATGTAGAGACAAATGCATGTGTGTTTACTTATACATGCACACAGATACACTTATAGAGAGACTAAAACAGTCTTTCTCTTCCAGAATCTGTAAAGGTCATTACATTTTGATTATTTTTTAATCAAATGCACATCCACAAGTTTGTATAAACAAACTATCCTGAGACAATCCTGACACTCCAGTGCACAGTTCTGACACATTCACATTTGTCCTTTAAGGTCTGCTAGTTTGATTTAAGGTTCTTCTTTCAAACACAGCCCTTCCAACTAGAGACACATGTCCTGCCTTATGGATTAGGCAATACCTGAACCCTCTTGGCTGATGCCTTTGAGACACAAAAGTGTCCTAATCACACAGTCCAGCAGTACCTACCCAAGCTTAGCTGTGTGTAGGCATGCAGAGATCCAAACTGAGAAACATGTTAGGGTCAGAGTGGTGGTTTCACCACTATGAAATTCCTATTTTCAGTTTTCACCAGGACAAAAGTCTGCAGGAACATTACCACTACATTAGGGCTCTAATCAAGGAAAATATTTCAGCTAGTGCCTTCTTTAACCGATACTTGTGCAGATGCTTTATTCTTCTTGCCAAGAATAACTAATAATTTCCTCAAGAGTAAAATGAGTAACAATTAAATCTGTTGGGGAAAACAAAAAAAACCCAAGAAAACAACAAAACGGACAAACCAGTAATACCCCATACAATAAAATCCAAACTCACAAAACCAAAAAATAACCCAAACCAAAAGCCCAACAGTTAATGCTCACTGAAAAAGTTGCCTCCTCCCTAGAAGATACCACTTAGAACTACAGACTCCACAGCTCTGATTCCCTCCTTCTGGAAATTAGCTCCCAAGAAACTGAAGTTAATTCTCTTAATGACTTTATTTTAGAAACACTGACAGTTAATGAGAAGCACAAGGTGTATGTTCTCCATCCAACAGCTATTTCTACTTATTTTCTCCCAGTTTTTTGCCACAAAGTAGATGATCTGAAGACTTCAGACCTAAACTCAGGACTAATAGAAAAAGATTTGCAGGGAGAATGTTTATTTTTCAAAAATGACCAGATTCCTCAGCTCCCTCAAGGAAAATTAAGCAAAACTATCCATTCACTATCACTCTTTTTCATGTAATTTAAACCATTGCAGTGGCTGTATGTTTTTAAAAGCTATGTATTTTAAAAGATATGTATTATGATTTTTTTCATTAGTGCTTCATATTTCAGAAGATCTAAGAATTACTGCATCTTTGGGGACATTTGTGTGTTCCTCCAGTGACATGAAAGAGTTTGATTTTCCAAGAGAAGATATTGAGCCATTTCTGATAAGCAAGAGTGATACTATTCTATTCCATAAAGGTACTCCTAGACAATGCAGACTGATATCCTCCATCTCTTAGATCATATAAGCCTCTTCTACTGATCATGGCAGCAAGGGCTTAGATAAAGGATGAGAATTCTCCCAGTCTTTTCACCTCAAGACATTTCCTTCAGCTTATGAATAATTCCTATATCTCTTTTCAGCACATCTCTATTTCTCCATATTCTTTTGAATATATGATCACTAAATCTGTACTTTTTTTTACTGGTTTCAGGAGTGCTTTATAGAAGGCAGATCTCACACTCCTATTTCTGATCTCCCTCTTGAAACAAGCGAAAATCTTGTCTACAGAATTACACCAAAAATTGGAGTAAAGCTGTTTCTCCATTCCGATCACCAAACTCTTCTAGAACCATTGTCTTCCAAGATAAAGTCCTTCCATTCAGTAGGAACATCTTGCACTCTTTCTTCTGAAGTCAATAACTTAATAAGGAGCTTGTAGAGTAAGATTTTCTTTACATGGACAAGTCATCCAGATCATTCCATGCTTCCCTGAGCTCAGTGACATCACGGTTCTAGTGGGTTTTGTGTCATCTGGAAGTTATATCAGCAACATTTATACTTGCTCTTATATGATTGCAGGAGGTGTTGAACAGAAGCAGCCTACTGTCAATTCCTGGGGAACTTCTCCATCTGATGATGATTTTCTCTTGTTAGCTATTTGGAGAGATGTCTCTGTTAGGCCTTTAACAGGTTGTCTTGACAGTGTGTAATGCATTTTTATAAAAAGTGTAGGGCATCAAAAGAAATAAGATCCTCAAAATAGAAGAAGTCTACTACATCTACATTGTAATTTTATTTCATTGCTCTTAAAATGCGAAGGTTTACTTTTAATGACAAATTCAGCACTCACTATATTGACTTTAGAAACTCTAGTCATACTTTTCTGAAATTACAGGTGATTATGAGAGCCCAAATTGAGACACATAAAAAGAGCAATTTTCTAAGAGACAGTATCCTGTAGTTTCTGAATATCAAAGATGACAAACAACAGATTTCAATGGAAATCAACAGCTGTTCATTTACTGAAGAGTAACACTTGTAAACAGAACTTCAATAAGTCACAAAGCTCATACCCCCTGGAAAATACGGTTCAGGGTTAAAAAGGACTAGGGTGCATGAAAAAGCATTTGAGGTTAGAATATGTGATATTGTGCATTTCTTTTGAACATACTATCTCAGCAGATGAGGTGGATGGAACACTTAGATTCAGGAGCAACGTAAGCCAACTGGAATTTGAATTGCTGATAATCTGATACTCCTCCTCCTGAGCCACCACTGCTGCTCGTTTCTCCCTGACAGCATGATGATTCATCTCAGCCCTGATCAGGCATTTAATTTCACTGACTACATAGTGCTACAAGTGCCTAAAAGGTGATACAAGAGAGAGGAAGTGAGCACTTGTTCCTGCGTTAGCAGGTGCCATTTTGTGTGAGGAAACTCCTCAAGCTGTATATTGAGTTAAACTGATGGTATTGAATTGGTACTGAAAGTGGCAGGGGCTATTTCATTTCCACTGCTTTTCTGCTATTCTGTTTCTTCAGGGGGATTCCTTCTATTCAAGTTTTGAACTTGGCCTTTCTGTTTGTTCAGGGAAAGCCCTCATTTGCCTAAATAAAAATTTTACTTGAGTATGTAAATGTCTACTTGGTTCTTGCCCTCCTAGATTTACAGTAGGCAGGGGAGGAGTTAAGTGGCTTGAATCCACAGAACAATAAGCACGGGCTAAAGGGTATGAGGTGGAGAACAGGAGATTCAATTGGAGGAAGAATAATGAGGAATGTGTTAGAATTTGATTCATGCATTACAGGACTAGTTTCTTTTACTGTTTATAGAACTGAACATTTTTCTGATAAATAGATTTGGGTTTGGTAATGGATTTTGTAATACAATAATGGTGATATATCATGCTAATGAGAGCAGAAAAGTGTGAAACTGTGGATCTACATGACTGCAAGTTTTATTATTGGTGGAAAATTCATGGCTGAATTATTGCCATTAAAACAGTTAAAAAATTCAGTGAGCAAGATTTGCCTGGTAAGCCAGAAGGACCTGAGAAGGAAAAAAAGGAAAGTCAATACATGTAACATTTTGGAAGGTATTTTGGAAGATCAGAAATTGGTACATAATTATTCTTATGAACTATGGTTGTTCTAAACTTGCAAACCAGCAATCACTCAGCCAAGGGCCAGCAAGAAAAAACATTACCACATAGCTAAAGAGATTTTGAAGTAAATATAAAACATGTTGGGATTTGAAGATGCCTTCTGAGCAGCAGTTTTTCAGTTATGCAGCACGCAAAGTGCATCTTTACTTAAAATTTCAAAAGCCTGGACAAAAGATTTAAGATAACACAAATCAGTGATCTTTTAAACACAGGAAATATAGGGAGAAACATCTCCCAAATACAAAACTGAGTCTTTTCCTACTATGCTGCATTAGGCAGAGGGCCAGAATTTGTCCTGTGTTTCTCCAGTACAATATGAACTCTTTCCATGGAGAACCACTGTGGGAATTACTAGGTTGCCAAATTGAGAGAGTCTATTACAGATGATGAGATCAGGATCTCTTCTTTCTGGGCTAGCCGTGCAGCCGGTCCGAGGATACAGTAATAGCAGTCCTTCTTGCCTCACACGAGGTAACAAAGGGCAGGATTTAAAATCCTGTACTCCACTGGTGTGCTTGCTAAAGTTACTTTCCCCGGGGGAGAAAGGGCTTTACCCTGGCTTGCAGCCCCAATGTTCAGCGCACACTCTGCCCCTCTGTACGCCGCCTACGGCACTGCGGGGCTCGTGGGGAGACGGCTGCTCGAGAGCATGGCTTCGGAAAGACTGGAGAAAAATACTCCTATCAGGCAAAACACTGAAAGCTGGCAGAAAAAAAACCAGGCTTGTAGTTGGATGTAGTTGGACTTTGCCAGGTCAGGTTCAGTAAATTTACTAAATTTGCATTGACTCTGGTAAAGACAAAGCTTGAAAGTATGACATTCTTGTCCTCCATTCTGGTCAGAAAACATCGCTTTCTCTGAGCTGCACAAAGTATTCCCAACCACTGTCTGAAGCATGCTGTCTGGAAGTGTGGGAGACACGGCGCTTGCTATTTCTCACCTGTTAGCTCTAATCTAGGTTTTCACTGCTGCCAGCGAGGTGGAGTGACAACAAATACATGCAAAGCAAGTAAGCAGTGTATCATGAAAAGTGCATCTGTTGGCTAGGAAAGGAGATAACTAAATCTTCAGGTTATTTCCTTGAGAATTGTGAGAGAAATATTCTGCCTAATCATTTTTCAGTACAGAAGGATTTATGTAGGTTGTATATTCTCTTTCTATTTAAGAAGATATTTACAGCTGAACTAAAATGGCACACAAAAATTAGTAGCAACTAATAAAACTCATTGGAGAGGTGTGAACCAATACTCTCACTATTCTAACTGTTCTGCTAGACATAACACATATTTTCGACAGCTGTCCTCCTTATGAGGATTTAAAAGCAATTTAAATATCAATACAAGGTCTTTGGAACAGAAAGCATCTAAGAAAACCAGATGACACCAACTTGAACTACAAAGTTTGCTGCCATCCTTTCAGATACACAAAACTCAAGACAAGTTTCACTAGACACAAATGTTTTGGGCTGTTTTGAAATGCTTTTTAGAAAGAAGCATTCTTTAGAATTCTGCCACTTAGGAATCTCTTATTCAAATTGTCCCAGTTTTGCGTACAAACATCAAAGGCTGGCTCTTGAGGATGTCCTCAGAGAAGTGATCTTATTTCAAGTCTGGGAGGATGGGAGTCTCTGACAAACTAGAGGAGTCCTTCATTAGATAGCAAAACACACTGCTGCTGGTAAATTCCTAGAAAAAAAATTGCCTTGTCTGGCTAAGAAAAAAACCTCAGGGATGATAACCCTTCCAATCCCAGAAAACTCCATTAAAAGGAATATTATATGGTCACAGAACACCTAGTGCCTGGAAGGCATTAATTACTAACGCTTTTGTTCCAGAGGGCTTCCTCAAAGCTTAGGTATGTCTCAGCCTGGTCACAAACAGATCAACCCTCTCAGCGGTGTGAGAAGGTTTTTAACCTCACAAACTTGCGAAAGAGCCAATCTGGCATTTCTAGCTAACCCAGCCTCCAGAGTGACTAAGGTATGCACCTGTCCAAGGAGAGCAGGTGTCAGCTCTCCTGCTGCACTTGATTCTCAGCCATTTTAGTGTATGTGGCTACATGCTGCACCAGCAGTGCTTCCAACAGGCAGCTGGGGTCAGGGCATGCCAGCACTGGGGCATGGCATGAAGTGAGGGTGTGCTGGCAGGGCTGGGAGCCCCCTGGACACGGCAGGAGTTCTTAGAGCCTGATGACAGAGCAATCTTCTGCAGTCCAGAGAGAACTCGTGGTCTGCCCCCAGATGACTTAGCTTGACTTTGAAGAGGTTTCTCAAACCGGACAGTGCTAAACAATGTCAAATTTCACTTCAAATAAATACTTTATAACTGCCTACAGAGTAAAATGAAGCCACAAAGTATCGCTCTAAGGTATTCCACAGCTCTACTAGCAGAGGTGTGTCCTGCCTGCTACAGGGCAGCAATATCACCCACGCAGGCATGGTTTACTCACTTCACTGTTTCACCTGGTCTATAACACTTTGAAGATCCAACTTCTGAACCAAGCTCCATCTGAAAATACATACACAACCAGAACTGTGCTCCATTTGGAAATTAATTTGATTTAAAATTGGCTTTGAGATCCCTATCTGTGTGAAAAGCGTCACAGGGATTGCTGTATTTTGCTGTCACATTTTTTTTTTGAGGTCAGGTCTTTCAGCATCTTGCTGCTACAAACTCACATTTGACTGCTCATCTTACCCTAAGCCCTTATGAAGCTCATTGCAAGGCCATTTTGAATAATACTGAATCTTTAATGAAATCAATTATCAAACAGCCATGTTGTCATAGCCCTAGATGTTTTAGCAGTTAATTTGCTTGATGCATAAAAATAAGAACCCCAAAACGTTGGCCAATATTCAGAGATGATAACAAAAGGGGGGTGGGGTGCAGCTTTCATGCATTCCACAGACCCCACATTCAAGAAGCGTTTAGTGAAGCACTGAAGAACATGGCACCCGTAGTTGCTACTTACTCTACTTAAAACATTTAAGCTTCCTGGTGATGACAAGCAGCACCCACTTAGCACTGTGCTAAGTAGTCTCTGCAGCATGGCTTGGAAGAGTGTCTATGCTGAGCGTTGGCACTCGGCAATGTTTAAACTGGACTTCTTCCCCCATTTTTAAACAATTGTCTTTTTCTCCAGCTAAATTTTTCGTGGACTTTAAACAGCCAGCCGACAAACAGGATGTTCTTGCTAGCACCACATCACCCCTCTCATCCTAAATAATATGGATGAATATAAATCGGCAGCACTTCTATGCGTATGAATGATGTGGAGAAGAGCTTTAAGGTGGTGCATGGCCGTGAAAAAGCACAGCAGTAATTAGCTATGAAATGCTACATGCACTGCGGTTCTCCCCTGAGCGGGGACATGTCCGCTCATCGGGAATCCCCGCTGGTCGCCAGCGCGGATGCCTGGACGCCCCCGCAGGGAGAAGGCGCTCAAGGCTTGGGTCCCCGGGAGCCCGGGGGCGGCGGTGTCCGGCGGGGCCGTGCCCCGGCAGGGCAGCCCGATGGGGGCACAGAGCTGCCCTGCCCCGCGGTGCCCTCCGCGCCGCCCCGCCGGCTCCCGCGCAGCGGCGGGCGGGGCGCGGCGGCCGCAGTCCCCG
>VWYI01035894.1:31508-79084 GCA_013399455.1 Anthoscopus minutus
CGCGGGGCGAGGAGCCCCGGGGGCCGCGGGAGCGCGCTGGGCTCGGGGCGCGGGCACGGGCAGCGGCGGCACCGCGGGCAGAGACCGCCTGCGCTGACGCCAAACAGCGGAGCCCGCCGGGGTTTCCCCGTATCCCGCCGCAAACTTTAACCTCCCGGGCTTTCCCCGTTGTTCGGTGGTGCTGGGTGTTTGGCGTACAGGTATCACCAGCTGCATCGCTTGTAGCGTACGAGCCTGTAATAGCAGAGCAAAGTTCTATCTATAGGTTTCCTTTTTGTAACAGCAAATCTACATTCTGTGATTAGTGCAGGGGTATGTCTACCTTAGAAAACACCTCTCATAGGCATGTTGCTGTATTTACCCGCTTGATTAAGCGTTTTACGTAGATGTACTTACGTTTCAAATGATGTTTCAAAAAACAGAGCACAATTTAAAACATAATTTCTTCCTGAAAGCCAGAGTGAAATTTTCTGCATTTAGAAGGGCCTGTGGAACAAGTGTTGCTGTGACAGCAAAGAACATTTGCAGTATCTTTGTGTTTGAAGGTAACACCGATCTACACGCAGCTAATGACACCTTATCTTTGTGTGGCTGACAGGCTTTATTTAGAGACTGTGTCAATCCATCTGCTGGTGCGGGTTATGGGACGGGTAGGAGCTGTCTCTGAAGGATGCACAGTGCTTTGTCTTTGTGTCATGAGCAGGCTGACTGAAGGGCCAGTCAATAAGGTTAGATGGAGAAGAGGAAAGCCTCCAAGCACCTTTATCTTATTTTTTTTGAGGATAGCTTGAAGTGTATCTCATCAGGTCATCAAAGTAGTCATGCTAGAGGTAGATGTACTTAGCAGATTACAGAAGACAGTCATTTGCCAGTTGAATTTCAGTGCAGGTTTTAAAATGATGTCTTATGTGTGTTTCATCAGGAAACGTAGATAAACAAGTAGGCGTTTAAGAAGTGGGTAAGTTTTCAAAAATGCTTCATGTTACCCCATAAGACAGTCGCCATTCTTTTCATCTGTTCTTTGGAGCTATACCCACTTGTATTTAATGAGAAACTGAATCTGTCAATCAGGTTCTGCAGATTTGTGTGACAATTTTAAACTCTAATGCTGATTATATGAGATTAGTAGAAATTTGGAAATTTGCTCTCTTCGAAAACTGAAATGGTCATATTGTGGAAGAAAAAAATTATCTTAATTCACTAACACTGGATGTGGTTTTTCAAACGTTAATTATTCTAACATCAAAGAACCTCATTGGTAAATGGAGAACTGGGATGTTGTATGGAGGGAAGTGCAGAAAAGTGGTTTTATTGATTAGTATGTATGTGTTACATACCTGTAACTTTACAGGATGCTCTGGGAAGCTTTCTAAGTTTTTCTGATGAATACCTGTAATCAAGATTCTTTTGACATGCTTTTTGTTGTGATTGTGAAGAGGGAAAGCCATTATTGTCAATATTCTCATTAAGGGACATGCTAGAATCTCTTAGTTTGACAAATTGATTTACTTGTTTGACAAAAACCCTTTAAAATGCCACATTTTAAGCCTAATATACTTTGAATGCTTAATTGTATTATGGTTTGTAGATTCTGTCAGTTCAAATAATTATTAATTAAAAGAAACAAAAAATTAAAATAATTGTGTAGCCATGTGAAGGTTAATAAGAAGTAACTCATGGTAAATGATTACTAATAGTGTGCTTGTGTATGTGTATATTGTGCAGGAGTGTGTATTTTAAATTCAAATTTTATGTCTGCCCTGAATATGTTCTTCTAAGGTAACATAACAATGTATCCACTCAGCCTTTTGTTAATGACTGGAGGCATAAAGGCTTTTACTCAAATATTTGTTTAATAGGTTTAAATATCAATTTAAAAGCATATTTCTCTTATGCTTTTGCTTTCTGTTTCTAGAAGTAGTAGTTCTTAAGAAGTGGAATTTGGGGGAAAGTTTTAAATTTTTTTCTTTTGCCTTTATGAATTATTAAACTTCTTCTGTATAGCAAATTTGTCCTGTTTGCATCCTTAGGAGAGGACAATAAATTTGAAAAGTTGATAAGCAAATGTAAAATGAAAATCTCTGTGAAGGAGGTCAGACCTAGTGATGGTATCTTTCCTTTGATAAAGCCCTACATTTGAAATATCAAACTGACAGTATTCCTTAATTCAATCAGAGTATTGTTGAGCTCTCACTGTAGATGTTCCAAACCTATTTTTTCCCTACCAAATGTTTCTAAATACCTACAAGCACTCCAGTTGAACTGTCAGTTTTGTCCTTGAAATGTGTTTTGGAAGGTACATGAGCATTATCCTGTTTCAGAAATGATGAGCTGAGGCATAAGCTGTGTTAAAAAGAAAAAACCCCTGTGCTCAGGATTAAGAGTTGCATGTGAACCTTGAATTAAACTCTGTTCAGGTCTCTGCTGTGTCCATTACCTCAGCTGCAGAAATCACATAAAGATAAAAGCAGTTACCTTGTCTGGAGGGAAAACTGTTGTACAGGTGTCATAGTTCTGAACTGGCACCCGGAGTTAAGGTGACGTCATAAATTACATTCTTTATGTTTAGAGCATTTAGATTATCCCCTTTGGAACATATGGTTTAATCTGGGAATGTTTTTCAGGTTTTCTAGTTGATTTGTTTGGTTGTTTTATTTTAAAAATAATATTTAATTGTCCTACATGGTTTTATTAGCATTAATCATTTATAACAACTAATTCCTATGAACAGTAATACTAGTCACTAAATTGAATAGGAAATATACATAAAAATGAGCCCTATTTTAGAAAATTTGCCTAACTTTTAGCAGGTCTGAAGTTCATATTAATATTTATTGTACTGTGTCTGCAAAATTTGAAAATGCTCAGTAGATTATTTGTTCTTTTTATAGTGTCTATACTTTACTTTTGATGTTACACTTACATGTTGATTTGCAACTTATTTTGACGGGCAATAACCCATGTAATTTGTAACAGTTGTTTTAAAATATTTGCTGTAGATAAAAACTTGTATTTCATCTAGCCTTAATATGAATTAGTAGAGGAGTTTTTTGAGGTAACATTGCTGTTTAAACTCAAAAATTGCAGTGCTGTATGTATCATTTGGCACGACATAGGCTCTGTTTATTTTTCTTTTGTTTTATTTTACTTCAGTTTGTTTTGGTGTCTTTCTCAGATAGTGGTGTATTTTAACAGGAAAATGCTACAGCTGTCCCTCTCCTCCCCCATGTGCTTCTGTTTGTGTGTTGGTTGCTTTGAGTTCCTTTGAAAACTTGAGCTAGAAAATGCAAGTCTGTATCTCAGTTTAACCCACTGATTGTGCCTAAATAGCATGAGATCACAATTTAGGTAAAACATATTCTACCTTACAGTACCAATTTTCAAGGCATGTCTTTATTTTAGTTCATTTATTCAGTCTGAAGTGTTTTGCAGATGTACTGTTCATAGACATTTTGAAATAATAGGTAAATTGTCAAAACCAGAAAAAACTTTGCACACAACTATATTTGTGTCATGAGTAGATAATGAGTAGATTAGAGCAGTGGAAGGGGTCAGTAAGGACAAGGCAGCAATATAAAAATACGTAGAAGTTGTAGTAGGATATTCTTAAATCAGAGGCTATATAGAAAAACATGAATTTCTTATGACTGTGTATATTCAAACTAAAATCTGCAGTATGATGGGTAATGGCTGAGATATGTACTTAGCCAACCTTAGAAATGAAGTTTTAATAATTTCTATGGTCACTCTTTTGAAATGCAGAAAGAAATGAAGTGCTATTTGTATGGCTATAAGGACACACCTGATCGGAGCCAGGCTGGAGCAGCCTTGCTGTGGGTGCGGTTTAGAAGAGACAAGTTTCCATTCCCAGTTTCCAGCCACACACCAGTCCCTCGTGAGCCTGGCATTGTTGGAGCACTTCTTGGCAACGCCTTGGGCCGTATCTCCTTGCAGTTTTCTAGACTATGCCTGCTGTCATTCAGAGAATAACATAAATTAAGTTTTCGGGAAGAAGGTGGATTCTAGGAGGGAAGAGAATTCCAGCTGTATGAGCTGGGTGCCTTGCTTGGTCCATTGGGCCTTGGTCAGGGGTTTTCTACTGCCTGCTCTTCTCCACTAGTGTACACAGTCACAAAACCCCAAGACTTTCTATCCTTGCTGTAAATCTTCAAAATAATGCAGATTTTTGAAATAATCATTTCCAGTATTTTTGACAGGAGCAAACTAAAATATTTTCTTTCTGCTTACGGTTATTTTAGAGAGTAAACCCAAGCAAGTTGGCAATTGTTTGTGGTTGGTTTGTTTGTTTGATCTGACACAAGTGTTTTAATTCAAATTGAGAGACTGGTCATCAAAAAGTCTAGTCTGACAAAATTATAAGGAACTAGAAATGTGAAGTTGTAGTATGTACCATTTAGTAGCCTTTGTAATAAGGATTATGGTTCCCTCTCAGATATGTATCTGCTTTTGATTGTAGATGAAAGGAATACTTTTGGCACAACCATTTCTTAAAAAATAAGTATGTGTATGTTAATAATTTAGTTTAAATGATAGCAGCCTCTGCTCAAAAATATTTATGCATCCCTGCTCAAAATTAAGCATGCATGAGTGGAGGTGTCTCTGCTGGCTAATATTTTGTTAAAGTCTGTTAAAGTGTATTTAAATGAAGCAGGAGAAAATTCCAGAGACCTATGGACAGAAAAGTAGTGGAACTATACCACAGATACTTGAATTTGTCTTCAGCTTCTTTTTTGCTGAAGAAACAACGTAGAGATGATTTTGGCTGACTGTTCAGCTTGGAAAAAGAGAACAGCATTAATTTAGTACATCTAGGAAGACACAAAATTTTGCTGGCATGGGTTTGTGGTGACTGCATTATGAATGATAACCTATAAGCCATGTCAGTGCTAACATTTGCACAGCAACACTCAGTTTCTTGCCTGTGTCATATCTGTTTCAAAGGAAATCTCACTTCCTTAGGAGCTGTCTAGGAATGTTGTTTCACTTGCTGACTTCAGTTTCTCAAAGAAACCTTTTCTTTTTTTTTCCTTGTATATACATTTGAGTGAATGGAAAAGACCAATTTATTTGCCAGCTTGGTGAAGAGAGTAAAGATTCATCACTGGACATCAAGAGAGTGCATGTTTTTAGAATGTACTTCTACAGCTGGTAACCTGCACAGAGGTGCTTCATGCATGTCAGGAAGTTAAGCTTGGTTTAATACATGCATATCCCATGGTTTATCCCAAGTCTGTTATGCAATAGTATTGCTTTATGTTCTCTAGTTCTGTCCAGTTCCCTCAGTCTGTGTGAAATGTTCCTAAACAGTCAAATCTCTGCAGGCTATTTGCCTTAGCTGCTCCTGTAAATCTGGAACATATGGCTTGGAAATCACACATTTAGGTCACAAGGTACAGATTAATCAAGGTACAGGCTGCTGCTGTGCTTCTGGTTTTCAAATATCAAAGATGACCTCTAGACTGGGTAAGTTCATTTGTTGGGACAGTCATGAAAGAAACAAGAAGGCAAGGTGGAAGGCAGGACATGGAGGTAGAAATGAAGTCAGTGTGTGGTAAGGAAAATACAAAGTTAAAAGAAGGGAGAAGGAGATGGAGAGCTGAAGCAAGGAAAGAAAGATAAAAGAATAGGCAGCATATGTGAGCATATTAAATTCTCTACCCTTATTTTTCTACCCAGCTATAGCCCTGCTGCAAATTTATGTCCTGAATTTTCTATTGAAATTCTGTTTGGCTTGTACATTTATTTCAGAAGAGCATAAATATGAACTTAACTAAAATCAGTGGTCAATGCATTGTATGGATGTGAACTTGGTCATCTGATGCTGAGAGATCTGTTAAATATTTTGTCATGGTTATCTCTCATATTGCCATGTCTGTAGCCTCATAACACTTGCATTTTAATGAAAATTTCAACTGAAGTTTTTTTATGGAGGATCCAGATTGGTTTCAGCCATTTTCTGTTTTAAAAAATGACAGTAGTGGTCGTCATGAAGAAAGTCAATTTGCACATGGCTACAGCTGCCATCTACATGGCTAAGGGAACCAGGCTGGTGCTGATGGAGAAATTAAACATTGAACAGTACATAGCAATCAGGGTGAAATGTCCCTTTTAATGCTTAATACAAGTCACAGTGGTTATTTCATCTACTATTATTTTAATGGAAATGCCTTAAGGTCATGCTGTAGTGAAACTATTGCCTCCCCAGTTCCTATTATGAGCTTCAAGTGTAATTACACAGAAGTTCTATGCTTTGAAAAGGTGAGCAATTTTTGAAAATAAATAAAGGAGGGAGAAGAATTTGAGGAAAAGAGCCATTAAAAATGGCTCAGTGTTCTCTGCTGCTGGAATAGGTCTTGACATACATCAATTAGAAGAAGAGGTGATTTTACCAGGGATGATACAATTAGCATAGTCTGTTTGATACTGTTGGTTGTATTATGGATGTGGGTGCATAAAAGATAAACTTCATGTATACATGAATTACTACATGCTAGGTAAACCTGTCAAAAGAAATAAACTTGTCTATAAGTAGATTTTACCATAATCATCTATCAGTTATGGTATTGTTTGAAAGTATTCCTATAAGAATTCTAAAGGAAATACACACTTTATTTCCTTTTCTTTGGGACATTCTGTGATGATACTGGTAATTCTAGATAGCTTTATATAGGGGTTTTATACTGAAACCCCTTATCCTTTCAGGGAAACCATTTAGGCTTACCCTTCTACATGCTGGGTAGGAATGATAACCCATTTATTGCATGGAAGAGGATGTTTTGATCATGACAAGTAATTACAAACTTGGGGTTTTGCTTAATTTTTTTCTTTATTGAATACCTTTTTCAGTCTGTAGATCAATTTTCACTCATAGTATTAAACAAGGCTTTGTTAAAGGAGGTGAAATTTGACTTTGAGTGTGCTTTGTTTTCTCTTTATTTTATACATTTCTAATTGACTGGTGTTACTACACTTTCCCTTGTAGAAAAGGATCGCGTTTGTCAATTTGGTTTTTCATTTAAAAAATTGAGGAGCTCTATTTCAATTTTTTGTGCACTTTGTGATAAAAATAGCAGAAATACTCACACAGAATTTCTATTTGCAGTTTCTAGGCAGCGTAATACACGAATCCAGATTTAAATTGAGGCAGCAAGTAACCCAGAAGACACACAGTTTTGGGGTTACATCAAAAAGATGATGATAATCAAATGTCCAGTGCCTCATTCAGCATTTCCAAGGATACCATGTAATTCAAAAACGTGGGAGGCCTGAAATGAAGAGGGATGGAGACAGGCAAGTACATAGGAGTAAAATGCAGATTGTAGGTACAAGATATCCTCAGAATGAACTGTACAATAGCCATATGGCAGTTTGCCCTCTTTTCCATAAATGGCATCCTTTTAGTGTTGCTGCTCAGAAAAGTAATTTGTGGACCACTGATAAAATAAGGAAATTATAAAGAGTAGAACAATAAAAAAATTCAAATTTTAATTTAGTCAGCCTTGCTTTATTGTGCCATAACACTCTGGATAATGGAAGGTAGAGTTGTAAAAAGCATGCTGTAACAACAGAAAGTGATTTTCACTTATGTGTTTGACTCTTAAATGCTTAATGAGATTAAGGAAAAAATCATCAGAGCAAGAATTTGAAGCTGAAAGGTTGAGCAGGTAAAGGCTGATAATGAGAATAGCTGTCTTACACATACAGTTATGTGACTGAAGTGGTTTCTGTAAAGCTGGGCTAAAAGGGACAATTAGTAAATATTATGAAGACTTCCTTAATTGAGACTCTAGTAAATTGCTGTATAAAATAGATTTTGAAAGGAGACGTAACATGATCTTTCCTGCTCAGTCATTCCAGATCCCATCCTGCTTGTATAAAGATTTTTATAACAGCATCAATCCCTTCTGAATCCATGTGATGCACATGTCAAACATGTTTTTATAAATAGTGTTTTCATATTTTACCATTTTAGCAGACATGTCCATTGTAAAGCATACCAGATAGGAAGAAATCCTCGCCCAACACTGGAAATAAAACATTCCTTGCAAAGCCTCAGTGTAGACTATAAATAAATGATGCACTGAATTCTTGGTGTTGGGATGAATACAAGCTGGAGTCAAGCGCAAGCATTCAGACTTGCCTGCCCAAGCACACAGGCTGAAAGTCTTGGTGTGTTTTCCCATTCTGATTTTAATGATAGTTTGCAATGCTAGTGTGAAAGACAAAATTAATTTCCATGAGTTATAAGGCATTTGTAAGTGTTGCTGGGTATGGGTTAACTGGAACCCAAGCTGTCCATGACAGCTTTGCTAAGGCTTTTTTTGGATGACCTTGCATATGAAATATAAATTGTCACTGCACTGATCTGGTCCTTCTAACTTGTTTCCCATTATTTTTACTGCTGAAATTGTTCTCTTTTAGATCCTCTCTCTGAAGCTATCACACTTTTCATTGATGCTGAAAAATTCCATCTTTGGGCCAGTAATTGCTTTTGCTGAAAAATGCAGACTTATACCACAAGTCCTTGAAATAAGTGTTGATCAAGAATTTTTGTTATTTAATATCTTGGAAATAAATGTCTAAAAGCTAGTAAGTATTCCTCCTGTATTAACAATGTTAATATGTTAATATGTTAATATGACAAAAAGTTTGTCTAATAAAGGGCTGGAATTGCCCTTTCTTGTTCTATTCCAAAACAGTATTTGCATTACTCATCACACTTGCAGTCAGAAACAATTACAATATGTGCTATGGACCCCTAGCAAAATTTTATTAAGACTTCAAACAAAATGTTTTCTACCATTGTATAAATCCATTTTTCCCATCATGAAGGAGTTTTGAAAATTGCATGTTCTTAATAATTGATGATATTAAACATTAGAGGGAGAGGTTTATTTTTTGTCCTCAATTTTGTCCTAATTTCTACTGAAATTGAGAAGTTAGGATCCGGTAGCTTTATCGATCTGTTTCTACAGGAGTCTCTTTATACCCAGACCCAGTCATCATTTTATCTTTAGTTCTAATTTTGGAGTTTTTATTTTCCAGTTCTGAATGCGTAGTGCTTTTTCTTTCCAGCCATTTTGTTCAGTAACTTTGAGTAATATTCAGGCATCTTTCTCTAAAATCCATCTTTTGGCTGATAATTTATGTCTCTCTACTGGTTTTTAATAGGTAGTCTAAACATGAGAAACTTTGATTTAGCCTTCACCACTACAATATTTAAGCATCTGTGAGGTAATTTAAATACAAAGTTAACAGCTTGGCTTCCTTCCTGTTGCTTCAGCCTACAGGAAATATTGTTTAATGCCTAACACATATAAAAAAATTGGTTTGAAAAAAGAGAAATGGTTATTTATTCTTAGATACTACTAACTTCAATTCTTGTTAAAAAATTAATCTGCAGTATTTTTCTGCATGTCTCCCTCGCTAATCTGTCAGTTTTCCCCTTCTATTGGAATGTAGCTGCTGCTGGCAGTTAAGGTGGGAGTAGATGTAGATTAATTTCCATTATCCACCTTGCAAAAAGATGTAATTTGTTCTTCTAGTTTTGCCTTCTTAGTATCAGGAATAAAATGGAGTCACTGATTAAAGTGCACCCTAGTTTGCTGTCTATCTAGAATATATTGTCATATGAACATGCCTCATCTGTAATTACTTTGGTTTATAGCCTAAAAAAATGCAAAAAGAAGAGGGCCAATGTCCCTTTCTTCAAGTCCATCCTTCAAATTATTTCATTAATCGCAGACACAGGGTTTGGGAGGTATAGGGAGACTGGGAAGTCTTGCCATCTTGGGAAATCAATAAAAGAGTGAATCAAAGTTAGGGCTTGTAAGAGAAAGCTGGGCGTTCCATGCAAATATGTAGGTGTTTGTCTTCTTCTCTTACTTTGTTTTTGGGAATTCAGGGAGTTTCTTGACAAGAACTGTAAATACTGCTGAAAAGACCTGAGTTTCTTGCTGGTGCCTAAACTGGATGTCATTGATCCATTTCCACCAAAGGGTTTTCCTGGGTAGGTTATATGGAGCACAAAAGTACAGCAGTGTTTTGCAACTTACTTCTTCCATGTCAGTCTTTTTTTGGCTGAAGGATGTTTCTCATACACTGGAATAAAAAAACCCCTAAAACCAAAAAACATTGAAAAGAAACAAATGGTACCAGGAGACAGTAAAAGACATTAAGAAATTTTCAGATTTTCATATTTTGGTGCTGTTAAGAGAGTATCAAGTGTTTTGTTTTCCTTCTTTTGCTTTTTTCTTTTATATTTTTTTTTCAGTATGTGAAATTTAGAGTTGCTTGATCTGTACTTTATCCAGAAGCTCAGTCAGGGGCTAAGATCCATTTCCCTTCTTTTGAGATAAAGTATTATTTGCAGTTCTGTTTTAGATTAATGGGAGATAAATCACAGAAGTATGTGTGATCACCCTTCTCAGCTGAAAAGAGGCAGGCTAATATTTACAATTCTAGCATGACACTCACTGTCTTCATTGCTGTAACCCCAGATACCATAAGATCTTCTGAGACTGAGCTGATGTCAGGTGCATGGACAGGCCTTCAGAAGAAGGGCAAGTCTTCCTGGATCCAGGTCATTGTAGTCATCTTGGTGTCAGCCTGTACCTCACTGGGTGCTTACTGAAATATGCTTTTTCATCTTAGAAAAATGTTAGTATGTCTAACTCTGGAAGAATTCTACCACTATAGCATCTGGATCCTTGACAGAATCAAAACTAAACATGCAAATGAGCTTCAGGAAGACGTCCTAAAATCCTACAGGTTAAGGAGAGTTTTAGTTCTTCTCCCTAATAAAGCAGGCCATTTATTGCCTCTTCTAGCTTGGAGGTCACAAACCCAAGGTCCTTTTTTTGGGAGCTGGCCTGTGGTGCCACCCCTCAGGAGGGATTTGTCCCAGCAGGTGCTGCTGGAGGCCCACTGGCATGGGCACAAGCAGGGCATCATTCCACTGCCATGGGGAAATTTAACCATTAAGCAAAATTATTTTTGTTCGTAATCATGATCCTAGAGTTTTCTGTGCTTGCTAAGATGTGTTTAGCTTCTGGGAAAGCAGTTATTATTTGTGGTTGTGGTCAGTATGTTGCCATCTGATGTCTCACCTTTGACATCTATTGCAATGTCCTTTCTCAGTGAGTTTCTTTCTTTCTTTTTATTTTTTTTAAAGTTTTGATGTTTAATTTGCTGAAGTTATTTTACAGTTGCTTGTGAAGAACAAATAAAACTGACTACACAGCTCTGAACATACAAACTGGCACATGCCTTCTTTTTTTCTTTAAATCATAGTGTGAATTTATTCCAGCACTGGTTGGTGGGTATGGGTCCGGTTCAGCTGGGGTGAAAGCAATCTGGCTTGATGGCCTGGAAGAGGCAGTGGCTGTATGGCATGGAGTGTGTATTGTACCCTTGCAACACTGAGTCTGATTCAGGAGGCAGTGGATTCCTAAAGGTGCACTACAGTGTTCAGGTGGAGGAAACACCTGAGTGTCTGATTCAGAGCCAGCTAGTACTGATATTGAGAATTTCTCGTACTGATCAGCTGGTAGGCCAAGATTGAGTTTATGTGACCTGTCCTTCATGGTAGGTACTAGCTTGGTATCAACTTCTATTTTTCACATATTACTAGAAACTTTGCTTTGAGGCTTTTCTCATTGTTAAATTACATTGAGAATTGTAGAGCAAGTTCAGTTTTTTCTTTTGATAAAGAATTTGTGCAACACTTAGAAAATGAAATTGCCCTTGTTTTTTCCAGTGTTTGAATGGCTTCTACTGAAACCAATTTAAAATTCACAGGCAAGGTTCTGTGGAACAACACTCTTTCTTTCTGAATATCAAGAACAGAAATGTAATTGCTGTGATACTTGGAGCAGTTACCTGACTGTGACTGACACTTGGAAAGTAACAGGAGCCTGGCTATTGCTGAAAATACCTAGATGTTTCTGTTTTGTTTTCATTTGGAAACTGTTCAAAGGTCAGAATATAAACATGTGTGCTGCTTTAAAAATGTAAAGACTGAGCCAATAAGATGTACACATTTATTCCAGAAACCCTATTTCATATTTACTTCTGGCTGGGAACTGACATTGTTTAACTTGTGCTCTGCATTCCAGGACAAAACAGTTTATAGAGCTGAAGAACTACTGTTTTTTTTTTTTCTCCTTTTTTTTTCCCCAGTTGAAGGAGTAGATTTAGCTTTACTTTTAGTGAGAGCCTTTGTCCCCCCCTAAAACTAGCCTCATGCCTTTCTTGCACAAATTGTGTTTTACAGATTGAACATTTGCAAAGTTTTCTAAGGATAACTTCTCCCTGTGTAGCTATTGTTTGACATGGGGCTGTGTGTGAGGATCAGATGCATATAACTGATTGTGCTTAAGGGAGTGGAAAGAAGATTGAAGTTTTGTAGTCTGTAGTTGGAAAGTTACACAAATTCCAGTGAGAATGTGAGGTGAAGCTTGGCACTGGATACAAAACTGTCACTCTTTTCCTGTTTGTATCAAAAGAAATTTTAGTCATAATTCTCAGTTTTAAAAAAGTGCTTTTAGTGATCAGTAGTTTCGATATCTAAGAGAATACCTATAAATTTTATTTGACTGTGTTTTCTATTGGTCAGATCCTACGTATTTTATGGAATTGGTTTGATTTCAGAGTAACTTCTTGTTTTAAAAGCCAAAAGGAGAGCTTTGAACTGGAGTTGTGAAACAAAAGAAAGAAGCATGTTTATCAGGATTACTGGTGTGTCTGTAAAACTGGATAGTGGTAGTCTATAATACTTAGAGAAATTTTAGGGTCATGATACAGGAACACCTACTGTGCCCATGAAATGATATGCTGTATAAAATATATGCACATCTGGTTTTAATAGACTGACCTGATGAAGATCTTGTAGTCCATCAAGTTAGTGATAAAAACATTTTTAAATGATTATATGCAGTTCAGTATGGTAACTGAGGGTAACTTCCCATATCCTACCAATCATGAGAGATTCTTAAAATTTGTGGGAAAAAATTTATTTTAATACTCTGTGGGCCTGGATGAAATCCACAAAACAAAGGAATTTGGACTGAAGGCTATGTTTTGGTCTATTCTAATCTCATCCCTTGATAACTGTCCTTTAAGGAAGAAGAATGATCCACAAATTAAAATAGGGCTCTGAGAGTTAAGACAAACTAGGTTAAATCTTCAAGTGTGTCACAGACTCGCTGTGTGCCTTTGGGTAGTTTGCACTCATGCCTGTAACTCAGCGAAATGGAATATTTGCCATTCCCAGCTTGCAGGGATCTTGTAGCAGTATGAATGTAAAGGATTGTGAAGGACTCATTTGTGACTGTTTGCCTACAATGCCTGAAAAAACATCTGTATCTGAGAGTCCAGGGCCCAATTGGTGCTAGAATTTAAGAATTTTTTATCTGATGCATCATTTTATTTCTGGCCAAATAAAGAAAATGATGGGTTTATCTTTGATTGAAAGGTGCAGGAATACCTGAGCAATCAGCAAAGCCCTTGTAAACAGAAGAGACCTATATGGTTTGTTTAGGCAACAAAGTGGAATAAACCCAAGATTGCATTACTTGATATTCCTAACTCATACTGTCATTTATCGAATTGTTTATACAAAAAGCACTTGTAGCTGTTAGTATGGCCTCCTGCCATATAACTGTTACAGAATCCTACATTCAGCTGTGTGCTCTTCAGGTCACTTTTAACGTAAAGGTTGTGCATCAACTCAGCCTATAAAAGGTGAATAAATTTTTAGTCTTAAGTCACTATCTTTTCTTAAAAAAAAAAAAGTTATCCATATTTGTAACTTCATGGGTTTTTAAATAATCCACTATTAGGACAAAAAGTACTCATCTATTTTTTTCTTGCTGAAAATAATTTTAATCTCCTCATATTATCTTATTATAACCTAATTTGGATGCTGGGAACATAACTGAAAAGCAATATTTATCCTGATTTATGAATTGAGTGTCCTTTAATTTCAGAAACTTCCTAAAGCAGTCTGTGTGGGTTTTTTGTGGTTTTTGTGGGTTTTGTTTTTTTTGGGTTTTTTTTTGTTTGTTTTACTGTTTGTTTTTTGAGAAAGCAAGGCAGAAATGTTAGAAAATTCCAATTTAATTTACAAAAACGGATTGAAGTTTTTTTCTGCTTAGGATTTAATGTAAAGCATGCATCTTCCAGTAAGTTAAAGAGGAAACTCTAGCCTATCTTTGTGGACACTTGAATATCCAGATCACTAGGCCAGTCTGCTTTTTAGCATGCTTGTTTGCACATTGTGTTGGCTTCAAGAGAATTTTTACTGCTGCCCTTGGAATATGGCATAGCCTAGAAAGTAGGGCTTTTTTTTTTTTAGAGGTGTGGGTTGCTAATCTGCCATGTGCCCGGTCAGGCAGGCTCATTCCCCAGATTTTTGTTTTTCTTTTTTAATGCAGTCTGGACATTTTCTGTTTACCTGCTCTAAAAGAAATAGAATTTCTTGAAAGGCAGTGTAGGTTGGGGGAAGACTGTCAGGACAAAGTAGCACTTTGTCAGATACAGATTAAAGCATTTCTGCCATTTCCCAAAGCAGTCTGAGCAAGATTCCAGATGATCTGCATCTGCTAGTCTGGCTTTATTCTAGCTCTGTATATTCCTGTTCAGTACCCAAATCTTGGGTCATGTTCCCAGGTAGGTAAGTGTAAACAGGCAATGTGAAAATGTGTGTTGGACTTCTTGGATGGGTCTAGAGGGAAAAGGACTCTTTGGATCATGACCCATGACATTTGCTATGCTTGGTTTTAGCTGTATTTCAGGTAATGGTGTCATTAGAAAAATGTAATTTTGCTATGGAATCTGAAGTGGAAGCATAGTAGATTTTGTTTGGTTTTGCTTTGGTTTTTTGTTTTTGTTGTTTTTAAAGCCCTCTGTTGGAAGACCATTATTTTATGCCAAGAATTATTTCATTGCCTGATGACTAATCAGCCTGTTGGAGAGTTTTGCTATCAAGAGTCATGGAAAGTTGGCCCTTGGTAGGAATCTCACTGATAGTTACTGAAGGAAGTCATGACAACATTCTCAAGCATCCCTAGCCAGGGAAAGAATAAAATGGGTGTGAAAGTGACTGGGATGCTGAAGTTTACTTACAACAGATGCAGCTTTTCAAGTGCTGCCCAAACTGTTGAGCAAAATGGAGAAGTGCTGAAAAATCCACTACTTGCCATTACATTTCTGAATGTGATGCACAAGCAATGAAGCTGAAAGACATAATGGGATTTAGTTTTTACACTGTAGAGTGCTTTTAATGCTACTGCAGTATCAAGAAAAGAAATTATAGGAGGTAGATCTTTGTACTTTGACAGCGCCTTTTCTCAGAGAATTTTGTTCAGGTGCTGCCAGTAATCTCTGTTTCACATTAACACAACAGGAAATACTGAAATAAATTGGTGTCTGCAGCTTCCTATGCCTCTCCTCAGCTCACTTGCATGAGTTGAATTGTTCAGGACAGAAAAGACATGTCCTATTAATCTGGCCATAAGGTCTATTCAGCTGTGGGATCTCTTTGACCTGTCCATTCTGTTGAAAAAACGAGTTTTTTGTCCTCAAAGATTCCATAATTGAGGCACAGGTAGGAAGCAGTTTGAGAATAAAGAAAAGGTACATAAAGGAGCTCAAGTGGCAATATTTGGCATCATTATGCACAAATTATACCTTTGAGGCACAAAAATCTCCACACCATGTCAGGCTGCTATATCTGTAGTGGTTTTCTGTAGTCTGTTGTGTAGTCCCAGAATGTTGTGGGGAGTTACTGCTGTGGGAGAGAAAAAACAGTTTAATATGAGTGTAGGCCTGGAAAAAGAGGCAAAACAAATACCTTACACCCCTATGTATTAGCTGCTGTTTGCCCTGTGGCACTGGGGCAGTCCCATGCAGCAGCTTGGGTCTGTGTTTGATCATGGTCATATAAATGCCAGCAGAGTTGTGTCATGACTGAGTACAAGGCAGCAACTGGGCTGTGCAACATACTGTGTTGTGAGTTGCAACATGCTCTGCATGCCTACATTTGTTAGAAGAGAGAGAGCAACAACAGAGTACCATGTTTGAAAACTGAGAGCTAGACATTCAGGGGGAATTTCAGGATCAGGACGGCGTGATCATGGAGAGATGAGGCCCATGATCTGTTTGCCCTTTGTTCAGCTGCTAGCCCTTGCAAGGCAGTGGGTCTAAGTCCTGCCTGGTCACTTGGAAAGTATTTATCCCTAATTATCACCATTTTTTACCTGGTCAGTTCAGGGGAGAACAACTGCCAGCTGTTCAGTTTTGGAGGTGCTATTTGTAAGATCCCCAAGTTCATTGTTGACAGCGCA
This sequence comes from Anthoscopus minutus, assembly GCA_013399455.1. Taxonomy (NCBI): domain Eukaryota; kingdom Metazoa; phylum Chordata; class Aves; order Passeriformes; family Paridae; genus Anthoscopus; species Anthoscopus minutus. The sequence continues at coordinate 47,876 of VWYI01035894.1, forward strand.
TGTCAGTGTGGTGCTCTTTTGAGTCATTCTTCATCAGTTGAGAGAACAATAATTCGTTTTATTGTAAGTCACAGCAGCTGATTGCTGATGGATTTTTGTTGATATTTGCAGTCTTTCAGTTGCTCTGGGAGATCTCACATGTCTTCAGCAGCATCTGAATGCATTGCTCCTGGAGCAATGTCAACAGGCCAGCATGCAGCTAACTCAAGATTAAGCCTGGAAGATTTCTGGAGTCATTAGGCATCACTGTCACCAGGGATTCTTTGATGAATTTCTCTATTCCCTTCCATGGCTCATACAGACATTCATTAAGGTCAACCTGAATCACACCTGGGGTCTCTATAATTAGGGCATCATCAGTGGTCCTGTGGGTGTGGGTGGTGGTTCTGACTGTTGGAAAGGGAGGTAGATGCTTGTGTTATTCAAGTTGAATCTGTATCTCACCTTCTCCGTGCACTCTTGTTGTCCTACATGCATGCAAGGGTAGAGGAGAGCAGATGCTGCCGTGGTATCCAAGGCCTGTGTTGAAGTGAGAGCAGCTGCCAGCACCAGCTGTGCTTCTTTCACTTGCCCCTGAGAACTGTAAGGGCCAAATCACAAAGGTGCTTTGGCCAACAGCTTCACTGTAATCCCCAACAGCTGCTTGCAGTAACTTAGCATTGCATTTATTTGGAAAAGGGACAGTGAAATAGTTTGGATTTTGTCTTCTCCTTTCCCACCTCTCTTCTACCTCTGACTCAAACTCTCAGATCTCTGCACTAGTTTTTTGTAGCCCATGCTTTTGCTGCTGGTGTTGCCTGGTCTGTGGCCTAAGAGTACTTAAGCCTAAGGCTGTTCTCAGAAGCCACACTCAGACCTGTGGGATCTGAGCTTGGGGAGGGTGTCAGCCACCAAGTTAAGTGACTTCAGTAGATGTGTTCCCATTTGGTGCAGGGATACTAAGACTTCTTCATTTTTTGGTTGTTTCACTAACTGGTTTTGGTGGCTGCCAGACATTGGACAGTTTGTCTAATGTGGGAATTACGTTATTTGTAGTTCAACCAGTGGAACACCTTACTAGGAAGTGTACACAGGCTTTGTCTGTGGACTATTAGGTGTTTTGTTAGTCAGCATGCGGGATTCAAGGAAGTGCTGTCCTGCCATCAGTATCACCCACAAGCTTCTTTTATGTGGTAGTAGTGAGGACAGAATATTTCTTAAGAGCTTCTCTTTTTGGCCATGATTCTCTAGTTATGTGCTTATATTTATTTTATTTGGTTTTTAAATTTTTTTTTTCTGAATCAGCCATTCTTCTCATATTCAAACAATAACACTTGGGGTTTGTGCTTTTAAAAAAAATTTTCTTTCCAGTCACTGTGCTTTCTGATGAGGTAGATCTCTCAGCCTGTCTCTAAAACCAAGTGTAGAAAATATGCTTTGCCTCATTATCTGAAAGCTAACAAAGTTGTCTATTTTAGATCTGAATAGCTGAGAATGAATTATGAATGCAAGAGAAACTCCCTTTAAGTACGTAATGTTCTTAAAATATGCAAACTTTAAAATATGCATCAAGTCCAAAATCATAGATTTCACCAGGAAGTGAATAAGCAGGCATTGCAGATTGCAGATTATACATATTCATATACTTCTTCATCAAGGTATTTTGCACAATACATTTCTGCCAAGGCAGTCCTAGGAACCAAGCAGAGTCTTAGTATAAAATCTTTGCTTTGGAAAGTTTTAATGGTGTTTGCTCATGTAGGATTTGTTGTAATAACCTAATAGCAAAGTCACAAAAACATGAAAAATAGTAGGAAACCTGAGTCTTAAAAGCTTTGAGGCTTTAGATTAAAGATGGGTAGTATGAATGCGTATGGGAGAAAGCAGTTATGTTCACCATTGTCAAATGATATAAAATAGATGAGATAATTATAAACTCTACACAAAGGTGCACTCCTTCAGAGAATAATACTGACATCTTCAGCCCACTTCCATCAGTGAGATAGCAATGTTATTCCTTTGTAATAAATATATCTTGCAGGTACTGTCAAGAGACAAAAGATATAGGCCAGAGTTTTGTGAAAAATAAACCAATCAAACAAACCACACTCTCCCCTCCAAAGGACTTGAAGCACTGTTACATAATGGCTAAGGGAAGGAAATTAAGAGAACAAGTCATTCATATAAAATCTTCTGAGCTCTAGTTTTCAGTTTGACAGAAATATTGTTTCAAGGACAGGTACAGATTTTTTATTTTATGAGATGGTGAGCCTGAAGCAGTTATGTCAATTTGATCCTTTACAGGATCCTTTACAGCTGATTTGGGCATTGCTGGTAGAGCTTTGGCAGAATGACCATTTTTTCTCGCGTTCTGATAGAGAGCATGCATACGTTAGTATATGTGCTCCAGGCAGCAAAATTAGGAAGCAGAAAAGAACATGAAATGGATCCAAATGCCTATGCAGCGGTGTTAGAAAGCCAATAACCACAATGTTCTTAAAATAGCTTGTGAAATTTCAAGTGAAAAGAAGCCATTTAGAGATGAGAAGAAGGTAAGGATTACTGATGTTTTGTGTCAGATTGTTTGGTAGCAAGTGTAAGCTATGCTTTGGCTGTAGTAGAATATCCCTTGGAGATGATAATAAATTAGCAAAGAAGGATGTTAGTGCAAGTGATGTTAGGCGTAGTGATCATGTTAAAAAAACCCAACATAACAAACAAAAAACCCCAACCCACTCTGCTGGGGCAGAAATAGGCAGTTCAGTAAATTGTACAAAACAGAATCTATAGGTGGTGACCAGCTGAGGCAGCGCTGCAGGTCCTGGGTCTTGGCCCCATAGGAAGGATTGGGTCTTTGTAACCCAGAGCATGTTCTAGGAAGGCTGACCTCCCTCATACATTTATTCCATTGGTACTTTTAGCCTCAGTTTTGCTTTCAAAAGATATTGTCTCTGGTGGGTAGAATTATTCTTTCATACACACTACTGCTTTCCATCATATATCCTGAGTAATCTGGGGGATTGAGGGAAGCAAGTGCTCCAAACCAAGATTTCCACACATGTACACATTTTAAGCTTGTATGTAGACAAATTCTAACACAAATTACCCTTCTTAGCCTGTGGTATTACAGAAAATTATAAATACTGCTGTAAATTATATATATATTCTCTCTCTTATCTACTTTTAATACTGGTACTGGTCATAAGCAATAACAAGGATGAATTTTTAGGGGCAAACATGCTAAGTAACAGGATGCATATTTAGCATAGAAAAACTCTCCAACATCTTTACTTTGTTCCTTTAACATGGGACATTAATCTGAAAGAATAGATGTAAAAATTTACAAAAAAAAGCCTAAAATCTTGATCAAGCTGCTTGGGTGGGAAAAGATCAGCGTTTGATTCCCAACAGTGAGCTGTGACAGCCCATTTCACTGTGTTGGGTCATTGGTCTAACGTACCAGGCAGGCATTTAATTTTTTTATCTTCAGTGTTTGTAATTACATACAGCATCAATTATTCATATGAGCTGAAATCTTTTTAACTGATATAAGTAGGAGAGACTTATTTTCATCAGTTTCAAGGTTTTGTGTTCTGACAGGTTAAGGAAACAACTTGCAGAGTTACTTCAGCCAGAGTTGGTTTCATTGGGGACCTGACTTCACTGCCCTGTGCAAGTGCACGCAGCAGGGGGATAAACAGGAGGCAGAGACATGCACACACCTGCAGGTCTGTGATCTCGTGTCCTGGGATGGCTGCTGTGGCAGGAGGGTTGGAATGGAAGGACATGGCTCTTTAGGAAGGAGAGGCAGGAGAGATGAGGGGTGGGTGTTACCCTGCAGTGACCAGCTGGAGTGCATGGAGCAAAGTCTGGGGGGAGAGGAGCCAACCCAGAGCCTGTGGGCCAGGATTAAAGGGAAGGCAGGAGAGGGGACATTGTTGTGGGGGTCTGCTACAGCTGCCAGGCCTGGAAGCACTTGAGGTCCTCTGTAGGCATTCTCACATTCAGGTGTCCTGGTGTTCATGGGGCACTTCATCCACCCCAGTGTCTGTTGGAAGGACAACACAACAGAGCACAAGCAATCCAGTAGATTCCTGGAACGCTCTGGTGGTAACTCCTCCAAGAGACAGGGGAGCCAGCACAGAGAGGTTCTGTGCTGGACCTTGTTCTCACCAACAAGCAGGAGCTGGTGGGGAATGTGAATCTCCAGGGCAGCCTGGGCTGCAGTGGCCACAGAGTGGTGAAGTTTGAGGTCTCAGGGTGGTGATTAGGCTGCACAGCAGGCTCAGTACCCTGAACTTCAGCAGCACAGATTTTGGCTTATTCAGGGGTCTGCTTGATAGAGTGCCATGGGAGAAAGTCCTGGAGGGAAGAAAAGCCCGAGAAAGGTGGTTAATATTAAAGAATTACCTACTCCAAGCTGAGGAGTGATGCATCCTAACAAAGAGGAAGTCAGGTAAAAATGCTAGGAGGCCTCCGTGGCTGAACAAAGAGTACGTGGACAAACTCAAACACAAAAAAGAAGCCTACAGCAGCTGGAAGCAAGGACAGGTAGCCTGAGAGGAATACAGGGAGGTTGTCTGAGCAGCTAGAGGTCAGGTTAGGAAAGCTAAAGCTCTGAAAGAATTAAGTCTGGTCAGGGATGTCAAGGGCAACAAAGAAAGCTTCTATAGATATGTTTGTGATAGAAGCAAGACCAGGGAAAACATGGGCCTTCTCCAGAAGGAAATGGGAAACCTGATATCTGTATGTGTAGAAGGACAAGGTACACAACAATTTTTTTCCTTCAGTCTTTACTGGCAAATGCTCCAGCCACAGCATCCAAGTTGCAGAAGACTTCAAGTCCCAGAAGGGACTGGGAGAATGAAAAACCGCCTGCTGTGGGACGTCAGGTTCTCAAAATATTTGGAGAAACCCAAATGTGCGCAAATTAATGGGACCTGATGAAATGACCTATTGATGTCATTTTAAATTAAAAAATAACTAAATTTTAGGGCATCCCATGAGATGAAGCCATTTCTTCTTGCCAACATCTACTTTCCTGCAACAACTAAATTATCCTCTCTCTCTCTTTTTCTCCCAGTAGCACATAAATGCTACCACTACAGTGTTTCTGCCTCATCTTTGGCTTCTCAGTCAGTCTGCAGGATTCACTGAAAGCCTGTGTTGCCTTCATGCCTGACTGCCTGCATTCTGCTGTGGATGTGAACATGTGTGTCTGTGTGCACTCTGCCTCTCCAGCTTTGGAGCAGTCTCAGCTCCTTAGGGAGCCCCCTTCTGAAAGTGTGTACTTGTAATGCCTTCCAACAACACACCTTTCTTTGGATGGAGCCAGATCCCTCTGTGTACAGATCCTGCCCTTTTAGAAACTGTGGGTATTCTTCACCAAGGTTAATCAGAGTTTTGGAGTGGGCTTCAGATATTCTTGAGATAACATTTGTTTATTGGGAAATTTGGTGGCAGTGCTACTGTCCAACCAGTCAGGTTCTCTGGCTGACTGGTACATACAGGAAGCACCTGTGGCTATGATTTACTTTTTCTCTTTGTGCAAAGGCCGAGCCTATATGCTGCTGTTCTTCAATTTTGTTTTTAATTTAAAAAAAAAATCATTCTGAGACTGGTGAGGGAAATAATAGAACATACCTCATGTATTTCATCATTAAAATATTACCATTGCTGTTAAATTTCCAGAAATCGAAATACAAATGTTTTAAATGCTCTGCTCTAACTACTGTATTGCCAGGACTGTTTTTCTTCCAGATAAAAGCTGTATATTTGCTGTGTTCATCCCTTCTTTTCATTCCTCACAGTTGTCCTAGCCTTTCACAGAGAAAAGTTAAGAACCATTCTCCATAGACCCGGCAATTCCCTTCTTTGTCAGACTCTTTTCTTCAAGCTGTCAGTGAGTTTGTCATGCTTTCCTTGAGATTTTGTGAGGTTTTTTTCAGTGTGAAGGTACATTAGCATAACTGCATTGTCTTGTGTTGGTCTCAGCCTCTGCAACAACCATTCTGTCTGGATTACTGATGACCTGAAGTGAAAGTTTCCTGCAATTGAGGGAAATTAGAGTGGCTCCAAATTACTGTTATTATCCGCAGTGTCCCAGCCTATCATTGTCCTGGGTAATGGGGAGTTAATTCTATTTCCTCCATTTGGGACATAAAAACATGAATCTCACTAAAGCATATATTGTAGAAAGGTATTAATTTAGATTTGATTTTGGTCTTGTTCTAATTAGGTCATTCTAATTAATAATCTGTGAAAGAAGACAAGTGAATATTAATTAGTGTAATATAGGAATGTGATTGCAATATGCTTAATTCAAAATTTTCCGAAAGTTGAGAACTTTGAGAAATAGATAAGCTTGGAACTGAAGAGGTGGAACATATATTGCCTATGATCCTCATCAGTTAAAATTTAACCTGAGATTTTGAGGTATATGATGAAAAGACCATAGGTAAATCAGGAATAAATCTACTGAAAATACTAGAGTTAAATGGAATAAAATCAGACAGTGTGTTGAGAGCAGGTTCTCAGTCCTAAGTTCAGGACTATTACTCTGACTATTATTTGGGCTAGGTTTGACCCACTGACCTCAGTGAGGTCCTTGAGAGTTTTCACACAGTTTTGCCTTCAATGGGATAGAAAAAATATGTTATTAATATATGACATTTGTTTCCTAAGCTCACCAGGGGCATTTGCACTTTCCACACAAGGAAGACACACTATGATGTGGATGTTTCTCTTTGTCTATCCATTAACCTACATTAGCAGTATTTGTGCTTTGTTAATATGGATGGGGTTTGAGGGGCTATGGGCTGGCAAATGTGAAGGTTTTAAAGATGTAGTAGCTTAGTTTAATTTTTGAGGGGTTTTTTGATTTATTTTTCTTTTTTTATGGAGGTTTAGTCCTTTGCCATATGAAAAAATTGCAGTGGCTAATTGAAAGTGAGCCTTGTGGAAAGTGTTGTAATTTTTACTAACACTGAAGATTAGTCACTAATCCCCTGCCAGCCCTGGTCACTTTAAGCAGGCATTTTGGCTTTGTGTGTTTTTCTCTGAAAGAGCATTACCTTGGGTTGCTGTGAGTGTGGCAGGAGAATGAGCAGTCTCCTGTTGGCCTCTGTCCCCCAGAGCAGCTGCAGGGAGTGGGGCGTGCTCACCCTGGCTTGGGCACCCTGCAGTACTCCTGGAGATGTGTCTTTGCTGTGGTTTGCAGACCTGCAGGAAGCACCAGCTTACAGGTCTGGTTGTCAGAGTGCTCAGGTGCGTCCTTGACAGCCCCTGATATGCAGAGCCTCTTCTTGAATCCCAGACCTACAGTCCCTGACTTCGTAGGAAGGCTGCATGTCTGATGTCTGTGATGCATTTAGCTGCTTATTCCAGGTGACATTAATGACACAAGAATCTCTGGCAGCTGAAAAAACATTTAAATTGTGAGTTTGCGAAAAGAGACAGCTCAGGCTATCAGAACAGGCTAACTATCTAGAAGATGTCCAGGAGGGATCCTTTCTTAGCATTATCTTCTTAATCTTTCTACTCTACAAACTACCCCACAGACTACCATTTCCTCCTCTGCTTACAAAGTTATGCTACTCTTGATCATTTACCAATTATTTATGTTTATTTGCTTGATCTGTTTTGCCAAAATATTTTAGAAGCTGTTCTTCCATACAGTTTTCTGAGCAAGGGTTTTCAAACATGAATTTTAGTTGCTAACAAGTGGCAGATTGTGGAATTCTCTCTTACGTAGTGCTAAGAATCAAACTACTGGAATATATCACATAAGTTTGTGCACTTTCAAATGGTAATTTTATCCAAACTTCATCAGGATACAGACCTCTGTCATTTCTCTCACACACACCCACTCGGTGCCCTGGAAATTTTCCCCTGTGAAGTTTGTAATAGATTTTGGTTGAAACAAAGAACATGAAGAGTTGCATTCAATATTGGAGTGACACCATGCTTGTAAACAAGATACTCTGTTCACAGTGGTACATTATTTGTTGTGATGCAGCACTCTTTCTGATAATGAAAAAAAATTAAATGTCACCTGACATGCTCTGAATTTATCTGTATGTTTGTTTATGCCTTTTATTGGGAAAAATCCCTGACTTTTGCAATGGCGAGGTTTTGCAATCCATGAGTTTTTTTCCTTCTATATTTTGCACAGGTTAGTGGGGATGCATGTGGCACTGAGTTAGTGTGGTTTTTTCCTAGCAAGTTGTTTGAACTGAGTCATTTTGAGTAACCAGCCCTCAGCACAATGTCACTATAACCTTTAAGTATATTTTTGCTGTAGAGTTAACTTCAACAGCCTCATAGGTATTGCCTCACGCCCATTCCCTTCCCACGTTCACCCCTGCTGGAGAACTGGAGCTGAGAACTGGTGTGTGTCAGCAGTGTTGCATCTGGCATGTTATTAGGGATGGGGCAGTCCTCCCACAAGGCTGCCTGGGTTTCACATTATAGGGAGCAGTCCTTGGGCAGCCTGCAGAGCACAAAGCCAGCTGCTCTCTGCTGTGCCTGGGAGCCTGCTTGTGAGCAAGGCTGAGAGGAGAGAGGGGAGCAGAGTGTTGGGAAGCAGCCAAAGCAGCTGGGGTGGGAATCACAATGACTAAGCACCACTTCTGTGTGTGTGTTTAGCTTGGGGCTTGAACCTGTGGGTTTAAGTACAATATTCCTGTGTCCTGTGAGTGGGATTTCAAAGCTGCCCTCCTAACTCAGTCTGGATGCCAAGACTGTCTGTTGGCATCCCTTTCTCTCTGGGTACCACTTCCACTTTAGCTGTGTAAATCAGGACAGTCATCTCAGTCCAAACATAGGAGTCAGCCTAACTCAGATCTCAGTAAGGATGGTAGCTAAAAGGAGCCAGGGAAGGTGGTAATCACAGGCAGAATAAGCAATATTTCTTCCCTAGGAATCTCTCTGCTGATACTACTCCAGGAGGAGCATTTAATATCCCTCAATGAATATTTCTGCCATTGATTTGTCCTTTTGTTCCACTCCTGACATGTTTGATAGATAATCTAGTGTTTGTTTTATGCCTCAAGCAAAATGCATCTTAGACTTTCTTTTGCTCACCTTACTATGCTTATCCTGCCAGACATTGTAATGACCTGATTGACCACTCATCTACTTTGTACTGAAAACACCTAAACAGCTAAATTCCTGTAGGGCTGATTCTTTTCTGAGACCTTCTTGTATGCTAATGCTTCTACCTTTATGGACAACAGAAGTGTACTGATGATTTGCTACCAGGAAAATAGAGAGTAGTTCAACTTGCTCCATAACAAAGAACTGCGAGTTCTGCTTTTAAATTTCCCAGTAACACATTTGGATGACCTCCATGAAATCCCAGTCTGGGCAGAAAGGCTTTGTCTGGTTGCTGCTGAAACACTGATTATACACATAAATTCAAAAATAATTGCTGATCAGGGTTCTGACATTCTTGCTATTTTTTTTCCCTAACAGTAAATAATTTGTAAAATCTGTTGCACAACAGACTAAGCTTCAACCAAATAAAAGAGTGAATTTAGAATTATGTAGCTGAAAAATAACTTTTTTCTTTGACAATTTCAGTAACTTGTTTCAAATGTTAGTTTTGTGCTGCATGTTCCTTTTTTTCTAACGTGCTGAGGTTGCTGTCTAGAGGAGTTAAATCTTCATCTCTACAGATTATATACAGCATGACAGCTAAAGCCATCCCTGAGTTTGGGGGAAGCTTCTGAATGGGAGAAAAACATTATTTTATGCTTTCTTGTTAAAAATATGTCAGATTCCAATTTTTTTTTTAGTATGAGCACATCTGCTGAGACCTGCTGCAAATTTACTGTCTTGAGAAAACAACTCAGACATCTGATGGTGACAGTCATGATGTCCTGAAATAATTTGGCCCATAACAGTAGTGACAAAATAAACAGTTTTGAGGAGTCAAACAGCCCTCATATTACAAAAGAGCAGTTGCATAAAATATCTGTCTGTTTTGATAAAAATGTGTCAACATTTTGTTGTCTTTTAATTTAAAGAAAAATTGTTCAGGGGAACTAGAATTCATGTTTCAAAATAACTTGGCTGGTTATGTTACTCTTGTATTCATCTATATATATATATATGTATATGTATATGTTTGGGGTTTTTAACCAGATGTTTCCTTCCTCAGGACTAGCACTCCAAACCTCTGTAGTCAGTGTATTTTTTGCCACTTGGACCTGTCACTCCTGTATGTGCTTGTACAAACCATCTGTGACTGTGGTTCAGAAATTGTAGCTTTCCTCTGGTTTTCTGTCCCCAAAGGAATAAGAAGTCAGTTTGCATTTCAGGCTGTTGTTACTGTCTCTTCTGTTTTCTGAGCAGGTTTTTTCTCTTGGCTTAGGTGTTCAAGGCACGATGCATAACTCCCATGTAAAATTTAGTGGGATAAAATAAAGAAGGTTAACATTTTTAATTTTTCAGTTCTGTGTAAACATGAAGAGCAGTTTTTAAATGTTGAATATTAATAACCACTGTAAGGGCATACATTTTTAATGTGGCTGCTGCCCACATTTGAAATTAGGTCATTCAGATTTTCTTCATGCTGTTTGTTCCAGCAGTTAATACATCACATGAAAGCAGAGTTCAAGACCCGTGGTTTTTACTAATTAGAAGGCTGAAGGTTGTATTTGGAAAACAAAACATGGAACTACTTACCTATTTTATCTCTAGTAACTCTTGAAGAAGCCAGTAACCCTAGAAATGAATTGAAGTAGAGGCAAAGCCATGTGTTTTACGTTGTATTTTGCAGTCTCTCCCAGTTGGAAACAAGACAGGAGTCTGATTACAAATGTTTGCAGCATGCAGTTGGAGATGTGCCAGGATGGCACTATAAAACATTTGCACTGGGGCTTTCATGGGGGTTGGCATTGTTATTGACTTACCTAAGGAGCTTTAAAGGTTAGTCAAAGCAAAAGTTGATCTTTTAATGGGATTACAAACTAGTCTTTTTCTCTGTAGAAGTATCTTTAGTGCCAGATTTCCAATAGGTATATTTTGTAAAAATGAACTAAGTTTTTTTACATATTTTTTTAATCCCTGCTTGCATTATTGTTTGCAAGATGCCAATTTCTGTGCACTCAGTAAATTATGGAGATGCAGATCTAAATGTTTCACATCCACTCATGAACAGCAGTAAGTGACAGTAACTCTTAGAAAGCTGAAAATGGTCTTGAAAGCTTTTTAGTTACTATGTACCATCTCTTGCAAAGCTACTTAATGCGAATATGAATGGATTCCTATAAAGATACAAAAATAATGCTTATCTGGTGTTTACAATTGTCACACTTGGAATGAAGTATAACATTGTTATGTTTAAAGCAAACTGGATTACTACAAAAATAATCAAATTGTTGTCTTTTCTTTCAGCTCCAGCGGTAAACCGATTCACCAGACGTGCATCAGGTAAGCTTAATGAAGTTCCATTTGTCTACATAATAGTTGAAACATTGTGCTGACAGTGATTGTCATTTAAAACATAATATGACATTAGTCAAAGTCCTGTAAAGATGTCAGACTTTGGCTAACTTCTAATTTGTTACTTGCTTTACTTAAAAATGTAGCCAAGGTTTCAGGTCACAGAACTTGCACGAACCCTTCTTGTTGTTGTGGAATTTATAAAAAACCTAAGCTTCCCCCCACCTCCCCCTTTAAAGAAAATAATTGCAGTTATAGCAGATCTGAAGGTTGAAAGCAAGAACTGAATGTTATCTGAATGTAAGCAGATTTACCTTGCTTACTTCATAGACAACCTGAAACTGCAATTTTATGATCTATTCATAAGGAAATGTACAATTGTGTTGGAAATCTCACTGTTTTCCAAACCCTGGCTGGTTTATTTGCCTGGTGTGTTGTGCTGTGCAGAGCTGGCAGATGGACACTGGAAGCACCATTCCTATGGTGGTGATGTGTTGTTGGTTCTTGCTGGTTCAGAGGACTCTTTGCCTTATTTCCATTACGTGTAACAGATCCCTCTAAATGATGTATCATTAAAAGTTAGTATTCTTGGCCTTTCCTTATTGCTCTGCTGTGTCATGTCCTTTAGGCTTAATTCTTCAGGTCTTTTTTCTTCTGAATTGTGAGGCTCAGAATTTGGATCTTATTTGTTTGAAGTACTGTGAATCTTAAAATGTGGCATAAAAGTCACCATGAAATGTAACAAGACTCATGGCTGACTCATAAAGAGTCAGGAGAGCAGGAGATGTGAGCTATTCCTAGTCATTTCAGCATGCCATGTTTAACATCCAAGTATAAAATGCTCTTTGTTTTCAACCTCAGGTCATTTTTAATAAATGTATTTCATAATGCAGTAAGTCTGTCCAGACTTCAGTTTTGTTAGTTACACCCTCAGTCAGATAGTCCCTTGTCAATGTAAAAATACTACTGAAAATCCTTAGGATTACTGAGGAGCTGTAGAGAAAAAGGGAGGTTTTCAGGATTGATGCATAGGATATCATGGAATCACACAGTGGTTTGGGTTGGAAGGAGCCATAAAGATCACCCAGTTCCAGGCCCCTGCCATGGGCAAGGACACCTTCCACTATCCCAGGTTGCTCAGAGCCCTGTCCAGCCTGGCCTTGGACACTTCCAGGGATAGGGCATCCACAGCTGGTCTGAGCAACCTGTGCCAGTCCCTGACCACCTTCACATATGTAACACAAAGAAAATGTAATTAATTCCAAATATTCTCACTCTTTAATAATGATAATACTTCATTAGGTACTGTAGCTTGAAATGAAAGGAATGATTCGTTAACTAGTGCTCAATAACAGTGAGCAGGGCTCTATGCAAATCAGATTTCACGTTTTAAGGAGAGTTTTACTGTGACTGATTGATAGCTGACATTAATGAATGCGGTCCTTCTAACAGATGTGTGATAAGCTTTTGCATTCAGAGAGTCTGATTGTTTGAAAAGCTAATACTTGCACACAAAATCCCCCAATCAGTTATTCTAATGTTTCTTTAATATGAAATTAACATTTATTTTTAAAAGGAAACTAAAAACATAAGTGTGAAAGTTGTGTGCGATTATTGGGGAAGTAATTTCTGTGGGGAATTAATGTTTCATGGATTTTGGTCTTGTTGTGGAGAGATAGAATAGTTATTCAGAATAATAAGTCAGGTGGTATAGTAAATCAAATGTAAATCATGTGAATATATTTCAAGCTAGAACAAGGTAATGCTGCAGTTCACTATATGTATTTTTTTTATTTAGTGGTAGCTTTAATAGTTAAAATAACTATTTCTCAAACAAGAAAGCTTGTGAAAGGTGACAGTCCTTTCTTTTCTTAAATGACTGTCAGAGAAGTACAGTACATTTAAGAAACTTGATAAAATATAAAATTAAAAATACAAATCAGACTATGCTGATAATATAAACATTTCACAGGGATGTTTGCAGTCCTAACCATATTTCTAAGTACCTTTTTTTTTAAATTGAACAGTTGTCTGTGTAGATTAAGGCAATCAAGATACCTTGCAAGGAGAAAAGCTAGATAGTAGCTGTTGGGTTTGGGTTTTTTTTTTTTTGCTTGGTAGCTTAACGACCTTCTGTAGTCAAAGCTGATTCTCATGTTTAGGAAATGCCATATGTGCTATGTAGGCAGACCAAATGAAATGTAGGGGTATTTTTCCTCAAATATGACTTTCTCTTAATTTTAGGCTGCTTGGCTAAGAGTTATTTTAAAATTTGAAATGTGCAATATTGTTGATTCTTGAGTGCTTTTGAAGATTTTCTTCTGGTGAATATTCTCCATGCTAGCGGGGAATATTCAGAGAGTTAGCTGTGGAATGTGGTGTCATATTGCATCTGATTAATGATACTGCAGACTGATTCTGGGAGTGTATAACTTCAGGGTCCCTTTTTGTCACGCTACTGCCCATAGGGTCTCTCTACTTCTCTTGCACAGACCTAGGAGTTGTGCTGCCTGAGAGTGGATTGATTTAAATAAAACAGAAATACACAAGGTTCTGGTGTGTTGATTTGCTTTGGGTTTCCAACATTTCCTTACAGAGAACAATAATTCTCTACAATGGCTATTTTGATATTTCTGTTATTCTTTGGGTAATGCCTAGTATTTTACTTGGTTGCATAAGATATAGATATTTTTCCTAACTGAGCTAGAAATTAGACACCCAGAGTTTAATTGCTGAAGCACCTACTGAAAATAATACAGTACATCATTTATTATTTAACAGCTGTTCCTGTTAACATGCTGAGAATGTATTAATGAACTGTCATTGGTATGTAAGGAAAAAAGCAGAAGTAAACTAGGATAAATTAGCTGTTCTGGAATTCCAGTTCTTAAAATTTATTGAGCTACCTAATTAGGTATCTCTAATGTGTGTTTATTCATATGTATGTGTATATTTGTAATGTGGGCTCTATGCATAAAATACACTTAGAGTGCTGGTGACAGCTACTCATGGGCTAGTTAATAATGCACTCCATTGTTCTAGGCTATGCACAAAGAATAATAGATATCACACTCTTAAAAAGAGGAGTTTAGTAAGGAGATTAAAAATACTTTATACAGCTAGAATGAACAATGAGACAGCTGCAAGTAGTTAATCCTTAATTTTTCTTTTCAAATCTGCTGGCACTAAGATGAAGAGAAAGAAAAACAACTGTTGAGGCAATCGAGACTTGGATGTGGAAAAAAGGAGAGCATGAAGGGCACCCCTCGTCTTTCTGATAGGATGCAGGAGGTTCTGTGCAGCCTCATGCAGGGGAAAATCTGGGAGCAAGTCTGCCAAAATAATTTCTTCTTCTTTGTGTAAGGTGCCATGAGGAAGAAAATGACAAAAATTTTGGTCTGCAGTATCCTTGAACCATTGTGTGGACTGGACTAGTCATGCCCAGAGTAGCATTTATATATATATATATATATATATCACTGCTGCCTTTCAATTCAGTAATTCCTACAGGAAGCACAGCAAAGTACTTGAGAATCATGGTGGATTTTGCTGCATTTACTGCATTTAGATGACAGGAGTCCTGTTAGTGAAGGAATGGCTAATTGCTTTCTGAAATTATGGAAGAACACAGGTGACATAAAATTAAATGGTTAAATATAAACTAGTATTTAGGAAGAGCAAATCAACATTGCTAGCCAAGAATAGAAAATGTCCCTAGGAACAATATTTCACTTGTGATTTTCAACCAACTCAACTATATTGCGTTTTTCTTAAAAAGATTGGCACCCGCTTTCCTGTAGCGTATTAAAAATTGTCAGAGAAAGGCAGGATACTGAAATGAAGTGCTATTCCCTTTTATAGAGTAAGGCAGAAGCTGGGGTTGTACCAAAAATAATGTCATGGAATTAAGTAACTGTAAAGTCCCCTTTGAAATACTCAGGTAGGATGCAGTGTTGTAGAAGCATATTGTGCAATAGAAATAAGAAGAATGAAGAACTTTATTGATGAACTAGTAATTCCAGTTCTTCAAGAAGAATTACTGGTTCCGCTTCTTCTGAGTGATGAACAGCCCCCAAACCGAATTCAAGTGATGTCGGATTCACCTTTGTTCATTACACATATGTAGTTAATCCAAAATTTGAAATGTTCAATATTGTGTATTTCTGAAATAAGCAAGGACATAGCTGACATAGAGTAGTATCTAATAATAAAACCCAGTTAAGCACTAAGGCTGCCATTGTTGTGGTGAGGAAAACCAGAAGAAAAAGTGCTATCAGAATTTGAGAGTGTATCTACATTGCATGAACAGAGTACAGTAAAGAAGGCATATTGTGTCTTGTCAGGGTCCTTCTTGCAGTTATCAACACTGTAACACTCAAATCCTTTGCTGAATAACAATAAGGGTGTGGTACAGTGAGTTGTAGGCACTTTAGAGCCGCTGGTCAGGGAGAATGCTGTGCTTCAGTCTGGTCCTGGTCCTGCTTAATGCACATATATCATGGAATATCCTGAGCTGGCAGGAAAGTACAGCTCCTGTCCTAGTAGAAGACACCCCAAGAGTCACACTACATGCCCAAGAACATTGTCCAAATGCCTTTTGAACTCCTTCATGCTTGGTGCTGTGACCATTTCCCTGGGGAACCTGTTCCAGTGCCCAACCACCCTCTGGGTGAAGAAAGTTTTCCTAGTGTCCAGCCTAAGCCTCCCTGACACAGCTTCATGTTGTTCCTCTGGGTCCTGTTACTGGTCACCTGAATGAAGAGATCAGTGGCTGCCCCTCCCCTCCAAAACTGCCCCAAGCACTGGAGGTGAGGCTGCCCCAGCTCAGAGCAGAGCAGCACAATTCCCTCCCTTGCCTGGCTGGCCATGCTGTGCCTGATGCCCCCAGGACACGGGTGGCCCTCCTGGCTGCCAGGGCACTGCTGACTCTTTGATTCTTGGGAATGAAGAACTGATCCCAGTGATCTGCTCCACAATTCTGGGTCTGTGGAAAGTTAGTGAGAAAAGCTGTTTCCTATTCAATCCATAATTAATTGATCCAGCTTCCTTTCTTTAGTTCTTCTTGCATAGACTCTGCTGTGCCCTTCTTCAAATGAGACAATCACAGAAACAATAGTTTAAATTGCTCTTGTTTCCTCTTATATTTTCTGGCAATTTGAGAAGAGTTCCTGTAGAAAATGGAAGTATTAACATAGCCCTAGATACTTAAAGAATACACTCACCTCCTTTCCTAACCACTGTTTTCATTCAGAATGTTCGATAAAGTTTAAACTTGAGAGTATTTGTTCCTGTCCTGTTGTTACCTTGATGCAGATCTGAAAAAGAGCATGTGTGCTCAGAAGCTCTTCTGCCTTCTGGGTTCAATTGTTTTGGCTGTTCTAGTGACAGATTCAGCCCGTGAAACTTTTTCTTCTCTCACTTGCATTGCCTGTATACAAAAACTCTTCCATACTACAGTGTGTAGTTGGACAGTAGTATTCTTGTTCAAAAGAAAACAAAATTTGGGCTATCTGCATTACTTTAGGAAGATTTTTAGTGGTTCATATTAAACTTTCATTTATTCCTGTTTTAAAACTCCAAAACCTGGAACATAGATTCTAGCAGGTTGTATCAAAGTGTTTTCTTGTATACATGATCAGCAGAGGTTGAATATTAATTTTTCAGAGCCCATTGATGGAGCTGAGTTACAGAAATAGGCAAACTGTTGTGAATTAATGCCATGCCACATTTTAGATACAGCTATGTTTAAGCTGTTTTTATCATAACACTTAAAGCTTAATAAAAGAAGAAGAGATTTCATAGATGCATTATGGCAAAGTTGGAGGTGGTGGAGGAAGGAAGGAAAACAAGCATGGAGAGGGAAAGAGGGAGATGGTAGGAGTAAGTACGTAAGCCTTGTGCTCTGTGATAGGCTGCTATAGAGAGGGCTCTCAATATTTGTCCCAAGGAGGTGGCAGAGAATGAAGGAAATAAACAAATAGCGATTGGCCTAATTTTTAGACACACAAATATTTAGGTTATGCCTTGGGGGAAACTCTTCGAATAAATACTTACTAAAGCAATAGACTAAACTGAACAGGAATGTTGTGTTACCTCAGAAGTTTTTAAGAAAGGTAACAACTTTCATTGAAGGAATAGAGGTGTAATCCTGCAGCAGTGCATAGATGATTTAGGTAGATGGTTTAGATGATTTATTGACATTTCATCTGTATTTCCATGTTTGTTTAGATGTCTTTGCAATCACATATTTTTTGACTGTGTTTATAAACTGACTAAAATGTACAGAGTAATAATTTTTAAATTACACAAGTTGGTAAAGCTAAATAGCAACTGTTTCTTTAGAAAATAGGAGAGTTGAGTTTTGAGTTCACAAATTACTGTGCATCTGCCTTTACGGGAAATTGTAGTTTTTCCTGCTGTCTTAGTATTACCTTTGGAAAGCATTCTGCATATGGTTTTATATCAGTAAAATTAATTATTGTAGTTTTTTCAGCTACATGGACTGGTCTTATTTCAGATATATGAAACATAAACCAGAAATTGGTATTGAAATATGAAACAAATTTGTCTGTATGGACTGTTGCCCAGCCTGTTTGAGGAAGAGCTCAGACATCCTCAGACAGCAAGGTATCAAGCTCTTAGACTGATTGACCAATACCTTTAAACTCATTTTTGCGTGTAACTGGTAAAGAAGATGGGTATGGGAAAGTGTGTTTATATGTCAAGCCCTACCTGCAGCCAGCAGCGTGGCCTTATCTGTACCAATGTCTGGCCATGGTCCTGTTTGGACAGTGCCAAGGACCGTGCTGGAGCTGGCTGCGGGCGAGTGAGTGTGGTGGAGGGAGCAGTGAGGAGGTGCCGATCTGAGCCAGAGGCAATGGTTGGATAACACCAGTTCTGAGCCACAGGCAATGGTTGGATAACACCAGTTCTGAGCCAGAGGCAATGGTTGGATAACACCAGTTCTGAGCCAGAGGCAATGGTTGGGTAATGCCGGTTCCGAGCCAGAGGCAATGGTTGGATAACGCTGGTTCAGAGCCAGAGGCTCCCAGAGGTTGGGTAACACCGGTTCCAAGCCCAAGGGAGTGGTCAGGGCAGCTGCGGCCAAGTGGAGCACTGTGCTGAGCACTTTTTGCATGTGATTCACTCCTTCTTTTTTGTGCACTTTTAATTAATAACATTGCAGTTTCTGTTCCTTGCTTATCTTTTTGCTGTTTCCAGTAAATTCCTCTAATCTCAACCCAGGATCTTTACCTTTTGTTGCCTCCATTTTTCCTCTCTTGCTTGCCACAGGGGGAAGAGAAATGAGTGAGTGGTGGCATGGTTTGGAGAGTCTCAGTGGGAGCTCTCAATTCTTAAAGCTCAACAGTCCATGTTTTCTGTTTTATCCTGATTCTAAGTTAGCATTCACTATTGATAATCTCAGAGATCCCAATAATACATGATCAGAGAAGTTAATAATCTTCCAATGCTTTTATCAGGATGCTCATAACTCATGATTTTGAAACAAATAAAATAATGCGTTTGTTTTTTGGCTTGTTTTTTTTTGAGAACATATCCGTGTTGCTGAAAGAAAGAAGGATGATTTTAAAATAAATTTGGAGCAGGTTTGTATTGATAGTCATAATTTAATAGTTCTGATCTTTTTTTCTCTAAAATATTTTAGTATCTGTGTCTATGATAAGCTCCTCTTTGGTTGCTGTGCTATATTGTTCTTCCACACTTAGGTTAGAGAGGTATGCTCCCTCCACTGTAACTGATAGATCATGAATCTGTAGGCTGTTGTGTCTGCTTGCCAGTTTTCCAAAACAATTCCATTCCATCTGTGACTTCATGTGGTTTGACCTTTATGCTATAGAAGATTTCTTCTGAAGGATAAAAGATGAGTAAGACAAGGCATGTTTTACATAGCAAGTTATTCAAAATGGAATAACAGTATTTGCTGTATTAATGTGAATGCATCCTTAAGGGGTTAAGATGAATTCCTTTACTTGTTCTAATAACAATTTTGTGTGAAAGTGAAAAAGACTGATTTCTGGTGTCTTCACAATTTCTGTGAAGAATTATAATGAGCATGCCAGAATGAAAAATTGCTACAATTTTTCTTTGCTACAATGCAAGCAACAATCCACTCATGAGGAAAATTGTATATATTTATTACATAGAATAGGAAACAGAACTCCATGAGAAAATAAAGAAAAATGAACTTGTCAGAGGAAATATTAAATGGAATTGTTAAAGCCTTGTTTAGTTTTCTTGTTAAACCTGAGATTGCAGAGAAACACTAAATCTTTCCCCTCTAGATACACAAAAAAATAATGAAAATGTGGAGATTCACTTTCAAATAACCGGTCACAGAAGAGGAACCCCATCAACCTAAACTCGAAACGTCAGTCAGTCTTTGAAACCATCTTTCACTCTGAACAACAGCTTCACACTGCAACAAAACTGGGAGATTTTACCCTTAACATTGTTTTACGTGCAGTGTAGTAAGTGATGAGTGCATCTTTATGGTACAAATTCAATGCCTAGTTGTCAGCCTTTTTCTCTTCTGCTATCACAGCAGAGAGAGCTTTTGATTGGAGCAGTACTGTAGCAACACTGTGCTCCCTGAGCTGGGGACTTGGAACACTGAAAGGAGGAAGTCCTGAATAATTATAGTCTCTCATATTCTTGCCAGTGAGCAATAGGAAGAGATGTATTTTTTCTGCTAGCATTGATTTGGGGACTACTTTCACATGTCTTCTAGTTCAGTCCAGAGCTGAGTACACTTACTCTTTTGTTCATTTGTTTTGTCTATCCCAGAACAGTCAAATATTATGTATAGCAATATATCATCATAGTAGTATACTAGTATAAAAGATAGTCATGAAGCGCACAGTTTAATTTTTTCAGGCATTTTCCTTACTAAGAAAATATGCACTGATCTTTTTCTTTATTTTAAAAGACTGTCCTGTTTATGCTATCCATTTGGGAATAAGTTTCAGCCATCACAAGTTTGGGATTTATGCTTGAATAGATGAAGTCAAAATATCAGCCAACAGCCAACAAAAATATGTGTCTATGTATTTTTAAAGAATGCAGCAGAAATGTCTCCCTATATAATGCTTATGTACTGTTCTGTAGGATTTTTAGATATAGCACAGAATCAATCACATTTTCTCATGTTTAGGATGAAGGAATGCTTCAAATGCAAAATAGCTAAAAAAGAAAAAGAGAAATACTTACGCCTACTGTGTGGCATAATTACAGTAAAAAAGATGAGATCCTAATCTAAAAGATCTTGAGGTGTGCTCCTGGGATCAGTTGGTTCGTGAGTAATTACAGCAGAGAATCTAAATTGTCATAGTGGTTCTGTAGTGCCCAACGACATGAATATGTTATTGCATGTTGGTGAAGACTGTACATTTTGTTAATTGAATTTCTTAGCTGTGCAAGTCAAAGCGTGTAGGAAGAACAAGTATGGAGTGTCCCATTGTTCATCCTAACATGTATGGGGCTTATTAAACCAACACAATTGGCTTCTTTTAATATGCCATCCAGGAAACGGATCCAGGGTGTTGCAAGAGTGAGGACGGGAAAGTGGTATAGTTCTTATGGGTCAGTTCAAGAAACACAGTCCATGTCCAAAAAATACTAAATACTGTTGGAGAACTGTGGTCACGCAGCTGTCTCAGTAGCAAAGCAGAGGCAGATGCAACACAATGTGACAATAGCTGATATGCTGGGTTGGCAAGGGCCTGGAAGAGAGGAGTAGGAAGCCTATGCTTGATGCAGTCAAAAAGAACAATTAAGTGGGATTTCAAATCCTTTGTGGTACGCCTACAACCAAGTGCCCAGCAGCAGTGCTTGTTGGGCGTGAGACACCCTCACTGCCTGCTCTGTGCACATTCCCATCTCTGCAGAAAACCTGCCCTGAAAGGGAAGGAAGATGAGAACATGTGATGATATAAAAGCTGTCCTGTAGAAAGGAGACAAAGACTGCCTGCTGTTAGAGGCTGGTTTGCTGCAGTCTGGCACAATGTGAGCTGTGTGTGTTGCCATGCTGACGCTCTGTACCTGCGAGCGTGCAGCTCTTGCTATCCTCACATCCAACTGAAGCCAGTTGCTCAAAACCTTCTGCACAGAACTTGACTGTGGAATGGTCAAGAAACTGTAGATTTAAAGTTTAAAGTAACAGGAATAATTTAATTCCTGTAGATGCTCTGGCCCCCACAGCAATGGAACGTCCTATGTCACCTAACATAGGACAAAAAGCTGTCCTGAGAAATTTACATATAAAGCACTTAAATGAATGGTACACAGCCTTATGGTTTTTGCTTTTTAAATCAGGTAAATCTAGAAAAATATAGTGTGTAACTGTTGGTGTAGAGAGATGCTTTAATGGAATATGATGTTCATGATTTTGTTGAAAAAGGAAATTTAATTTGGAAAAAATATTTGACAATAGATACAACCCACTAAGTAATGGTATTTGCTCTACTTGCCTAAAAACCATAATCCATTTTGTCACATACTGTCATTCATTTATGTATTCTAACTTTCTAGGTAGAATTTCTTACATGTTTTCTTTCTGAGTAGACCTTGTGCAGACAGTCTCAGGGGCACTAGCTGGCTTTATTTGCCAATTGTTGTGGTGATGATTTCCTAAATTACTTTTAAATTTTTGATTTTTATTTTGGTGATCAAGTTATCACAATTTAAATTGTGATAAAGTGTACTGACACTTGTTTGAAATTCTTGGTTTGATTTGCAAATTTTTCAAGAGTGTGAGTACCTTACTTTTCACCAAAAAAACAAACAAAAAAAAAAGGTAAAGCTTACAAATTTACAGAATATTTTTATGCTATTAAAAAACCTCTTTTCTTCTGTACTTGGCGCTGGCAAGGACACACCAGTGTTCAGTTTTGGGCCCCTCACTACAACAAAGACATGGAGCTGCTGGAGTGAGTCCAGAAAAGAACAACCCAGCTGGGGAAGGGTCTGGAGCACAAACCCTACAAGGAGCAGCAGAGGGAGCTGGGTGTGTTTAGCCTGGGGAAAAGGGGACTCAGGGGAGACCTTATCATGTTCTGTAACTCCCAGAAAGGAGGTTGTAGCCAGGTGGGGGTCAGTGTTTTCTCCCAGGTAACAAGTGATGAGGGGAAATTACCTTCAGTTGCATCAGGAGAGTTATACATTAGATATTGGGAAAAATTATAAAGATTTAGAGTGGTGAAGCACTGGAACAGGCTGCCCAGGGAAGTGATGGAGTCCCTACTATTCATAGAATGAATCGATGTGGGGCACTCTGATATATTTACTAGGTATTGTGGTATTAGGTCAAAGGTTGGACTTGATGATCTTGGAGGTGTTTTCCAACCTTAATGATTCTATGATTCTTTTTGATTTTGATTACTGAAAAATGCCAGTAATACCCATGATTCTGGCATATCCATGTATTTCTGGCAAATAACTCTTAGGATGTACTATTTTGTGGTTCACCTCTGACCATAATGTCATTCTTATTTGGAGTTAGAGGAAGTTTTTTCAATATCTGTGACATTTTCAAAGCTGAAGCAAGGTCAGTTTCAATGTTGGGTGACTTTTAGTTTAAGAACGGCATATGTGACAAAATAGCCTTAAAATTTATCATTTAAAGCTTTGCATTAAGGTTGAATTATTAAGTGGAAAAAAACCCTTTGCACCAAAAGTTATAACTGACTGACCATGAATTGCCTTTTCTATCATGAATTTTTAGACCTTTGTATTCAGGACTAGGCATTATTTTTTACAAGCACTAAATATCTCCGATCAATTTGAATGAGAAAGGAGGTGCTCAGTTGGCTGGAGGTTGAGGTTGCAAGTGGTTGTATTGTGCAAGAGAGGAAGAAAATTTCAGGGGCATTTCTGTTCATTTCACACTTCTCATTCAGGGCTCTTTAATCAAAACACAACATGACGGAGGGATCATTTGCAAAGGCGTTATTTACATAAGCAATTGGAATTTTCTCTATTTATAGACTGGTTGCAATCACATCTGACGGCTGGGTTTGTTTCTTAGTGCATTTATCATACAAGTGGTGCCAGCAGGAACTCTGCATTTACTTCCCTATGCTGCCATTTTTAATGAATATTTCTTTTTAATGAAACTTCTCTATTATTCTTCCTGGTGTTGGTTTCATGACTGCAAACTTAAAACTACCACCGTCCTTCCTTCCTGAGGCAGAACCAACGCACTTTAATGGCTGGGTTGTGAAACTGCACATTCATGCAGGTGGGTAGGGCATACGTAAGTGGCTCAATGGAAAGGAATAATGTAACCCTGGGCTGACAGGATTAATAGAAGCAATTTGTTACCAGCCCTCAGGGATGTCAGGGATTAGAAAAGGATGCACCTTTTCTAACAACCAAATGTTTAGCATCATAACTTTTGGAGGGTTTTAACCTATGTTTTTATTTTGTGTTCTGCACAAAATGAACTGGGAGTGGTATGACTTCATGTTGCCCTCTTGTTTTTGGGGAGGATTGTGTCCAATGAAGACTTACTATTCTGTTTCACAGCAGAGTCATTGATCCTTTAGTTAGTAGAGACACAGACATATTGGGACCTGTCTGTTGTATCTCTAACTTCTCACAGAGATACTGGGGAACAGATGCACCAGCATGAGTGAGTCAAGTCTTTATCTCTGGTGTATCTGCCCTTCTCTGTGTCCCACAGGCTACCCATGCTCTCTGTAAGTGCTTTTACATGGTGTCTCTAATTAATAGAGTCACATAGTCATTATCAGGCTTCACTCTTATGGGTGTATTATGTTAAAAACATTTAACTTCATGAGGTCTTAAAAATATGCTGAGGGCTTTCTGTTGTGCCCACTGAAACCTGTGGCAATATTTATACTTTTTTAATGACTGTTTCACTGAGTTTTACAAATTTTTAATTTTCAAAGGTGAGTGTATTTTGCTGAGAAGTTATGAATGGATTTATGTGATGAGGAAAATCTTAAAATTTTATCAACATTTCACTGAATTTTTTTATCTTCCCTCTTACACTGAGCCTTTTCTTAGGTTTTCAGTGGTGACAACATAATAAGAAACAGGCTATTTTGAACTGTTCTTGAAAAATAATAAAAGAAAATATGAAAAGCCTGTTTCTTACTAGGTGTGTTACAGTAGGAACTCATGTCTATTTTAGTTTACTTTTGTTATTATAAATAAATTATTGTGTTTTTCTGTGTGCGATAATCTACATGACTATTGACAGTGTCTCTATGCATCCTCCTCTTTCCTGCAGGTCACACATCATTTTCCCTGTGCAGGACTTGTAGGGACTCAATACCTGACCCTCCTTTATCCTTGGAGGGAGGAGTGGGTTACAGCACAAGCTGCAACAAGCTCAGAGAGATGTTGGATCCTGCAGCCACTCTGCAGAGATGAAGCACTTTCTGCTTAGGCAGATTTTCTTCTGCATAGTGCATTCTGTTCTTACTGTTTAAAGCAGTAATATCTTTATAATTTATGTCTATTGCTGTGACACTTGAGAGGTTTGATTTCCATCTTTAATCCATATTTTTATTTTTAAGAGAACTATTTTTATTGCTTAGAAAGCTATGCATTCCTGATGAATGTTCTGTTTGCTATTCTCTTAAATTCAGCAAGGGGAGGGATCAGGTGCTCATGTTGCACGGGAGTGGAGAAAGCTATCAAGGCCTCACCTGGTTCAGGTGTCTGGGGTTTCAGTGGCTCTCGTGGTCACTGGCAGGGGCAAGCACCACTCTGTGCATCTCTGGGGCAAAACTGATGCAGTTCCTAGGAGGACTCCTCAAGAAAGTGTCTTCTTCCAGACTTACCAAGCACTGGAAGCCATGGAGCTCCAAGTCTTGTGATATGGATGAAACTTCAGTGTTCACACTTTGTAGCACCAGCTTACCAAGCCTAAACCAAGACATTAAGCATATGTCAGCTTTCAGTTTTGGGCCCCTCTCTACTCCAGGTGCTGGAGCGAGTCCAGAGAAGGGCAGCATAGCTGGGGAAGGGTCTGGAGCACGAGGCATATGAGGGAGGAGCAGCTGAGGGAGCTGGGGATGTTCAGCCAGGAGAAAAGGAGGCTCAAACCAGTCTCTACAACTGCCTGAAAGGTGGTGTAGGCAGGATGGGATCAGCCTCTTCTCCCAGGCAACTAGCAACCAGAAAAGAGGACATAGCCTCAGGCTGTGCTAGTGGAGGTTTTGTTTGGATATCAGGAGGAATTTCATCACAGCATGGGTTATTAAACACTGGAATGGGCTGCTCAGGGAGGTGGTGGAGTCACCATCCCTGGAGGTGTTTAAGAAAAGAGTGAACAAGGAACTTGGTGTCGTGGTCTAGTTCACAAGGTGGTGACCAGTCAGAGGTTGGACTTGATGATCTCAGAGGTCTTTTCCAACCTAACTGTTTCTGTGAAAATAGTTTCAAATGAGCTACACAGAAGTATTTTAAGCATAAAACAGTAATGAACTCTGGTCTCTTTTATATTGGAGGCATTGGGATATAAACACCAGCAGCATGCTCAGAGCTACAATCAATAGCATTTTTGTCTTTTATGCATCAAGCTCTTTGCAGTTTCTGTAGCTTTTCCATGTTTTGATGATCATTTTTCTGTATGTCCCATTATTATCCAGACTTTTCAGTTTCTTCATATTATTGGTTTCTCTTTGTGCGTGTCTAAGATGGAAAATGTTCACCAGACTTGAATGATCTATGCACTGGCTTGTGTGTATTGTGTAACTTTGAGAGCTTCAGCTAGTTGTAAATAACTTTCCCTTTGCTTTGCAGGTTGGCCAACTGAAAGGCCCCTAAGAGTATAAAAACCCACTCTGAGTTATAAGTGTTTACACTAAATGTAGTACCTTCAAATTCATTTGTCACAGTGCCAAGTGTGGCACTGTTTATTTTTAACATTTGTAGCTTTCGATTTTTAGTGCTTTTTATTGTTTTCTATTTCTTTATAATCAGAATAGTTTTATTTAGTATACTAGCACTGGGTACCTCAGTAGTCTGATTCATTCAGCTCAGTATGGTTGGTTCAGCCAGAGTATTTTTGTTATCTCCTAGCTGTGTTGTTATCTTGGTAACATTTACACTGAATGATTATTTCATCATTAAACCTGAAGTTTTTAGAAGTCTTGAGGGAACTGTATGCAAATTAAATCAAGAAGTTCTTTGGCACTGCTGCTTACACGTGGAGCATTTATAAAGAATACAATTTCCTTGGGGTTCCTTCATCTTTCTCTATGGCCTTCATTATTTCCTCTAAGCTTGATCTCTAAAAGAACATTCTGTTACAAATAATTATTTTGGCTGAAGAAGCTAGTTGCCACTCTGTCTTACACTAAGGTTTCATTTATTCTTTGATAGTTAACAGAGTTGTTGCTGAAAAGCAGCTGTAGGTACTTCATTTCCTGGGAGAAAATAACTATAAGCCTGAATTCCAACGCATGGTAAAGTGAGATGTTAACTCTTTAATTTGTGCTTTTGTCAAAAGTGGTTACCTGGGATACAGGATTTCTTAGGATATTGGTTTCAGTAAATGTGAAGTGTTTGGCTCAGGTTAGGATCTTCAGTATTTTGTCCTTTCAAATTTAAAGGAATTGTGGCTTACAGAGGGGAAATATGATACTACCTATTCTCTCATGAAATAAAAATAGAAATAAAAATACTTCCTCCCTTCCATTCTGTAAGAATAGTCTCATACGTATATTGTTTTCCTGAAAATATGGATCTCTTTTCCATGCATAGCACAGTTTTAAGAAGAAACCAAGTTAGAAGCACATATTTTATGTCTAATTTTCAAAATGGCAAGTGCACTTTTTTCAGAGGTTTTCTCATATGGATTCAGTTGCTGAGAAATGTGCTTTATTTGCACTCATGAGCTTTTTCCTGTTGTCTTTCAGTTTAATTTTCCACTGAAATGACATGAGATTGTGGTGTTGTAGGGGAAGGCAAGAGCTGGTCCCAGTGGAGATGCTGTGTATTAAGGCAAGAGACTAGGAGTTGAGGTTTGTGTAAGACAAGGAAGTCTGCAGAAAATGTAGAATACTGGAACAGGCACTGGAATACAGCAGCAAAGTATTTGTGGAGATATGCTCAACGTTTTCCAAATAATGTGATGTAATTATTAAAAATTTGTTGCAGAAGTCAGGAGGCCATTCATGCAATTTAGTAATTTCTTCTTTATGGGAAAAAGCTCAGTCTTGATTAGCTGCAGGTGGAGAAGGATACTTTTGTCATCACAGTCGTTTAGGTATGGAATACACTGGGAAGTCTGAACCAACTGTGTTGTCAGTCTGATGCTGTCTGAGGTCATATTGTCAGGTGAACTCCTCCTGCACACGTGTGTTGGTTTCCTGGGGTTCATCTTCTCTTCAAGTGCAGAGTGATTTTAAGTAAATACTGAGAAAATGGAGTTAAGTGATGGTGATCAGCATAAAAGAGCAATACACCTCAGAGCATCCTATGTGTGCTGATGACACCTCATCCAGCCATTCTGCATCCTCTTATAATGTTATAAAACAAGGAGGAGTGAAACAGCACCTTGGAGTTCTGCAAGATCCATAGATATAAGAAGAAATAAAACTGGTTTCACAATATGCAGGAAAAAGATGTGTTTGTGTGTTTACCCATTTAGTCTTGTAGTGTTTAGTTTATAATGGTGCCAAATATGTATGTGTGGGAGGGGTGGAGGGTGTTTAGAAAGCTGAAAATAAAAAAATGTCCTTTTAAGCCCTCAGAGTGCACAGTCTGCATTTACCATTGACTAAGGACTGTTCAAGTAATGATAGGTCGTTAGCTGAATGAGTGGAGGCTTGGAATTTTATTCCTCTTAGAGAAAGATTAGTTCTGTGAGACCTCAATGCCTTGTTTCTTGTTCTGAGTGGTAAGTAGTCATGCAGTTACAGACAACTTCTCTTATTAAAATATAAGTGTGGTCTGTGTTTTCAGCCTGATTATTGTCCCCATTCTTGGAATGATAATATTTGTAGCCCATTTTTTGGCTTGTTATGGTTGTCTGCACCATTACAGGTGCAGATGAGCATGTAGTGATTGCTATGTGGGACTTGCTTTTTTACCTTGGTGTGTAGTTACCAGTATTATTTCATTGCAGTGCTTTATATTTGGACTATGAAAAAGTAAAACAGCATTTATATTATTTCATAGTTTTGATTTGTCTTCTGAACTTCCTTTGGCTGTTTGAAAAGGATTCTGTCAGCAAAACATCTTGAATTTATTTTTTGGAATTGTTGAGAAAACGGATGTTCAAAATCAACCATTTCAAAACTTGGCAGAAATATTTTCCCTAATGTTTTTTATCTACCTGTCTTCCTGTTGTATCTGGAACCAGTTTAGTAAGTTTGATTTATTATATTTCTTATTGAAGATTATGTGAGCATGAATTACCCATTCAACCAAAGCCAATGTACCTAAAATCTGCATGATAAAATTCCATGAGAAAAACTCTGTTAGCTTATTCTCTCATTTCATTTTGCCAAGTAGCCTGGGCCCAGGAGGAATGAGGAGCATCTCATTACAGAGTACTTTGGAATGTACAATGTAGGGCAGTAATGGAAAATGGGAAAGGTGGGTTTAAGCTTCCTTCCCTTGGTCCCAATAGGGTGAAAACCGAAGGTAACTTTGCTATAGCAACCATTATTTCAAAAGGATGATTCCAGTCTTTTTAAGGTGCCTATTCTCAGCTTGCTGTTTTGAATCCCTTATGGCTGCAGGGCTTTTTCTGAAGCCTGTTTGAGATTGAATTTTGCACTCCCTTAGCTGCCCAGACCAAGTCTTCACTGTATGTGGGATTATAGGCTTTGACATGTGCCTCTGAAGAACTCTTGAATTCATGACTTAGTCATCATTCCAAAGGTTCATAGGCGTGTTCTAGATTTGGAATTATGTGTACCTTCTCCATTTTGCTGGATGATAGATGGTACTATAGACCATACTATCATACTGTAATACCTACCTTTGGCAGGTATTTCACCTTATCTTGGTCAGATCAGTTTAATCTCCTGGCAGGACACTGAGACAAGCGTGTCAGAGTCAATAGTTTTGGCTTNAATCTCTTTAAGTATCCAGTCACCAGTGATTATTTTCTTTGTCACTCCTGACCATTTTCTTCCTCTCACCACATCCTTTCTATAGCTATCAAGATCATGTTTTAATCTTTAAACACTAGCACACAAAACAGCCATAAATATGTGGTTTCATAGAACAACCACCACCTTTGTTGTGTCATTAGTCTTTGTAACCCTTTGCAGATCCTTGACACAGATTTTCTCTTGTATTTTCACTCCTGCCTTCCAGCTGTTGTCTACATAGCAGGTTCTTCTCCCTTCTTAAATACATTATCTGAGAGGCACTACCACTGTCCCAGACAGTTTTTGGTTTTAACCCTCTTTAAATGGACTAACAAAATGGAAAAAGATTAGGTTCCATTGTTCAAAATGTTTTTTTAACAGCTTCAATTTATATTTGCTCACATTGTGCGTAAGAGATGACTCTTCTAGCAGGAAAATAATGTAGTCTTTCTGATATAATTCTAATGCTGACTTCTCAATAAGAAAAAAATATCTGTGATTGAGGTGCTATGTGATCACATCACTGTATGGTTTGATATGAAGTACTACATATGGCAGGAAGATCTGGGTGCTGTTCTGTTTCTGTTCTGTATTATTAGCAAATATAAAGTTGAAATGTATGCAAAGAGCTCTGTGTCTGCTCAGACTTTGTCATTATGCATATTTTTTATATATCCCAAATAACACACTGTAGCACTGTGAACTGCTGGACTTTTGTGAGAATGGGAACAGAAGGTTACACAAGTCAACATCAGAGTACAGTATGTTGTTATATGTTGTGCTACTCCTTATGCTGTAGTGGGAAAGCTTATGGAGTAAGTACTATATTGCATGATACATATTGGCAAACTCTTCTAGTGGAAGTACATCCTACTTTTGTGAAGATTTTATTGCTTAATAACTACCTGCAGTGTTCTGGACACTGTAATGTGTGTTTGTGTTGGTGTTCACTAGCCAGACAGATGAAGCCAAGCATTTCCTGAGACACCAAGAAAAATAGTCTCCTGCCATGAGCCAGAAGCCTGGCTGGGGTTGTTTGGTTTTTTTAGCTCCATCATGATAAATTGCACAATTATTGAAAGAACTGAAATAGAACTAGGAAGAGGACTAAGTGCTGTGGAAGTCCTTAGGGAAATTCTGTTAAAGGTCCGTTCTGGTGCCCTGTTTAAAAGTAGGGAATTCTGTCAGCTCCTTGTGCTGAAGTTTGAATAGATTCTGTGAAGGAGCCTGCTTAGTAATTGAAACCCCTCTGACTTCAGGGACTAGTGTGCATCTTTGACTCAGCAATGAATGTGTTAGCTGTGATCCAGAGTGCTTTAAAGCAGAGGAATGTACTATGCCTATCACATCACAATTATCACTTTTACATACTACATGATATTAAGGTATTTGTGCCAAAGATATCCACACATGAATAACTCAACTGGGACAAATTTATCCAAAAATGTCTTTTGGGAGGGTTATCATGTTTCTTCAAATGGGCTTTCACAGTGATCAGTAGAATCTTGGTAGAACTTCTGCTTCATTGCAAGAATTTTTGAAATATGAATAAACCTTTTGTGGACTTTTAAAGAGAATACTGGGAGGTTTTATGACTCACTATTGGCATGGATCTCATTCAAAATGCTACGTGATATATTAGATACTTCATGTTTTTCAGAATTGCTTGAGGAAATAGCTTGTA
>VWYI01035897.1:2848-13359 GCA_013399455.1 Anthoscopus minutus
TCAGTCCTCTGCGCCTGTGCAGCTGTCTCTGGTGGTCGTCCTAGGCCTCAGGGGTCGTAAGAGGGATGAAGTAAGAATGGTCTTCTTTGGGCTGACTGTTCGACCCCGCTGCTTTACACATGCCCATTGATTCCTTGGCCACAGTCCAAGCCAGGGGTCAGGATCCATCTGTTCTCAAAACAGAAGGAGCTCCATTTTTTGCACCCTGTATCCTGTTTTTCATATATATTCTTCCTCCTTATCAGGCTTCTTCTTGCTGTCTGGCACGTAGTCTCTTCCTTTCCCACAGGCCAGGATACAGTATATTCTCACGTAACCTAAGGATGTGGCCCTAAGGAATATTCATTATTTTATATGTCTATTACTATTCAATACCTTCTAATTTCTATGATTAATATCTTCTAATTCTAACCTCATGTTTCACATGGTCACTTCATTTCCCGCTGCTCAGGAACAGGAGTCATTCCCCTGCTACACCCTGGGGTCTCTCCCACAGGTGACTTCTCCAAGAACTTCTCCAACCTGAGTCCATCCCATGGGAACAGCCCCACTCACAGTGCTGCAGTGTGGGTCACTGCCATGAGGTCAGTCCTTCAAGGACAGGTGGCTCCAATGGGGGCCCCCTCTGTCCACAGGTGACCCTTGGGGTTACAGCCTCATCTCAGGTATTCCCCAACTCTGGTATGGGCTCCTCCAGGGGCTGCAGGTGGATCTCTGCATCCTTGTGGATCTCTGCATCGGATACCTCCATCTTTGGTGCTGCCATGGATTGGATGAGCCAGACACAGAGGAAACTTCCACAACCTTCTCTCAGAACCCAGCCCTGTGGAAACCCCAGCTAACAAAACCAGGCTGTGTGAACCCAATACAGCCCCAAAAATGGGGTCCCAGATATCCAGCAACTCAGGTGCACCCCAAAATGGGTATCAAGATATCCAAGCACTCTGGTGTGCCCAAAAATGAGGCCCCAGCTGAGGGCGTTCTCTGCTTGGCTGAGTGCTGCCTGAGGTCTGGGGCTGCAGGAAGGGGGGGGACACCCTCCTCCAGCAGGGATGTCCCACAAATGGGGGAGCCCCACAAAACCCTCGGACCCCTCAAGGCCTAGCTGGCCCTGCACAGATGCCAGGAGCCACCAAAACTACTCTATCCCTGCCTTCTGTACATGCACAGGTGATTTATTAAAATATGAATATCGATCTAATATCGATATCCATCTGGGATGAACAAAAGACTCTAACAATTGAAGTTAGAAAGTGTGTTTATTATGGCCAGACAGTGCATCAGATAGTTCCCTAATACGCACTACAAAGTTCACAGGTAGTTACAAAGCCTTTTATTCACAGAAGTGTTGAGTACCCAAAGCACAAATGCATATTTATACCCCTGTCATCTCCTCTTCTCCGCTTTGTATGCTAATTGGCAAAAAGGCTATTAAGCATGCATATTTTGTTCAATGCATGTGTGACAAATGAATCTTTGGCAGCACTTATAGTTTCCCACATTCAGTGGGCAGGATATCTGCAGTTATCTTGTGTCCTTGAGATATTTACCACATTTTGTTTTTCAAGCACAGGTTGCATAAACATAAAGCTGACAAGCAAATGAGTTATTAGATCCAGGAAAGTTTATCTAAGATCCGGCTTCTGTTAACTATAACAAAGCTTATCTACCTACTTCAGCAACTAAAGTCTTAACTTTCCTAAAAACCCTTAGTTTTTCAAAATTAATGTCTCTCAGGAACAGGAAATACAAGGAAAGGCCTGCACCTGGGAGAAGGGTGGGGAGGGATCTTAGTCCCAGCAGCAGCACAGGCATAACAGACCAAGCCTGGGCATAGGGATTAAATTTATTCACAGCAGGACCAAAGGAGAAGGGAGAGAAATCTCTCCAACACCTTCACCCCACCCACTGGGGATCTGGGGGATGAGGTTTGCCATGAGACAGCCAGACATTGGGATGAAGAGCTTGGAGCGATATGGTTACTGAGGAAGTTTCGGGGCACCTTCCAATCCTGAGGGATAAGGAACTGGGAGAGAGGAGACACTTGGCTCCGACACTGGAGTAGGGCCTCACATGGAAGGAAATGAGGAGCCCGTATTAGGGAAGATTCTGCTGCTTTCTGCCACTTTTGGGTGGGGGTTATAAACAGCTTTGGGGGCTTTCCTGGTCAGTTGAGGGGGCGGAAGTGACCCCATTTTTGTGATAACCCTGATGCAAATTTTGAGGCTTCCAAATGGCTTTTTTGTGGAACTGTTAGAGAATCAGTTGTCGCTCAAGGCCACACAGAAAAGAAGCTACACAGAGAAATTGTAGCACGGGGAGAAATTGTAGCACAGAGAGATGGTTACAGAGATATCCTTACACAGGGAAATGGTTATACAGACAAATTGTTACATAGAAAAACTGTTAGTGCTCAAAGCTACACAAAGGAATTATTATTGCTTGAGATAGTAGGAAGGCCTACATAAAAACCGTGCAAACGCTGCACAATCAACATGTTTTCCAAATGTGATAACCACATGTACTGCACATGACAACAACCTGAGGAAGACTAAAAATTTCAGCCTGAACGACCATCAAAGGGTTAAAATGACCACCCAGCAACAGGAGGCGCGTGCCTCTGTTCTCCAGTTAGCCCTCACGGGCAATCTCTGCCGACCTCAGCCTCAAGGGAGCTTCCTCCCGAGCAGAGGCAAAGCCTCGGGTTGGGAAGCTCCTCAGCTTGGTGGGGCTGGAAGAAGCGAGCAGGACTCGAGGGTCCTCTCAGAAGAGCAGTCCTCAGAGCAAAGGGTGAAGGAGGACTCTTAAGCCGGCAGTTTCAGGGACAACAGGTTTATTAACAATGTAACAGCCCTGAAGGGTGCTGCTCTCGAGAGGGTGGAATACAGAACTTACACTTACCTATAAAGGGAAGGAGTGGTTCTCTGGAGAATCAATCTGATCCAGGTAAGGAGGTGGGTTGAGATGATAGACATGGGAAGGGACCAAAGGGATTAAGGTATTTAGGGGATTTCCAGAGAGCGAGGCGTGGATAAGGGAGTGGTTTGGGTGATAGATAGGGAACTCTCTGGAAACGGGTTGAGTTAGGGATGATGTGACAGGAAAAGGGGCATGGTCTGGGAAAAATGACAGCGGTGTGTGTAGGTATACAGAACTTTCTGGAAAGGTGGAACAAACCATTCAGCATGGGAGGAGGAACAGGACAAAACCATTATAACTTATTATAGAAATTGGAGTAAACTCCTAAATCCACTGCAACAGGCACAGGCACATTACAAAAGAAAACGGGAGGGGGGAAGAAGTTTTGCCAAACAAAAGCCTGAACCGTATATAAGCTATGCTCTAATCTGTACTCTTTGCGCGCTGATTGGTGGAGCAGACTCCCCAGTAGTCCAGCGCTGTCTAATTACCCGTGCTTGCTTAATAAATTAGAACTTGCATTTACCCAAATTGGCTCTAGGTTGAATTTATTTTGCTGCCTATGCTTTGAACTGGTCTGGAAAAGTGCTCCCAGCACCGCATGGAGCAGGGCCACAGGAACCCACCCCATGGCCCAACGCAGCTGCTTTGGGGCTGGCAGCACCTGCCAGTGTTCCAAATAAAGCTTCCCAGTTCTCCCTGCTCCCATTTATGGACTTGGGGAGACCCCACAGGAGGACTATAACTGGAGGGGGACAGACCAGACACCAGGATGAATTGTTAATGGGGACCCACATGTGTCCCCGCCATGTCCCTGCTCTCAGCGAACCCCAAAAGGCGATGGCACCCCTTGAAGCCACCAGGGAAATTTGGGGATGGGGCATGCGGGGGGCACCCAGGCAGGGCCAGGAGCCCAGTGCTGCTCCAGCCCGACCTGCCCCGGTTCTATTCTGGCTCCTCCCGTGGGATGTGATGGTGGAGTTAGGAAAAGGAGGGGCCAAGAGTGGGCGCTGGGCCCGAGGGGAGCAGGAGAAGATATAGAGGAGAAGGACAAGGGCAGAGCAAGGAGCGAGAGAAGGGCCAGAGAGAAGAAGAGAGGAGGTGGGAATAGAATGGAGGTGTGGACCCCTCCCAATGCAGTTTGGGAGTCCCACCTTCTCTTTTCCTCCACACATCCACCCCTTCCCCACTGTGCCCCAATCCACCAGCCCTCTCTCCCTTGCTTGGATTTGGGTGTTCCAAGCCCGTCCTCCTGAGTCTAGGAGTTCCATCCCCCCTTTCACTCAATTCGGGCAGCTCCTGGCAGCTTTTTCTTGGGAGAAATCCCTGAGTTTGGGGATTTTTGGGTTGCAGTTTTGGAGAGGGACAGCTCTGTCTGGCTTTCCCCTCTGTGCTGTGGCCTTTCAGATGCCACTCGCACCCTGGGGATACTGGGATTTCCTTTCTGGGGACAAGGACAGTCATTCCCTTCCAGGAGACCAATGCCTGGCTGAGGCTCCAGGTCAGGGGCTCCTTAAGCAGCTGCCCCACAACCTCTGCCAGGGTCTCCCTGCGCAGCTGCAGCCACTCGGCCTGGGCTCCCCAAAGCCCTCAGGAAGCCCCAAGTTCCTACCAGGAACCCTCAACTCCCTCAAACCCAGCATCTCCCACAGCCCCTGCAAGTTCCCCCCATGGCACCGGCCATGGCCATGTCCCCACATGGCACTGGCCATGTCCCACCATGTCCTCACCCATGTCTGTGTCCCTACCATGTTTCCATCCCTGTCATTGTCCCCTACATCTCCATCTGTGCCATGTCCTCCCATGTTCCCACAAATGGGCACGTCCTCGTCCATGTCCATATGTCCCCATCTCGCTCTCCATGTCTGTGTATCACCATGCCATGTCCCCACCCACAGCTGTGTCCCACCATGTCCCCACCCATGTTTTAGTTCAATGTCTTTATTGTTACCCCAGTTTCAGGTATTTTCAAAGGATGAAAAGAAATGAAAAGCAAATCAAGGCTAAAAGAAAAGGATTTAGGTGTCTGTAGTTGCTGAAGGATCCCTGTGTGTGGGTTGGAAGGAAGAACTTTTTTCGAGGGGTTTCCATCTCACTGTCTCTAAAGTCTTGATCTTTGCCCCAATCCATCACTGTCTGGTTGCGGAAGATGCCTATAGGATCATGTGAGAGTCAGCCTGAAAATCCCTTTACATACCTCACGTTTGTCGTGAGAAGGTCCTTTCCAACCTCCCCCACCTGGACTGACTCGAGCTGCCAAGACCTGCAGGCGTGCTACCTGGCCCATGGAGAGAACAATAGCCCCTCATGAGGTGCTGAACTGCGATTGCTCTTGGGACTGATTGTGCTAACTGTGCTTGCTGCAAGGACAGCCCGTCTTGCCCCTCATGAGGCAAAAGAGAATTGTATGGCTCATGGGATCTGCCCCCCACCTCACTGGCTAAGTGCCCCTCGCTTCAGAAAAGACTATAATTAAACTCCCGCAGAGAGACTCCTCTCTGAGGCCTCCCCATGGAAAAGACAAGGATATTGGTATTCATCACGCTGGTCGAAGACAGGACCACGAGGACTTATGCTCAGCTGTGGTAGCTATAATCCCTCCTTTCCTCTTTTCTCTCCCTTCTACATTGACTTTTAGTTCAAACTGAATCAGTGTCCACCTCTTTTCGCACTTTGAGATCCCTATGAACCTAGCTAACTTTAGTCGGGTCGTAACAGATCATAATCGTGCAATCACTTAGAATAGAAAAGACATTGCAGCATATCCATTATTCCTTGATGACACCATAAGAAAGGATTGAACACAAAGGATTTTTTGAGGTTGAAAGGCAACAAATCTGCTCTCTCCAAGGAATTCCCAATGTCAGTTTGCGTCCCAATGGATGTTCCTGCCCCTGCGATCACTGAGGTGGTCCACAGGGAGCCAGGAAGAGGTGGAGCCCCCCCCAGCTAGGTGTGTTCCCAACACAAGTTTACCAGGACCACGTATCACCACGGCTTTCCTAAATGGTAGTCACTGGGGATCATCCAACATGGATTCTCTCATGGGGGATGGAGCTGGAGCAGCGCATGAAGTTCTTCCTGCACTTGGGGCACTTGCAGGGCTTCCCTTACAGATGCCTCCATTGTTCAGTCAAGTGAGAGCTCTTGGAGAATCATTTCCCACACTCAGGACACTCGTAGGGCCTCTCTTCAGTGTGGATGCGTCGGTGGGTGATGAATGCAGAGTTGTACTTGAAGCCATTCCCAGAGTCAGGGCAGCACAACGGCCTCTCCTCTGCATGAATCCGCTGATGTAGGAGATCAGAGCTCCTTTGAAACCTTTTTCCACACTCAGGTCACTCAAAGGGCCTCTCCCCGGAATGGATGTGCTGGTGGACCTTCAGGTACAACTCCCAAAGCTCTTCTGACATTCCCCACACTTGTAGGGACTGTTCCTTGATGTGGATGTTCGGGTGTCATCTTAGTTTGAAGCTCTGACTGAAGCTCTTCCTGCATTCTGAGCACTTGTGGGGCTTCTCCCTGACCTGAGATTTCTCCACCAGCTCTAAGCTCCGACTGGATCTCTGTCAGCCTCCTTGGCACAGGGTGGGTTTTTCCTTCTTGAAACTCCCTGGGCTGGGTTTGTGTTGGGTTATACCCCACGTGTAGGGTGCCTTAACTAGGCCAACCCCCTGAGTTCTTCTTTTATTTTATGAATGAAGCAGAGGAACCACTTTTTGGTCTTCAGGGATTGTTTATTATATCTTATCATAAGTTCTGAGCCATAGATGGTACAGGCTCTGCTCTCTTACAAACATGAGGCAATTCTGCCCTCAAGGAGACAAAATGTCCCCTTATATACAAAACAAACAACCCAATTATTTAACACTACGTATTCTAAACATATATTGTTATTACTTTTCTACCAATAACTAGTTATCAATCTATTCATGTAACGTGGCACAGCAGCAAACTCTATCCTATAAGATTGTGCTTTTAACACTACAGAAAATGGAGTAAGTGAAGGAGAAGAGAAACTGAGGCAACGCCCACAATCCTCCATCTTGAACCTTCACTTACATCCATAGTATACAAAACCTAAAGTATGTATTTTCCACTAAGCAATAACTACCAACTACACTACTATCTAATTCACACTCAAGTTGTTTCCAACCCTTCTGAAAGCTTTGGAAGCTTTCTCCATGGAAGGAGGCTAAAAAGAGTGCTTTCTTGAGGGTCAGGATTCCTCAGGACAGGCAGAGAAATATTCCCACTGTCCTGGGTTCCCACAGGTTTGCAGGCCCTCATCATGCAGCATCTGAGGTTCTTTTCCTCCTCTTCCATTTGGCCACAGCTTGGGAATGACTAATCCTAGTTTGGGGTAAACCAAGGTGGGAGTGCCTTGGAGTAAAGGCTCCTCCTACCCAAGTCCATCTCTAGAACTCAGCAGGAGTCTTGTGTCCATGAAAATCTCCAAAATATCAAGATTCCACCCAAGAAAACTCTCCCAGGAATTCCCCATCTCTGCTCTCTCCACTTTTGGGATTCCAGAGGTTTTCCTTCCCTGGGATGATGGGGGTCCAATGACTCCAGGGGTTCCGCTTGTCCAGGGTCCTGCTTAGGGATGATCCAGGGGCTTTTGGAGGTCCATGGGGTCCCTTCTCCCCTGATGCTCTGCTTTGAGATCACAGGGGTCCCTCCTCTCCAGGCTCCCACTTCTC
Organism: Anthoscopus minutus; assembly: GCA_013399455.1. Taxonomy (NCBI): domain Eukaryota; kingdom Metazoa; phylum Chordata; class Aves; order Passeriformes; family Paridae; genus Anthoscopus; species Anthoscopus minutus. Next base: position 10,471 of record VWYI01035897.1, read on the forward strand.
CATACTGCTAGGCATCCCCCAGCTCTGGGATTGCCCCTCTCTGCTCTCCCAACTGTGGGGGTCCCAGGGGTTCCTCTTCTCTAGCCTCCCAGGGGTCCCCAGGACCAAATCCTCTCCCTGCTAATACTGGACAATGGCTATGTGGACCCCCAAAGATTCCCCCAGGGGGCTCAGCTTTGGGGTCCTGCAAGATCCAAATCTACACACACATGGATAAAAAACCTACCAGGGATGCCAGATGATGCAGGGGTACAGTCTGCCGACATTTGTAGCATAGCCAAAATGATCCATCACGTGGTTGCTGCAGTTTGCACTCTGTACTCTGTGGCTTATTCGGGGCATTTTTTTACCAACTTGGCACATAAGTTGAGGTTTCCCTCGGTGCAGCATCTGTGGCTTTGGGCTTGCTATGTGCTTTCTGTTCTTCCACTGGAAGTGAGCTGACTGTAACCAAATTGCCAAGGAGGCTCCATTGGTTTGGGAGAGCTGCTGCCAGCAGCTGCAGCTGAACAAGAGGGTGTCTGCAGCCAGCGGGGTATGCACAGCATTTGCAATGAGGGAGGTTCTGTTCCCTCAGGCGGGGAGTCTGTGGCAGCGGAGCCTGGAACTCCCTCCATCTGCTGGTCCAGCCAAGAACTGACACAGCCCAATATTTTGTGCCATCCTCTTGCTTGCTGTATGAAGGGTCTGTGGCTCCTGGATGGATGCTGTGAAAGCAAAATGCTTTTTTGGGCTTGCCTTGCTCTGTGGCATTTCCCAGTATAGGTAGGTTTTTTCCTAACAGTATCTGGTTCATGCTCCCTCTCCCATTGCAGGGCACCTCAGGTGTGGATCCCGAGCAGCTCCTCCTTTGGTGAGTGAGAAAGGAACCTTTGGTGTTTAGAATTGTGCAGCAAGTTGTGAGCTGGGCGCATGGCAGCCAAGCGCCAGCCTGGGAGGCTGAAGGAAAGTTCCTGTCAGTGTCTTTGCTTCATCATCAGCAGCAGCAGCAGCAAAGGGAGCCCTGGCAGTTTTCTCCTTTTCTGCTGAAGAGCTTTTGAAGAGCTGCAAGTCTGGTTTGCAGGCCAAAGATTGCTTACTGGCTTTAGCCATGGTGGAATATCAAATTCCCAACAGTAAGTGGCAATGTCAGCTTTAGCCCATTGTTGGTTTGAATAGCTCTGAAACCTATTTCTGCTTAGTGCAGCTGCATGTGTAGTTGAGGATAAATAAGGTGATAACTGAGATAGAACTTCCGGTCCCTCACGCTACCATCTGTCCACAGGGCACAAAAGCAGCATCAGCACCTCATCTGGCTCCCTCTGCTTCCAAAGAGGAGGCCAAAGAAGAGGAAGACAGCAGTGAACTTCCCCGCTGCTCTGGGAGACGAGGGCGAACACCCCTGGTTTGGGAATACTACAGTGAGGCTCCCGCAGTGTGGGACAACAGTGAACATCTCCTGGCGTGGGATGAGGTCCACCACCAGGTGGATGTCCCCTGGCAAGGGATGAAGATGGCCAAGCTCCCATGGCATGGGACAAGGATGACGGACATCTCTTGGTGTGGGATGAGGACAGAGGACATCTTGTGGGAAGAGGNACCCAGTGTTGCTCTGCAGCTGAATGTCACAGGGTCATTTATTGTCTTTCTCCAGCTGCGACCAAGGGATCACAGCCCCAGGGAGTGGCGCTGCATTCTGGCTCTCATCTGGGAGGGAGCATCTTCCATGTGGCTTCTTTCAGGGAACACCGTGAGCGTGGGGGAGCCTGCTGAGAAATACCTGGATCTGGAGCAGATTGGCCAAGGGTAAGTGCAAGGCAGTTACTTCTACACAAGCAGGGCTAGGTATTTGCTGGTGCAGGATCAAGTGAAAAGTCAGGAGGGCTCCAAACACCTTCAGACGCTGGAGTACAATCTTGCTGTCTCTCAGTCCTGATCAGAATTGAGAACTGTGGTCAGAAGGCACCGTCAAAGACCCCTGAGGCTGGCAGTGTCCTGCCTACAGCATGAGCGGGACCTGGAAGATCTTCTGTCCCTGGAACTGGGTTACCTAAAAGAGCAACTCACCATCTGGTGACTGTCAGAAAACAGTTCTCAAGAAAATTTCTTTCAAATTTTTTGCTTTGAAAAATATCCAGTGGTGAGGATTATCAACATAATTATTTATAAACAGAAACCAGAGATGAACTAATAAGCACTCTTCTCAGTAAAGACAGTAGACCCCATACATTGAGTAACAGACAGAGAGTTGCTGCACTCGGGAAAATGCATCACTTGCCTGATAGCAAAGCCCTTGGGGATCCTGCAGGTCTCAGAAAGGAAATGCAAAATGATGAAATACATTATTTGCTAGTTCTTTAGACACCCAACCTGCACCCTAGGTTTTGAACTAAAGGAATTCAGTGTGGACACTTGGGATTTGCTCCAGCCCTTTTCCTTCGTGTTGGGCCTCAGTTCTCTCTTGCAGATCTTGCATGGCAGAGGACTGGTGGCACTCAGGTGTTTTGTGAACGCTGCAGGCAGCAGAGATCTCCTGTCTGGGCTGGCTTTCACTGCCAGGACCTAAAGCACTGCTTCTTTCTTCTCTGCTGTTTTGTCTCCAGGGCTTTCGGAACCATTTACAAAGGACTCGACAGGACCACTGGAGGTCAGTGTCAACATGCCCAGCACCTCTGGCAGCTCTCGAGGGCTTTCCCCTCTGCTGGGAGCTGTGGCTGGAGCTCTGGGGCCCAGCAGAGCTTTCCTGCACAGGCTAATTCTCTGAAGGCAGAGCAGTGCCAGCCTGCAGAGCACAGCTGGGACAGACTTGGTCCTTCTGAAGTGCCCAAAGGAATGCAAGGACGGCAGCAGTGTCTGTCAGAGCAGGACACACTGATTTGTCTAAAACTGTGAATGCATCATCTGGTGGAG
>VWYI01035899.1:329-19704 GCA_013399455.1 Anthoscopus minutus
GCACAGTATGATGGGGGGGGGGGAGGTGAAGAAAAGAAGTTTGCCAGAGACTGGAACTGTATATAAACTATACTCTAACGTGCACATTTTGCGAGTCTGGTAGATAAGATCTCTTCGGCTGCCCAGCACGCTGTTTGCTCACTTTGCCACATGCTAATTTAATAAATTCATTGTTAATTATTCATTTAAATCGGCTCACTCATTTTATTACAGCCGTCTATAACAGCATGACACACCACAGTCCCTTCCAACCCGACCCGCTCTGGAATTCTGTGGTAAGTATTACACGCCTCTACAGCCCAAGGGCTGCCCTGCGCCCCTCAGTGCGGCTGTGCTGCGCGACCCCGGAACACGCGTGCGCCGGCAAGCCCAGGCTCGCGGTCCCCGCGGGCCTGGCTCCAGCGCGCCGCAGGGGCCGTACCCGCCCCCGCCCTGATTCAAGATGGCGGCGGCAGCGCCCGGTCACGTGCCGGCGGGCGGGGCGGCCGGGGCTCTCCTCCTCTCCGGGTGGCGGCGCGCGCGGCAGGATGGAGCCGGCGGCGCTGGAGCGCTTCCACAGCCCGGGCAAGGGTAGCGGTCTCCGCTCCCGCCGGAGGGCGCGGCCTGGAGAGCTGCTGTACTGCGACGTGCCCTTCGCCTACGTCCTCAGCAAGGAGCAGCTGGGCAGCGTGTGCGAGCACTGCCTGCGCAGGTACCGGCGGGAACGCGCCGCACCCCCGCCTCCGCCGGCAGCGCCGCCCCTTCCGCCGGGGCGGAGCCGCGCCGGACTGTGCCTGCGGGACCGGGGTCCGTGCCCCGGAGGGGAGGGACAGGGCGAGGGTACATGCTCCGCAGGGGTCCCGGTTGTGTGTTGCCAGTGCTGGGGTGGGAGGTTTGCTGCTTCCAGCCGCTCTTTTTAACTGGGGGCTTTTTGTTTTAAACGGCTTTTTTGAAGACTTCTCCTCTTCCCGGGAGCGGGGAGCTCCTGGGGAGGTTTCCCGGCTGGCAGTACCCGTGTGGCTCGCTTCGGTGCCGCTGCTCCGCGGCGTTTTCTTGCCCGGCTGGCGGTGCTGGGAGGGTCCAGCCTCCGCTCAGGTACTCCTGAGGCTAGCGGGGTCAAAGGGAGCTGTGCCCTGGGCCTTCGCAGAGCTGAGGCGGCACCCTTCGTGGAATAGGCAGCGGGCGGTGTTTGAGTTCCGCGTCGCCTGCACAGGTTTATCCCACTAAAGAGCCCGTGGCTTTGAGATACGCTTTAAATGAGTTCCTGCCTTCCGCCTGCAAATCCTTGCAAGTGAAAACGGGCAAACACATAATAACTTTCTGAGTTTGTATAGGAGGAAACGAACAAAACTTTTTTCTAACCTCGACCAGTTTCCCAGCAAGCTGGATTGTGGTAGAGCTGTTGAAGGAACGTCTATATGTACCTGACACATACTGCTAGATAAGCTAACCCGTGTATAATTGCCAAGACAAGAAGAGAGACAGAAGAAAATTTGATACTGCTAGCTATTTTTTAGGTTTTTGCTTTGGTTTGATTTTTGTTTAGGTTTTTTTTTGGGCGGGGGGAAGGGGTTATTTTGAAAATATTTGAAATGTTATTTGTTGAAACAGTCCAGGTGATTTGCTTCATGTCCTTTACAGGGCATCTCAGCTTCTGTTTAAAGATATGAGAATGTGGTTCTCATTTAATCAAAGAAAAAGTTGACATTGTTATCATAAAGAAATCGTTATCAGTTGATGCTCGAGAGAAATTGTTACACAGAGAAACTAAACAGTGTATTCCAGGTGATGCTCGCACCTTCAGCATACTGGAAAAAAAACCCCAACAAAAACACCTCCAAAAAAACACCAAACTCGAAAAATGTTTAGCTGTTATATCTATGAAGTCTGACTTGTGGCATCAGAGTCCTTCGGGGTGGTGGATGAACATTTTCCACTTGAAGCTCTGAGAGGCTGCAGATTTCATAAGACAGGCTGAATGCAGCCACAGGTTGAATAAAAGTGAATGTGAGGTGTTTGGAGGTAGATGTGTAACCAGGGCATGTTTTGTCAGGAGAAATAATGGTATTACCAACTTGTTATATCACAAGAAGTTACCAATTTGTGGTTTTGGTTTTTTTTAATATAGTGATAGCAGTTAAATAAAAAAAAGTAAATAAGGAAGCCAAAAATATATTTTCACCAATCTGCCTTCATTTGCAAAATATGCTGTGGTTAGAGTTTTTAGATCAAGACTGTTCAAGCTGACATTTATCTAATTAAAGGAGATCCATACATCCATACAGAGATATATTTTTTTTTTAATAATGTATAGAAATTGGGTAACTGGTGAACTACTGCTAAACTATGATGTTTAGCATAGTTTAAATAGAACTGTTTTATCAGTGTGGTTTTGATCCGGTTGAATCTGGTGTGGTGTTTGTTCAAAGTGAGGTATCAGAAAAATGTTACTGCTCTCTTCCAGGACTACAGATAAACATCACGTTGTCCACTACTATTCCTGGTTTTCACTCCAATCTTTAGGTGGCAGTACAGGAACACAAATTAAAATAAAAGTCTAGTTCTTAACGTTGACTTGGTGTTTTAGCAATCCTTTTGTATATGCAGTTAATATTTGAGGCTTTACACTGGTGTAATTCTATACTTGCTTTTGTCTCTTGACTTGTATTAGTGAGTGTTTGATGCAGTTTTAGGCTGTATGAGCCAGAAGGTGGGTAGTGAAATGCAGAGTATCTTCCTTCTGGACTGCCTGCTGAGAGGCAATATGGTCTTGCCATGATTTAGGGTCACAGGCTTGTGATGGTGCTGACTTACTCTATGACCTTGGCCAAGTTCCTACCGCAAGGGTCTGATGTATCAAACAAAGCAGGGTAAGGTTGGCTATTGGGGGCAGTTTTCTCCTCTCTTTTAGAAAGGAAAGTTCAGATAGTAGTAGTAGTAGTTCTGCTTAGTCTTACCTCAATTAAAGTGAATATTATTGTGGATTTAAAGTGCCGAAGTATTTATATGCAAGGTGTAGAAATACATATAATAGGTATGTATGCGCACACACACACACACACACACACACACTTCATGCATCTAATGGTAGAAAGATTAACAACCCTTCCTTATCTTACTGGGCTGTTGGTACTGTTTTTATAGTGACAATAAATTTTTTGGTCATTGTTGTTAGGTCTACATCATATGTAGAGGAGATGGCAGATTTTTGTCACCGTCTCCCTTTTTATGATTTCTGCTTACTTCAAATAAAACCCTGTAGTTTCTAACAAAGAGGTCCATGTTGTTTTTATACAAGGCTAGGCTAAAATGCTCTGCTGTATGTGGTTTAATATGATAACGTAGCTGTTTCAATTGTATTCTGTTAGCAATTATAAAAAATACTATCCTGAAATAGGATACATAATAAAGATTTGCTCTGAAGTACAAATTTCGATAGAGTGTTGACAGTGTATATTTCTATGGAAGCTATGTCTTGGAAGAACATTGTGTATTGCATGAAGGTACATTTTATGCAAGAGTATTTGTAGTATGAGAAAATGTGAATGGCCAGCATCTTTTCCCTACAATTTCCTGGGGAAAGCAACAGAAAAGATTTTTTTTCTCTTACTAATTAAAAGTTTTCTTTATGGCTTCTTTCATGCTTTAATACCTCTTTAGTGTTTCTCTGACTCTCAGATTTTGAATTGAAAATATATCCAGCCTGTTGTAGATTGGGAATCAAAATGCAGTGGAAGTCAATGGTACCTCTGGTGTTTGTTTGCTTTTCACAAAACATCCCTGTGATGCCTTGTAGTTACAAGAATCCACTGCAAGAGAATTTAAGTCCTTGTTGATACTCAAGAGGAAGCAAACAAACTTTATGTAATCCGAGTCTCAGAAAAAGTAGGAAAAAAAGAAGTAATACCATCCTATTTCAAAATGCTATATCATTTATGCCTTTAAGGGAAATAAATATACAAGAAAAAGTAATGAATAACATTATGTAAAGACTATGAAATAAAGGGCATTAGTGTTTCTTGTTTCGGTAACATCAGAGGTTCAGACTCTAAGCGGGTTAAGAGGAAGTATGATTGTATTTTTGAATGACTACAAATTTTCTAAACATTTTTAGTACGACAAAAAAACATTAAAGCTAGGTGTGGTGATAAGCTAGATGTGACAGCAAACATCATTGCAATATGGGAAACAAAACCAAGCCTTAATAGGTGATTACAGGGTTCTAAACACAGGCCAGTAATTGTGTGCTCCTTGCTTGATTTCACCTGATTTAAAAATAGCCAAATGGAAACACCTTTACATTCAGAACTGTGCATTCAGTCCTGTGTCTTCAGCATTGACACACTCTTAAACTGGCTGCTTTATTATTATTACTACTATTATGACTACTGCTACTAAGACAACACTTTTGTTTCATCACCATGAAAGCTGGCATACCATTGTTAAAGTATGGAGTGTCAAAATTAATAGCAGCCTGAAGGTACAAAAATACTGTTAAATTTTAACCATGGTATGGAATTTTCTAAGTAGAGAGAAGCAGAATTTGACTCAGAGAGTGACATATGGGTTGGATGTGATTGTGTGATCCTTCCTACTACTGTGGCTATGGCTTAGGGATGTGTGGTTCTGAGGACAACTAGTAGTTAACTTTTCAATGTACCCCTTTCACACTGCAGCAGGGAGATCAAGAGAGGAGAGGAGCTTCTTATTTTGGCTCTTTAGCAATGAGAGTTTCTCCATGAAGGTTCTGTCATTCATCAAGAAAGCTAAGATGCTTCCTTAAGCACCAAAGAGAGCATCTTTTTTGGCACAGCACCTGAGTTCTGCTGCTTCCAGCTTTGCTGGGTGATTAGGTGCAAGCTAATGGATGCTCTTTTGTTATGTGATGTGTAGCATGTATGAGACTTCCAGTTATGCACAAGGGTATAAAATCTACGCTGCCTCTTTATTTATATCTGAAAAATACTTCTGTTGCTGGTTAATACAGAAATAGCTTTAAATTTAGGCTAATTTCTTGAAAACATCCTGCTTCATTGCTCTAGCTATTCCTAGCATATGTGTATTTTGTTCTACGGGGATTCTAAAGTATGGAAAATGAATATTTGATGATACATTCTTTGACTTTTAACTTTTCATCCGTTCTTATCAAATGAAGATAGTATTATAGTTCTTTAGATAGAAAACAATATCCATATTGTTTAGTTTGCTTGTATAAAAAGATATTTTAGGTTTTTTCCCCCTACTGTTGTATTTCCATGGTTGTTTAGGGAATGGATCAACAATGTTTTTGAAATTCCTTAAACATACATAAGAACACAATTCTTAGACTTACCACATAAATGAATAAAGTTGGTCACCATGACTTGGTGCCATGTCAGTAAGGTTTTTTAAATGTGAGACGTATGGTGTGTTTGGTATCCCTTCAGTGCCAGTCAAAATTCTAGACAGTGTTCGAGTAGTTTTCAAGATGCATAACTTCTTATGGAGTAGAGGAATACAAAAAAATCTTAATAACAACAGTGCGAGTATTAGGACTCACAGGTATGTTTTTATGGTTCCAGGACAGGATAATGCTGGGAATAATATGCTATAATTTGATGGAGCATCCTGACAGTTAGGAGTGAAGTTGCAGCACTGATTCTTGCACCTGAAGTGTGAAGTAAGAGCAAAGCAGGTGAAACAACAGTATGTGAGACTGAAGCTATACAAAGTATCATAATTTCAGGTTCTGTGTACATTTGTGAGAATGTTTCTGACGACCTGAGAAAACTAAGCACCACCATCACCACCAGTAATATTTCTCTCTGTAGCTGAATGACAACAAAGGCAGCATTTTTCTTATAAGAGACCCTCCCTCTCCGATCTCAATTTATTCCCATAGTGTTGAAGCAACTTTATGAAAAGCAGTATAGAAATGCTTTTCTCTGCCGTTGTGCCAGTTGGAGTCATAGAAGTAACTTTCAGGCTGCTGTCCCATGCTGCCAAGAGAATCTTCTGCGAGAGGGAGTGAAGACATAGACTGCTTTCCTGCAGTGTCTTGTCCAGAGAAGGTCTGTAGCAAAAAGTCTCCATCTCCCATTCAGTGTTGGAGAAGTGGTTGGGAAGAAAGGTTGGAGCAGGGGGAAGAAAGAAGCTCTGGCATTCAGGATAGCATTCAGAAGTTGTCCTGGCCTGTTGATTTGATTTACTTCCCTCCCAGTACCCTTTTTTGTGTGGTCAGGAGTTTCATGTGTTACTGTTAAGACTATCCTTTGACTGTTTATTTATCCTGGAGGTTTGTTTTGAGAATGTAATTCAGGTTCTGTTAGCTGTAAACCCTTCTTTCATTGTATAGTATTTTGGTCTTCAGTGCCTCCTCGCTGCTTTGGATACTCTGGGCTTGCTTTAGGTAATATATGGGTCACTGATAATCTCCTTCTCCCCGTCCTCCCCTGCATTGTAGTCTCGAGACTATTGTTCATGTCTGCTGCTGCCAACCTGGCTCTGCTCCCTTTAATAATATGAGAAACAGAAAAGGGAGAGGCATTGATAAAAATAAATTCTCCCAGGTCAAGAGTTTTTATTGCCATGCCTGTCACTTACGGAAAATGAAAATTTTAGACATGCTTTAAAGGGCCCTAAAGCTATAACTGTGTCGGGATTTTGTGTATACCATTTTCATGCTTATACTGCTCTGTAATTTGAAAGGTATTGTATCAAAATTGTTGTCCTGTCAAGCTGTGACTGACCATTGAAGTTCTTGTCATCTTGTAGGTTTTACTGTGTATCTGCAACCCACACCTGATACTACATTTCTGTTCTGCATGAAACAGTCCCTAATATTAATGTTTTAAAATATTAATATGCTCTGCATAAATACTCCTTGCTTGCGGTTATTGATAAAATGATGAAAGCTTATGATTTAAGTTGGTGGATTGGATTATCTTTAGTATGCATTTCCTTAGGTTGAACTGTAATTATGCAAGTACAAAATTATTATCAGCACTAGAAGGGAGAATATAACTGATTAAAATATGGTAACCTCTAGCTAATGTAACAACACAATTAGTTCCAGATATTTTCTAAAGAAAGGTTTTAATTATGTGTAAGTTGCTCAAAGTTTTGTGCTGCATTAGGAATTTATTGTTTAAATTCTTTCAGAACTGTTACTGATATCTTGTGCATAGGTATTGGAATTAAGGTACTGTTAGTGGTTACTTCCATTGTGGCTGCTCTCAAAAGCCACTCTTTTGCCTGTATGGAGTATGGAATGATGCTGTTTTCCCTTGAAGAATCTTGTCTTCAGAACCAGTTGCAACAGTTGTTTTGAATTATCCAGAATTAGATGGGTGAGGCTGAAAGACTTTTCTGCATGTTTCTCCACCCAGCCCTTCATGTTTTGAATTGGGTTATGGATCTGCATGACAACTTACATGATGTGCTCTCGAGGAGCTGCTGAAAGGGCAGGCATTCTTACTGGCTCTCCCAAGGCCTTGCTCTCCTTAGTGCATGCACCTTCTGCTACTCATTTGGCACTTTGCTGCTCCTGTGACCTATGATACACTGGAGCAGAGAAATAAACTGGCAGAAAAGATACTTTACCAAAATAGAGAAGTCTTAGTACCCTTGAATGAGCTTATTTCTGAGGGAACAGAATTGCGTGGCCATTGGACAGGAGTCAAGGTCTGATGGTGAGGGCTGTGCCTGCTGGAGCTGAAGATGAAACTCTAAGGACTGTTAGAGGAATTTCCAAGCTTTTACAGATGTCTTTAGGAGAAGTAGAGCTTTCAGGTGTGCAGGATTGACTGGCTTGTTAGTGTTGAGGATGATTTTTTCTGCCTTCTAGTCCACCCTAGTCCTGGACCACAAGACCTCACTCTCATTTCTTTACCAAGGCATGTTTCAGTCATATTTTCCTTCCTGAGAAGCATATCCTAGCTTCACTTGAGCAGAAGAAACACTGCAGACATTTGCATTTGTTTCTTACCACAAAGAAAATATTTTTCTTTGGATGAAGTCTTGATTCCATGGGAGTTTACCAACTTTTCTGGCTTCATTTTTGAAAATGATTTTACTCACTTAGGGATCTGTGCTTAATTCCAGCAATCACAATTCTCACAGCGCCTCTGTGGCTGACTGGAAGATTTTATTTGGAGGTCGAGTGAAAGTTTTGAATCATTTTCAGCGGTATCCTGATGTGACCATAGGGTTGTTGTCAGGTGGCAAAATTGGTCAAACACCAGTAATTCCTATGCTAACTCGAGCTGCAATTCATGCAATGTTTAGCTTTCCTTTTTATCATCGTAACTGCTAGCTGCCTTCAGCTCAGGGCTTGCTTTTCTGTTAATTTCATTGTTCAAGCTTAAGTAAAATCAAAAACTGAGTATTTTTTTGAAGTATCTTCTTGGCCTCTGAGTTCCTCATCCTACAGTTAATGGGTAGGAAACACAATTTTGGCTTCACTCAGGGCAAGCTTGTCTTGGTGTATTCATGTAGTGTTTGTGTGCTGCCTGTGTCATCATGTTTAAGCATTCAAAGCAAAAAAAGCCAGCAAATGTGTTGGACAATACTTATGAGGGTGTGATTAGGAGTGGGTACGATCTCAGAATGACAGAGGATGTAGAAGTGCAGAAGAGTAAAAGATCATCACTAAGTAAAAAGAGGAAATGAAAATGGTCTTACGAGCTGTAAACCCCTTCTTACCATTCACCCAAATCTGGCTCATTTATATAATCTAATTCAAATATCTCATTCAGCTGCTTGGAGTGTGCACTGGTGACCTGAAAAGACAACTTCTTTGGTGATGGCATTCTTGATAGTGGGAAGGAGCGTGGTAGAATAGGGAGAAAGAAGTTGAGATGTTTAGTGAAGCATGGTCCTCAGGGAGGAGGGATTCATCTCAGGAAATACTGAACATGAAATAAGCTGTCTACGTTTCTTAGGGTAAAATACGTGTTCAGTATATTTTGTGCTTCTCGGGCAGAAACTTGTTTTTATTTATTAGTCAAGAAGATCTTGAAAGCAGCTCACTTTAACATAAGGGTTCAAACTGGAGTGCTGTCATGGTGGTTATTGTTCTGTTTCTTCTTTTTCCTGTTGTGTTAAGTACTACTCCTCCCTGGTAAGATAAACTATGACCCCTCTTCTTTCTGTGGCCTGACTGCTCTTTTCCATCACAGAAATAGAGCCTTTTACTCCTTCTGAGATAAGTGGCATATGAAGGAAGACTTACTGTGTATAAAAGTATCTCTCATAAATTTTATCTCCTCCATTTCTATGCACCTTGTGTGTGAGAGATAAATTCCACTTTGCAGATCATTATGTTTGAAATCTTTATTGAATATTGTATGGAATGAGAAAGTTTATGTCACACTAGTACACTACAGATTAATTTCCTTTGGAAAAAATGTTAAGATTTTTTTGATCAAACTCTGGATACACATTTTATTGAGTGAATGTTTGTGTAGGTGTGTACTTTGTGTAGCTGGCTTTGATTTCTGTGGTGTATTGAATCCAAGTCCTCCAGCGGTTGAAAATATCTTAGTCCACATTTTTGAAAAAGCAAAAACAGATTGAAAGATTTAAAAGAAAAAATGAAGTGGGACAGAAAACCACTTCAGAGTTTTATGGTCATAAGCATCTACGTTGGTTTAGCAAATGAGACTGGCTAGTCAGCTATTTATGAATTTTATCCACTTGTCATACTAAAACAGTTGTAGTAGTTGATATTCCTGCACAACAGATGAAATAGCTGTGGAAACAATTTCTTGAAATACTGTATGAAACTCAACACGTGATGATTGATTTATCTGAAGACTTTGCCCCAGGAAGAAGAGGCTATGTAGTAATCCACATGAGATATGTATAACATCAAGTATAAAAGAGATATAGCAATTAAATGTATTTTATCATCAGTAAGATCCTTTGCAGTATTATGTTGGGTCTTTTGTTTGTTTGTTTGTTTTAGTTTTGTTTTGTTCCACAAAATCAGCAAATCACACTTACATAAGTAAGTGTCTCTTACTATAAAGTGTCCCTTTTTGTGGCCAAGAAAGTAGACAAATTGTGCGGATGAGCACAACAAAGAATGGCAGGTGTAAAACTAGCAGAAAATGTACAGAGAGACTCTTACTTAGCAACCCAGTTGCTGAAAGAAGTTCATCTTGCCACTTCCAGTGGATACCTTGTATTTTATTAGACTTGTAGTCAGTCTGTGTATTGCTTATATGTGAATTTTGCTGCCAATTAATAGCCTTTGCTGCTTTGGCAATAATTTTGACTGAATTGCACTGTTTTATGTGATTACTGCTTTGTTCTGTGTTCTGATAAGTCATAACTACTTAAATTTAGTTCTTAATGAAATTCCATAAGGACTGCAGACTTGCTGAGCATTGTATGCAAAAGAATTAGATTCCTCTAAAAACTTTGTGTAAATTTGGCATGGGGTTTTTTACTGGATTCACCTTTCTACTGAAAAGTGTTGTTGGGGGTTACATGGGTTTTTTTTTTCTCGTTTCTTAGCTGTTAGAATTTCTCCCATTTAGCTGAGAGAAAAAGCCTTGATGGCTGGTACATCTTCGGTACTTTAAAAGACAGAAGTTTCGGCTGAGCCCCGGGGGCAGTGCGGAGGGGAGCAGGTTTGTTTTTTTTCCCTGGGTCCTTCTGGGAGGGCAACACAGACACTCTCGGAGCTGTTTCTGCTGGGAGAGGAGGTTTTTGCCATCATCCAGACGGAGTGGCTGTTCCTTCTGCTTCTGCTTCTTCCTCTCTGTTTGTGGCCTCCGCTCTCCTGTCCTGCCGGACGTGCTGCAGCCCCAGCTGCCACCGCGGAGCTGCTGATCCATCTCATCCACTGGCCCGGGACTCTCTGCCCATCCCTGCCATTCCAGCGAGGGGTTTTTCCTCAGAGCCTGCAGGAGCTCCGGGACTGAGTGCCAGCTGAGGGGTTTGTGAGGCACTGCCTCTCCTCCACGTTTTTTCCCGTCTCGGCCGAGACTGGGTCCCTGTTCTGTTCCGTTGTTAATACTGTAGTTACTGTTGTTGGTTTACCTTAATATATATATATATATATTAGTAAAGAACTGTTATTCCTATCCCCATATCTCTGCCTGAGAACTCCGTGTTTTCGAGATATAATAATTCAGAGGGAAAGGGTGGGGGGCTTGCATTTTTTTCTGCCTTCCCTGACAGATAACTGTCTCAAAAAACCAGGACAAGTGTACTGACAGGAGAATCCTGTTGCATGTATATAAAATATGACACAGGTTGGATTCATTAGTGCTAAGTTAATGTCCCTTATGGAATCTAGGATAAAAAATAAATGAATGTGTGGAATTTGGTATGTGTGCGCCAAATTATATATTCAACTAGTTTTTCATTAATTAGGAAGTTACTGGATTTTTCAAGATTTTATTTTGATGGTGTTTGTTTTATTTGGTATTTCAGGGAGCATTTACCACTTTTTGGTGCTTTTCACCACATTTTTAGAAACTCCCTTTGCAATAATAAATGCCATGTTACTTGTGTTCACAACCCACTTGTAAGGACTGGTTGTCATTTTTCTCCTTTCTCCTCCATGGACAGTCCTTGAACACAGCTTGGAGGGGGGTAGGGTCAATAAAATCAAAGAATGGCTGTGCTCACCTTTTTTTTAAATGTCTTACTCATGTATAAAACTGAAGATATTTTCAGCTGATGTTCATATTTTAATACATGTATGAGGAGCACGACAGATGAAGGATAACCTTGTCGTTCAGATACATAATTGGAGGATTAGAGCCCTTCTTTTGTCTGTTAAATTTAAGGTTTTTCCTACATTACCTGTTTGAGAGAGGTTTGAGGTTTATTGTATTCACCCATATGTTTAGAAGTTGTTGATAAGAGTGTGAAATAAAAATATTTAAATTATATGTTTGTATATCACCTTAAGGCCAATATTTGACCTTAACCCACTTGAAAAATCTTAAAAAGTGATTACAGGCAGCAGAAAGCATATCTGCTATAAATTTAACAGTACCACTAGGAAACATTCCAACACCAACAGGTTTATATTTATACTTGGAATTAACATGGCTTTTAAAAATTGGTAAAATTCATCCTCATGCCAGAGCTGAAAGCTGTGCCATGGAAAACTTTATGGCCTGTGCAATTTGCTGGATGTTATGATTGTTCCTTTCAGTTTCAAAAGCTGTGGAACTTGCTTGCTCTTGGCAAAAAAAAGTGTGTGAAAAAAAAATGCAGCTTAACTGATACCATAGATGGAATACTAAAGAGGCCAGTGGAATGTGAATTACAACAGACTAAAGAAAATGTCAGTATGAAAAATTGCTTACTTGAAGTGGACTCAGGAGACATAACCTGGAGAACTGCTCATAGCAGAAGGGATATTAAATATTTCTGGGGAAAACTGGTCATAAGGGAAGAGCATGACAGTATTTTAAATTACTTGTGTGCTATGGATGATATTGTGGTATAAATCAATTACCAAATCAAAGAAAATAATTAGCAGATGGAAGCTGAAATTAACAATGTATTTATGGTATGAAAAGGTGTGAAAAATGCTTTCTGATCTTTGTGTAAAAATTTCAGAGATGTTTGGAAATGTTAGATGTGAAGTCCTAGTTTTCCCTGGAAAGTTACATGGCTCCGTGTGACTCATGGGAACATTTAAATAAATGACAAGGAAAATACAGGACTGGGAAGAGATTCATAATTTCTGTACAAGATTTGAATTTCTGGAAGTTGCGAAGCATCTTATGGAGAGGGCAGAAATGGTTTAAATAGACAAGATTTTTTTTAATTGAAAAGATCTCTATGAACTTGTAGGCAAACTGTGTGGATGGACCTGGATTTTGATTTGGGCAGTAGAAAGTTGTGTTTTTGTATTTGGTCATGAGGGCTGTGAGATGAAAGCACCAATGTGAGACATGTAGCTGGAGAGCCTGGGGCTTTTTGCATTGTGGCGTCGGGGTACTTATGCTGCCTGGTGGCAGAAAATCACATAAGGTATCACAATCTCTACCAATGAACTTGGACGTTGCTTGCAATTCTGAATATCCTGTTTCAGAGTTGGTTTTAGCCTCTTATCTTGTTCCCGAGTGTCAGGGGGAGTTGAATTATTAAAGGACTTATTTTGTCTTTGAACAAGTAGCTCTAAGCAACGTCAGTGTTTGGTGTGCACAGAATACAGCAATGTTTGGCTTTCTGTTGAGAGGAGCTGACAGAGGGTTCTGGTCACTGCTGCAGCTTTCCTTCACCTAATCTGCTTTGAGCCAGATGAAATAATTTCTAGAACTCCCAAGTGCGTTAGAAGTTACTATGGAGCCAAAGATCTTGTCCATAGAGATTGCCTTGGAAATTATGACTTTGGGAATACGTCTGTTCTGAACTACCACACTGTAGACTTATTAATTTTTAATTTTCATATCTTCTTATTAACCGCCCCCCATGGAATCTTACAGGCTGTATCTGTCAGTACACGTACAATTTCATGACCCTTGTAGTTAGGGTTGCTTGTGAAGCACATGCTCATGTAGGCCTTAATATTAAAATTAATTTTCATTAAAAAGTACTTTATTAATAGCTGTTTGTTATTGATTGAAAGAGTATGCTTACTTTTCTGCTTATAGCACATAAGGATTCAGAATCAGTTTTAAAAAGTGCATTTGTTGGACCATCTCCTTTTTGATCCATTTTACAGCTGGAAGGTTATGGCATTTTTAAATATCTGTTTTATTTTCCCAACACAAAGTCACCTGCACTGTGTGTTTGCCTCCCTTTTGTTGTAAATTCTTTGAGGTGTGAAATAGCTTGCCTTCTGTCTCTTATGCTCAGAAGTTAATGAATGGTTATCAGTTTATTGCAGATAATAACTTAGCTATGAACCATAATGCATGCTTAAGCTCATTGTGTAGAACTTTTGCATTAAGACGATGTTTAATCAGTGGTTGTAGGTTTAAGAACGTCATTCCAGGCTGTGCTTTATCCCAGGACTACACAACAGAAACCTTCTCCTCCCCTGCCATTTCACCCCATTCTGTGAGGAAAACTTTTCTCAGCTTTGAAATGCCTCCAATTTTACCACAAACTCATAGTAGCTTTTAGTAAAGCAGGTGTTTTGTCTTTATCTTGTGGTGAGTCCTTAGTATTCATTCTCACTGGTGAAAATCAATGATCTCCAGTTTTTCCTAGGCTTCTACCTATGAAATAGTCTGTCCTTGACACGTGTATTTCTTGTTTACTGCTGTTGGGGATGTGAGATCACAATAAAGAAGGATAAAATCTTTGTGGACTCGACCCTGCAGTTATCTCCTATTAGAATAAAGACAGAAAAAGGTTTTAATTTTGTTCAGCTTGTATGACTTCTAGAATTGGTAATTTCCAAAAGTGCATTTTTTTTGTTTGGGTGTCTTCTTTTTATGCATATGTATGCTTCTTATGCAACAAAAGATTCTGGATTACTTTTAATTGGGAGAATTATGTTCTCTTAAACTTACCTTGTAGATGAAATTAAAAAAAAATGGAATAATTTAATATCTAAAAAATTTAGTTCTTAATTTTTCAAAGTTATTTCCCAATCAATTTTAGATTAAATTAATTACAAAAATCCATTAATTATTTCTTCTTGATTTTTATTTTCAAATTACTTAGGTTATATTTAGCAAATAAATATGGTGTGCATTTGAGGAAACAAGTTTCTCCTAAAGCTCTGCAGTTACTGCTGGCACTCTGTGCAAGGTAATATGGTGGTGGTAGGCCATCAAATAAATAGACCTGTTACTTAATGAGATTTACCACAAGGCTTTGTGCAGTATTGGCTTCAATATCAGGCTTTTGGAGGAGGCCTTCAAATAAAAATGGTCTCTTTTTCTATTTTAAGAATGTATAACAGTTACTGGAAAAACATTAAAAATATTTGGACTCTCCTCTTGCTTTGTACTAGTTTTTCATCTTTTGCACAATTGTGTGTTGACAAAGCCTCATTGACAGAAAATTGGCTCTGAAATGGGTACAGCATAAACAGTGTATGTTGATGTCACTGTAGCTCCTCTAGAACTGTTCACGATGAGTGATGTTTTCCTATTACTCAGTCTGGTTCCTTAGCCTGTTTCAGCAGTGGGCTTGGAAGCAAATGTCCCTGCTCCTCATGATGAAAGACTGGCAGCTGCTTAATTATGCTGTGGGGTTGGAGGATGTCAGTGTGGCTGCTGTCCTTGTGCTTTTCTTTAAAACCCCCAAAGTGGTGTTTGGGTTGTGCTGTGATAGGTGCTGCTGGGGCTGGAGGTCAGGTGCTCCACCTTGGTTCTGGATTACTTACTCCAAGCAGAGCCTGGCCCTGTCTTCAGGAACTGTGGTTTCCTTTCACCACTTGAATTCAGCTATTAAGGATTCTCCAATGGCTAAGACCCTGTGTGGTTTGTGTTTTTTGGGGGCCTCCACAGCCAAATGTTTCCAAAGGGAGGGCAGATGTCCTGGCTTGCTGTGTAAACAAAGTTGTTTCACAGTAAGACAAAGAATTTTTCCAGGAAGTTGTTGTGAAGTCATTTCTGGTGAACACGGGTTGTAGCTGCCCAGGGAATGAACATTCAAGAGGACCTATATAGTTTGAAGAAGTGAATAGACACCACTGGCACTTAAAAATATGCCTGGAGAAAGCCTAATTTACAATAAACTTAATTGTAGAAAAAAACCTCTAGCCTAAACCAACAAATATCCAGAATTAAATTATTTTTCTATGTAATTCAAAAGCACTATTCTGTTTTGCTTTTTTTAACATAATCAACAATTTTAAGTTGCATTTGACTAACAGTCTTCCTAAACTCACTTTAAATACTCAACATTAAAAAAGCTGATTTGTCTAAAAAGTCTTAGTAGTGATTAGATTTTTTAATTGCATGCACACGTTCACTGAAAAGATGATCATTTAAAAAAAATCGGTGACAGACCCAGAAACAGTGTTAGGCTGTGAGACTTAGCCAACTTCATCTTTCTTGACATATGTTGAATTTCTCTGTGTATATAAGTTTAAAATGAAACAAAAAAAAGGGGGGGGAGAAATTACAACTGAAGCTTTTGTACCTACTTGCAAAATGGCCAGCAGCAAGGAAAGCAAGTGAAACCCACCAAAATGTAACTGACACTTCATGATACTTTGTACTTTGGTTTTGTTTTCTAGGCAGCCAAACACACTTGTGTGTCTCTTTATGAGAGAATAGGAGCTGGTGTTCTTCAATGCTATTTTTGGTTGATGCCTTCCAAGTGCTTCAGCTAATCTGAAGTTTGAAATTGTGCAATCAGATTTTCAGCAAGAATTAGGTTTGTAGCTTTCTATTCTCTGTGAACACAAGATGTGACTTTAAGAGGTGTTTAGGTGTGTCCACTCCTGTTGAAGGGATTAGACATTGGCCATAAGGTACAGGAGATGGGTTATCTTGTAGGATTGAGCCTTTTCACTTTGTTTCTGACTTAATCAGTATTTGAACTAAAGTTTCAGGAAATGAATGCTTGCTCTTGCCATTTCATTTCTATAAGATGCTGCAATAAATTGGAAAATTATACTTCAGGAATACATGAGAACTCAGAACATCTGTTACAGTACTAGTGAAATGTGCATTTCACATGCCTGACACAAGAAAAAGAAATCCTTTACATCTCTATATATTTTGCTTTTTTATTTAACCCCTTCAACATTTTTTCTTCTTAAATTCTTCCCCTCATATTTGCAGAAGACCTAAAAGTAAGCCTGCAGCATTTTTCAGGACTGTAGTATTGTTAAACAATTAATTTGCTGAAGTTACTTCCAATTAAAACTTGTACTGTGGATTTGGATTTTGCTTAGAAAATCAGGTTTGAATTTTAAAGCCTGGTTTATGTACAGGAAGATCTCTTTGTTACAGTTTTTTTTTGTCCTGTTTTTGTGTACTAATCTGTATAACATTTTTTATACAAAATATGGATCCCATTCACTTCCAAAAGATGTAGACTGTTTCTCTGAATGTTGGTATATTCAATATCCTAATGCTGAGAAGTTTTCAGTAATGGAAGAGGTGATTTATATCTTCAGATATGCCCATGTTTTTTTATTTTTAATAGCAAAGGAAGATTTTGATAAATTGTCTTTTTTACTATTGATGCAGTTGTACTTAAGTATCTTTGTTCCTTGCTTGTGGTTGATCCTATCCTATGACATTGCATGGCTGACATTGCTCATTTTTCTGGAGGTTAGTTCTGCAGGGTTACTAAAAAACCCAGCCCCACTGGGAAAGGAAAAGAACTTTTAAAACAGAAAGATGAGGAGGGTTCCAATCACACTGATCATATAAGATGGGGTCAGTTCCTTGTGTTCACACTGGCTTTAATCTGCAGGTTTTTTCCTAGGTGTAAACATACCCTCTGTGCTCATGGTTGTCTTGTTGGTGAATGAGGAAGCATGGCCAACACTGAAATGAAAGAATATCTTCCAGTGATAGATCTGTTTTATTGGGAATTGTTTAGCAGAATGTGAGCAATGACTATGAGCCACTGTGAGTAGACTAGAAGATGCTTAGTTATTGGGGTCTTAAACCAGGAACCTCTTATGCTGAAGTGTTTAAAACTACTGTAGATATTATAATCTAAAGCTCTGTACCTGTCCGAGAAAGAATTATTTCTTTTGTCTGGCTATTGATGCTTGATTCATTTGTTGATTACTTGGCCAGCTAAGAAATTAATTTGCTAATGAGAAAAAAAATGACTACAAAAAACTGGAATTATGAAGGATGAGTTAGGCTCTGAAAAAGCTGTGCAGATTCTACTTAAACCCTTCCTGCTTTGGAATACATGATATAGGATATAAAATTTACATACTCTGTCACTATATGAAATAAGTAACACGTAAACTGTGACTGAAAAAACCCATAAATTGTGGATTTTATTAAGTAAAATTAGGTGGTATTATAGTCTTGCATGTTCAGTTGTAACAGGCTGTGTACAAAATCTCTGTACATCAGGTATGGATGTTATGAATAACTGAGTATGTTTCACATAATTTCTCTCTATGTGATCACTTTGGTGGTCATAGAATTTTCTGTGAAATGGTTTTGGTGGCTCAGAATTAATTTAGAGCATACAGAGTAGAGTGGAAGAGTTATATGATCATGTGACACACTTGTGTGAGAAAAGATTGATTTGATAAAAGACTTTGCCAGCTGTTTCTTTCCGCTCACAGATCTCTTTTATGTGTATGGATTTTAAGGGAGTTGCATGTTGCAGGAGTTTTGTCTTACCTTCTGCCGGAGTCAATTTAGTGCCAATTCTAGTTAAAAGATGTTATTTCTTCATGGTTGTCATATATACCAGAAAAAAAAAGTTAGTATGCCATAGAGAAGGACAGAAATTTTATTTAGCTTTAACTTTGCAATTCAGAACTATTTTCCTTAGGTTAGTTTGCATCATGAAATAGCATCATGTATTCTTCAGCTGTTCTGTGGCAACAAGTAACATCCTACCCCTGAAAAAACAAATGATGAAAAAAGGCAACAATTCCTGGGGAAGGACATCTGTTACTAACTAGTAAATTATAGGGGCAGGAGGAGTGTTTTTCAGCTGTAATTGGTTACATTCTGGAAGTATAGGGGAATCTAGGTTAAAAATAACCCAAGAACAATCACGTTTGTGAGCAAAATGAAGTATGTCTTTAAAAGAGAATGTTCCTGGCCTCCTAAGGAAAGGTTTGTGGGGCACAAGAGTCCATTGAAGAGTAAGAACAAGAACTGAATGGTGAGCAGAGCCACATGGTGGATACTGCTCCTGTTGCTTCTGCAGAGGACAGTTGAACTTGTTTTTTGATTATTGAGATAATAGACAAGTTTTAGTAAGCAATAAGGTGTTACCAAGTCTGGAGATGTCATAATGTTCCTTCTTCCATCATGCCCAGTGGCACCCCAGATTACATGCTATTTAAAAAAAGCCACCAAAACTTAACACAAAATAGAAGCAAAAATGCAGAATACATTACCTATCCCCAACTGTACTAAACATTCCGTGTCCTTTAAAAATGTGTGTGTTAGTTTGACATTAGTTAATATAACGGAGGAAGGAAGGAAAGCATCTACAGAAATAGTTCTCCTGAGAGAGGCTCTTGGGAGCTTAAGAAAGGGCCAGTAGCTGTCCAGTTCTGAGAACTGACAGCTTTGTAAACCATCAGAAATCAGGATCCACCCCTGTGAATACCCATTTTAAAGCCCAGGAAACTCCAAACTGTCTCTTTTCAGCTTCCAGATTCTGAAGGTATCAAAGATGTGGGGGAAAAGGCCCGGCCTCATTCCAGCATGGCCAGGCTGTGCCGGGCCAGGCCGCCCCCCCACCCGCAGCGGCTCTGGGGCGGGATGGGAGGCCAGGGGAGCCCCTCCAGCCAGAGCGGGGTCCAGGCCCTGCCTCC
>VWYI01035900.1:0-16747 GCA_013399455.1 Anthoscopus minutus
GCGCTGGCTTAGTCCATCTTGCCGGCACCTACAATGCTCTGGGTCCTTGATCTTTCCTTGTGATAAATACCGATAACACCCTATATTCTATTATGTAATTATATCAGTGTTGTCCTAATTAATTAAGCCTGTGCAAGATTGAACCACTTTTTATCTGCTTGTGCTGGCTTTGACTGGGGTAGAGTTAATTTTCTTCAGAGTGGCTGGTATGGGGCTGTGTTTTGGATTTGTGCTGAACACAGGGTTGATAATACTGAGATGTTTTTATTATTGCTGAGCAGGGCTTACACAGAGCCAAGGTCTTGTCTGCTGTTTGTACTTCCACAGTGGTGAGGAACTTGAGGGTGCATGAGAGGCTGGGAGGAGACAGAGCTGGGACAGGTGACCCCAGCTGACCAAAGGGATATTGCAGACCATGTGACATCCTGCTCTGTACATGAAGTGGAGGGAAGAAAGAGAAAGGGGGGAACATTTGGAGTGATGGCATTTGTCTATCCAAGTAAGTGGACAAGACACACAGTGTGGCCCTGTTCTCTTGGAGATGGCTGAACACCGACCTACCCATGGGAAGCAGTGAATTTATTCCTTGTTTTGCTTTGCTTGTTTACATGGATTTTATCTTCTCTATTAAACTGTCTATACCTCAGCCAGTGAGTTTGCCAGCTTTCATCCTTCCAGTTTTCTCCCCAGTCCTGCTGGTGAGGGAATGAGGGAGAGGTTAAACCATGACACTGCCACAGATCTGCGCTGAACTTGCTGGTTCCACAGAGGTAGGTGACACAGAATTTTCTTTTTCTTTAAACAGGCAACATTTTTCTTTAAAATTTTTAAACAAAAGTGAAGATCACATGAGCTAAAAATCTGAAATAAAGACAAGAAATCTCAAAAGAGAGTCCAGATAATGAGAGCTGAAGAAACAGCTACTCTCACATCAATGTTCTTCGGTGGAAAACATTAATTCTCTCTCAGTAAAAATAGAAAAAAAAAAAGATAGCGGCTGTCATTAGAAGTTAAAGTAGAATATTTTGCACTACCTAAAGATGCTTTACAGTTCATTGCTTTAGCTAACATGTTACAAAAGCACCTTCTGTAGTGCATATTTCAAATACAAATTGGTCCTTACTAAGCCCATGTGAATTTCAAGAATACCGAATATTAACAAAGGTCTTGTAAAAATATGGATTGATCCAAGCTTCTTGAGCTCTTAAAATATATGATAACAAAATATAGTACAATAAATTCCGGGTAAGTGTTTCCAGCCTTAAGAAAATTAGTTTCTCTTCCTCCTAGTAGTAACTGCAATTTCAGCCTCCAGCAGGCTCTTTGTGAGAATGGATGACACACCCCTAAGGAAGGGAACATACTGACAAAAATGTGAGAAAAAGCCATACAAACACCTTCAAATAAACAAGACATATAAAGAGACATGCTGAGATATCACTGACTTTGCCATGCTTTCGAATGCTGACATCCTGAAGAAATTCAGAGCAAACTTTCCTTGCCAATACACAGCTACACACTTAAGAAAGCTCTGGGACCAGAAGCAATTTAGAAGGAAGAAAATACAATATTCAGCAACATAATCTCACCTGCAAAAAGGGAGTTTTCCGACAGATTTGGCTGATTTGAGCCTTGTAGGCACTGCTTCACAGGAGGCTTGGTCCTGTGATGTGTGGTCTCAGCCACAGCACTCAGTGTCCCATGCCATAGAGAAGCACTTTACCAAAAAACACAGACTACTACTTATCTGCTCCCTGCCCAAACAGTGCAAAGGAAGGCTTTTACTAACTCTCATGCCCCTCTGCAGCTGAAAGATATGTCTCTTTTCTAAACAAATCCTCCTGTCACACAGTTGGTGAGTTAGTTGCAAGAGGTACATTCCTCCAGCATCAAGAGAAAGAGGATTTCCCTCAGGACTGCAGAACTTACTTTTTCCACATACAGTGTCCAGCTTCCAAGAGTGCTTTCTTTCATGTTTGTAACCACTGCTATCTTTACTACACTATGGTTTAGTAGCTGTACATGGAAAAGTTAAAAAAGATTCCCACATACTATCCTGAAATATGCAATTTAATTATAAACCTAATAAAAAGCCGTCAGCATCATATTTTATCATCAACTGATAGACGCAATCCTGCTCTTTTCACAATCCTTTATGGAATTCAAGGATTTAAGAGTATGAGATACAAAAAAAACCAAGGATGGACAAATTCTTCAATCTGCTGCTTTGCCTTTCAGCCCCATATACACTAATCAGAACATCTCTGATTAAAAGGATTATTAGGAGCATCTCTGATTAAGAAAACTCCAAGGCTCCAATGAGCCCTTCAAACACTCTTTCAACTGCCTCTTTCCTCAGTACATTTTACCTGAATGTTGAATCTCATTCCTAACTCAATTTTCAGTTTTGGGACTGACTCGGACCCTGAGGAGTGTGATCCAGTTTTGAGATGAGTCTCCCTTTAAGAAGTAGGCTGGACTATATAACCTTTCAAGATCTTTCCTACCCTAAATTAATCCCATGATTTAACATGCCTATCTTTAGCATCTTTTCATCTTTCCTTTGTTACAGATGCCAAATATTCCATTTAATTCAAGATCATCAGGTTGGAAGGAAACATTCACTTCTTTCATTCTGACCATAAATAGGAAATATCTGCTGTGTCTAAATGCCCCTAAAAAGCCAACCAATGTAATAAATAAAGAAAAAACAACCCAAACTTTTGTCATTTTACTATCTGACTCTAACAATTATCTATATCTAAACTGGTTTTTGCAGGAATAGTTTTAAGGAAACAAAGCAAACCCATCACTTTTAGGAACTCTGAAGAAGTTTCTGGCTATTTGAGATGTCCCCCACATTGAAATCGAATGTAATGGAAGTAGTTCTTATATATTACAAATGTATATGGAAAGAGTAAATTGTTCTCAGATGGATAGGATGATACGTAAGAGCTATCCATGCACACTTCATTTTTTATTACATATAATAGTATTTTTAATATAGACAGCAACACCCTCTTTCTTTTTAATACTTACTAATTCAACATAATTTAACTAATGCTTTTAAATGCTCCATCAACTAGAGCCAACAAACAACAATTCAACAAAGTCAACCATAATGTATTTTCTTAAAAAACAGTATCATTACTTTAGTCACTATACAATTTTCCTTCTATTTCTTATAAAAACACATCCACAAAACCTTTTTGATTCTTTAGTTATGATTATTGCACTATGATACCATAGCTGCCAGTTATCCTCACTGATTTTCAGGGTTTGTCCAAAAGCCACTTTAGCCATGTAGGGGCTGAATTCCTTACTGTTGTGGTGGGAGCTCTTACATCACACAAGCTACCTTTGTATGTCACAGAGGTGTGCTGATATTTATTATTGCTGATAGTTTTAAAGTCTTGCTTGTGTTGAGTGGTGGTTATTATGGATTATAGAAAGGAAGTGGGTAGGGTGAGCTTTGGTGTTTATAATAATGGCTCTTCAGCCTAAGTGGAAGACAAGATAAAGAGAAGGCTAGGATTTTTCAAATTTGTGTTCATTTAATTTGTCTCCCTAGGGCTGCTAGGCTGATGGTTGTAGCAGTTGGTAGCATAAAGTGAGTGAGATGTTAGGAAGAGAATGGTGATTAGGGGAGATTTCATTAACCAGTGGTTAGGAATGAGCCTTGAAACACTCCTGGGAATCCTAAGTAGAATGAAATTAGTCCTAGTTTTATTGTGACTGTTATTGTCACAAGGAAACATGATGTGGCAAGGGTTAGTTGGATAATATGTCATGGTCCAGTAGATCATACATTAGCGATGGTCAAGAAGAGGAGTAGTGCCCTATTAATATGGCTTACTGGACACCAAGCAACGTCACCCACCGTAATAGCCCTGCTCACGTGAGTATTGTCTGCCTGAAAAGCAGACACAGGCCCAGCAATACTAACTCCCTCTACATGAACCCATGGCTCTGACTACTTACATAACCTAGATCTTCTATCATGTTAAAAACCAATGATTACATTCCTCCCCATAGACTTCTTATCCGCCTGCTCAGATTTCCTTCAACTAAGACCACCACCTAATCATCACCCTCAGCCTACAATGACTACTCCTAGCATACTATCCCTCCCCCAAACACTAGCATTGACAAAATCCTATCCCCTCTATTACTACTATACTGCTACTACCATCTCACATAATCATAGCGAGCCAAAACCAACCACCAACACAAAAAGCAATATTCATCACAACCTTAATTAGAGTCCATTCATTATCTTAGCCTTCTTGGCCACAAAACTAAACTTACTCTTGGACCAGCAGAGCCAGACTGAAGACTATTCCCATGAGAGAGTGTAAGCTAAAACATAAGAAAATGGGACCTATTTTCCCATTCTGCAGTTATTCTTCCACCTTCCCACATTGACTACATTCTCATACTCTGTGTAATAAACACTACCCAAACTATGTATGCCCAGCCTGAAGACCCATAATGGGAGATGCAGAAGGCTGGGGCCAGAGCTGACATCTTCCCAGCACAAAAGAGAGACCAGGTTAGGAAACACAGGGACAGACCCAGAATTAAACATTAACAGCTGCTGCTGCCGCCATCAACAGGACAGAAATGGGAACTGTGATATCTTGGGTCATGCAGGTATTTGTCAGCATATTCCTTGATATTCAAAGTACAAAACCAGCAGCAATTAAATGTTAAGGCAGCACAGGTTGTTCTTCCTCTTTTCTTCCAGAACAGATCAAGTAGACATCAGGACCATGCCTGGCCCAGGTTACCAAGAGCCATAGGCAGCTGCGTCTCCTAATGTTAGCTAAAGTCAGTTCTGTACAAGGGCCGAATTTAGAAACTTTCTTTTCACTTTAATAATGAAATATAAGCATATATATTGGAAGTGTGAAAAAACTCCAGATATTGGACCTTAAGTTCACATATAAAAACCAAATTAGAAGACAAGGTAGGAAAAACTGCTTCAAGTGACCTTTATTTATCATACTGCTGGGTTTTTTTCTACTCAGTAGGATACTCTTTACTACATTCTATGTGAGACTGTTTAGCACATTAATGGATTGCCACTTTATAAACAAGGAAACAAATTAGTTTTAATAGGCTAAACAATTAACCTTGAAGAACATTTCATGCTTCTAAGCCTGGAAAAATTATTGTCTGCTCTTGGTTTTGTTGAAAATATATATAAAATGTCATTTTTCTGCCATAAATCTTGCCTCCAAATAAAAGATTGATTCCTGCTGTTGAACTTTACTGTATCTAAAAGCAGAAATTAAATACATATAAATACAGGAAATTATATATATATGAAGCCTCCTAAGTATAAGAAATTTAGTTTTAATGAAGTTCTAGTCCTGAATGGAGAAAAAGTTTTTACAGCTGACACCAGCTGGCCCTTCCTAACCTGTAAGGTGCTGTTCTATTCATAGCACTTTTGAAAACTTTCTTTAGAGAAATCTGAACTTGTCATTCTGTGAGGAAGTGAAATGTAAACAGATATTTTTGTTTTGATCTGAATTTCCTAATTAGCAGAAATGGATCCATGTGGTGATATTTGAATAGGATTGCACATCATTTCAAATTTTCCAAAATTTTAATTTTTTTAATATAGTTACAAGAAGTCCACATTATGCCTTCATAACTGTGGCATGTGGAGCAAAAGACAGGAAGTTGTAGAGATTTTACTCTATCAGAAGCATAACCTCATATGCACCAAAATGTTTAATTCCTAAATTTACCTTAGTTAAAATTTCCAGAACTTTTTATCCTCTTCTGACCTATTAAAAATTGCTGTCTGCCATTCTGAGATCATCAGTCTTGCAGACACCATGACTGTTTCATGACAACAGTTTTTAGTACATATTACATTATTCTCGCACTAATAAATTTTGTAAAAATAATTAATTCTTTTCATTTAGGTTGTCTTCCATTATACACAGATGCCCATTTTTGGTGAGCTATTTAGGACAAGCAATAAAACCAACCTCATTACACCTATGTTATGAACTCAGAATGCAAGGCTACTTAAAATAAATAATCCAGAAGTAATTTGCACATGAGGCCGTGACTATAAAAGCTTTTCTTAACAGGATCAAGAATAAGTTCTCTAATTGCTTACTCTGTCTTTTCTCAGTGTTTTCTCCTATTTCATGAGCCTCTTATTCCATCATGAAGAAACAAAGGCAGGACTCCTGGTGCTGACTTCACACATTGTCATTTTCAAAATCTTTGGGAAGAAATCTCATATCTAAAAGAAAAATACATGAAAGATTTTAAAATAAAACACATAGCTGATTATTGTCTTTCTCCTCAGTATATTCTCCAATGAAACTTCAATCTATGCTTGCTTTTAAACTCCCTTAACCGAAATCTATTATAGTTAAACATATCCCCTCGTTTTTTTGTCTTAAGTTCCACATCAACTAGAATCAAGAGTGAAGCTTTAGGCCTGAGAAATTCCTCATGCATACTTAACCTTTGGAGAAATCCAGACCTTGTTTTGGCTTTGAACTGTTAAGTCAACTTGTGTGCCCAACCACGACTACTAGTTATTTGTAAATATGCAAACATACATAAACACAGAATTAACTCATGTAATCCTAGGCTAGAAGGAAAAGATTGATATCCTCTCCTCACAGGGAACAGTTAAAAAATCAGATTTCCAGGAATTTTCATGTAAAAAAATAATGAACTTTGAACTGATTCCTAGAGAGACTCCCTCTATCCCTACTGATGCCAGTAAGATTTCCATCGTTCAGAGCAGAACATTCAGGATGGGAAGGAATACAGAGCTAGCAAATTCTTCTCAAATAAGGAAAGAGAACTTGTTACATAGGGAGAAGCCAGTGCTAGTGCACAAAAGCCCATCCACTTCTTTGAACCTGTACCTGCTGTTCCTGATGTTCTCCAAGAATCAACAGATCAATTTATATCTGTGGGCTCGATAAGGATGTAGATAGGCTGAGGATACTGAGATTGGGTTTTCTTTGAGCTCAGGAAGTTTATAAACCAGGTTAATGTGTTTCACAGATTGTGTCTTTGTATGTGGCTCAAAGAAGAGCAATCTGTTGCAAGCCTGCAACACATTTACTCTAGGAAGAGCAGTGAATTTCAGCTTTGAGTATTTTCCAGTGCGCTCCCCAGTGCATATATCAGGCAGCAGCTGTCATAGCTGCAGCACTTCCAATTTCAACCCACATCACCAACAACATGAATGCCTTTGCCACGGGAGCCCTCTTGATGCATTTCCCCATTTCCTCTCCATGCATCAAGACCCTGAAATTTTCATGTGGAACTTGACAACTCTTTTTATCCCAACACAGCTGTAAGCCTTCAGACCCTTCAGACCCTTTTGTGGAAGCTGCATTGCAGCAATACCCTCCCCTAAACTTGCCATATGCCATAGATGAGTATGGTGAACAAGGATTGGGATTGTTCATTGATGCGCCATGCTTACTAGACTGAGGAACACAAAAACAAAGTTTCCCCACCCACTACTGCTCTCACACCACTTGTTTCTTCTGACCTGAAATTCCAACTTTCTATTCACTGCAGCTTGTTTTGCACAAATAACAATATCTGCCCACCATCCTCTTGCAGATCTTGTGCTTTGGAGCCAAAATTCCACTTTCAGAATAATGAGTAGAGAAAAGTCATCTGGATTGTGGCCCACATGCTGGATCTACCATGACACAGCCAATATGTCACTGAAAATTATCACAACCAATTAGCCAAATAAATAATAAAAAACAATTAAAATAATAAAAACCAAATCAAATCAAAGATATCAGCAGGAGAAAGCTGCTATCACAAAAACCACCAGTTTTTTAATGCACTGATGAAGAATTAATTGTAATTAAGAAAATATTAATTCCAAAAAAACATTTGGGCAGAAAGTAGGGTGCCCTGTCTAGGAAACCTTTATAGTCCCATGTCATGGGGCAAAGCAGAAGTTAGTAGAGGTCCTAACTGATGTTGCCTTTCAAGTACTTCAAAACTCAAAACCACTGACCTAGGTCAGTCCTTTCCAGCAAGGGCAAGGCATGTGACAATATGCAAAATACCATGTTCAACAGAAGCCTCTTTCAGCCACTGCTTTAACGAAAAAAAAAAAATCTGTGTCTAAGCTTCTCTACTTTCATATTTCACCTCTAGATTTTCACAAATTTAATTATGTCTTTTTCTTGTAGGAATATGTTATTTGGTGAAAGACGGTCATGTCAAATGTTTAAGAAGCCTGGTTCTTGGAAGAATTTTTCCTCTTGTTCTCAAAGACCTGAAGTAGAGCTATTTCACAGCAGAATACAAAGCAAATACATGAAAATCAAAGGTGATTTAGCTTTTAAAGACCAAAGCCCAGAGTCTGACACAGTTATTTCTAATTCTTTTCCTGGATTATATTTTGAAAATCCATTTTTGAAATCAGAAAGCAAGTGTGTAGTTAGAGAATTACTGAATAAACAAACTTCACTTTGAAGAAATAGAAGAAAAGGCCATTATATCAAGTAAAAGAATCTAGATGAGGGGTGAGGGGCAAGAGACTTTGGGACTGTTTCCTGAAGATAGCAAGTTTAAGAATGATACCTTTGTCAATCAAATTCCAGCTTCTGGCTGGAACAGAACACTAAAGGCACATGCACATGCTCCAAAAACAGCCACTCAGGCAAGCTGGAAGTAAATAACAGAAGAATAAAATACTGGTTCCTAAATGCTTCAGTTTTGAGGAAAATACTGACATGCTACTTGGGTATTACCTTGCGAATATGTTAGTAATTCATCTTTACAACAGTTCCATATTATTATTCTAGTTTAAAGGAAAATGAAATACACATAGATGAGAATAAGTGATCTATGAAAATGAGATATGGCCAGTGACAAAACCAGCATTAGTCTTCCTACTACAGCTTCACTATCTGACAAAAGCCTCTTAAAGAATTTGCCTCTTTTATTAGTTCACTTTGGTATGATTAAAATGCTGTACCTTTAAACCAAACTTTAGAGTTCATACTGGGCAGTAAAAAGTCTTTAGAAGCACTACAGTTTGGTGGGGGTTTTTTTGGGTTGTTGTTGTTGGTTTGGTTAGATTTTTGTTATTGTTGTTTTGTTGTTTGCTTTTTTTTTTTAATAAAAAAATATGTGGCTCAGGAGTAATTATGTGATTAAATTTTCATACTAAGGTTTTGTCACCACCAAAGTTCTTTAAATTAAATGTTTCTGCAAAGGACTTCCCGCTCTGTAATCAAGGGCATCCTCTTTTCTCAAAGGAGATTTCTGTCTCCCAAACTGGTGGGGGAAGGGGCAGTTTGAATTTGCTTTGTAGAGGGACTCCTTCAGAGGTTTCTCCCCATTTTGCCCTAAACTGGGACAGATGCTCAGAGGGAGAGCTTTGAAAGCTTTACTGAAATCCAGAAATATTACATCCATGGCTCCCCTTGATTAATTATGTGGATTACATTGTTGTAAAAGGGAATCAGATTTGACAAGCAGGAATTTCCCCTCATGTGATCAATGACTGTATTCACCAGTTTTCTGTTGGCTTGATCTCTCTGGATTCCCAAGACCACTCAAAAATCAAGAAAGATTTTGCAAGGACATTAGCTATTATTAGGAATTCTTGGATGAATCCCACAAGGCCCTATAGATTTGTAAAGTGAAGCTGAAGCAGCTTCATGGAAAGATGAAGCAGCGTCATGATAATTTCCTCTGAAAATAGATCTGCGTCTTCAAGGTGGAATGCCAAGTTTCCATGATTCAGATGCTCTGAATCCAGCCTCAAAAATTTCAGACCCAAATTTTCAGGTCTGCAGCAGAATACCTGGAAGCCCATAGCTTTCATAGCTTCTGTCTCTCAGTGGGAATGCCAGTAGGCAAATAGGGTCAGGAATTCCACTCTTTGAGTCTCCAAATCCACCTGCATATAAAGCCAGGAAAGTCTGGTTTGGCTGGCTGTCCTAAAGCCACATGCCCTCTGCTTCTGATCCAGAGTAAAACTACAAGATGTATTTTCACTGGGCTGGGAAAAGAAGAAATATCTGTTACGTATTTTGACACATCATTTCAGAAACTCCTTTTGCATGTTGGAGAAAATTGCTCAGCAAAGCATATTTTGAAAGTGATTTTTTGTTGCATTAAATAATTTTGACTTTCTGATCAGATTAATTATAAAGGAATAAAAGGTGTGGGACTATATAAAGAGAAACAAATCTGATTGTGAAATGAGTTTTCACCACATGTTCTACTATTCTATTTCAAACATTAGTAACAATAAAGCAAAATTCTAGCACAACACAGCATAAAGGGCAGAAGCAATTTTAGACGTAATTGGTTTTCAAATTAAACTTACAAAGGCAGTATAAAGATTGTGTCAAATACAGCCATGTACTAAACTGAAATTCACATTCTTTATATATTTTCATCTTGAAAACCTGTAATGGGAAGAAATGGTAGAAATCAAGACTTGAAGTGCTAGAAGGCAGTTACCTTAAAGCCAGCTATTAAAATTTCACAGCTGAGGCTTTATCTATGTGCCATTTTCTTTCCAAGTTTGAGAAGATTTGTACTAGCTGTCATGTTTTGTGGAGTTATTTGAGTTTAGACTGCAGCCTTGAAATTGCTACTAGAACTTTCTTAGAGACGAATCTCATTTCTCACACCAAAATTATATAAAAATATAGTAAAACAAAATAAGGCTGGATCTTGAAAGTCTTACTTACTTTTGTAGTCTTTATTTGCTTTAAACCTGAATCCTTTCCAAGCTTCCCCCAGGGAAATAATTTTTCATAATTAAGAAATCTGGGAATTTGACCAAACACAGGACAGCTAGAAAGACAAGAGGAAAAGTGCAATAACATTAAATTACATTAAAAGGGTATTTCTCAGAAAAGGAAGGAGAAAGGCACTTGAAGGGAAATAAACCATTATTAAATAATTAATAAAATATTATTAAATCATTTCTGCATATAATGATCGTTTTATCTATCATTTTGTTATTCCATGCATCCAGAAAAGATACATTCACCATGGGGACATAAAAGAAAGAAATGAAAAAATTGTATCTGTTTGCTCATCTCTCTTTCTAGAAAGTCTTGTTGCAGAGCCATCCCAAGTAAGTTGCCACAGGTCTTCCTATAACATTTGCATGTATGAATGGCTGCAGAAACAAGGATGGTCTAGAATAATCTAAAAAGCACTGGGGCAACCCGCAAACAGGCAAAATAATCAGTGACAGGCAGAACATACTTTGATGAGAATGGGTGAGAGAGAAAAAGGACCAAGAGATCCACACACTATGTGGAAAGAAGAATCCACACAGCCCCGAGCAGAGGGGGCACTGGTGGTGGGAGATTTCACTTTCTGCAGATGCTGAGGTCAATAGCTACTGGCTGGAACACTCTCTGTGCGGTAGCAAGACCTAGAAAATTTTGAAAAAGTTGTCACAGGACCTTGGAAAAAGTAAGAAATGGGAGAGAGGTTTAAGAGTTAAATTTATACAAGTTTGTGTTTATGTGACTGCCATAATTCATCTGCATTAACTGACTGAGGATATAAGTCTAGGTCTGGAACTGGAACCAGATCATGTTTGCTCAGTGGCGATCTGAGGGAGGACTCTTATGCTTGTCCTGATGTGCCCATTTGTTCTTCACGGTGCTGTCCACAGGTTTGCTACCAATTTTTGGCATGTAAAACAGAAGATTACTGCCAGTGCATAGCTTTGGTGACTGAATGGTTAAACTGTGAATATGTTTGCTCCGTCAACACTGCAAAGTAACACTCCAATATAACTATATCCCTCAAAAAGACATTTCATGTCAGATATTAACAGACTTTTAGCAGTGCCAAAGGCTAAGCTACTGAAAGAATCTCCATCGTAATATCATCAATAGCCATCTAAAGGAAGACCCCATCCCTGGTCTGAAGATGTCAAAGATAGCCTGCATTCCATTGTCTTCAACTGTATGTAAGTACATCAGGAAAGTATAAGTACCTACAGTAGAGATGGATTAGAAAATACAAGCAAAACAAAACAGAATCAAATGAAAATAACAGTTAAGCAAAAATATTCAAACAAATAAAAAAAATTAATCAATTAGAAGGAGCAAAGAAGCAAAGCTGCCAAAAATTATACAAGCTGACACGGACATTTTGCACCCCCAAATTTTCTTTGTCTCACTATATTTGCTGATTTCTATACATCCTGTGTGCTGCTTTCATTTTACTATTCTTCACATGCTGCTGTCACATACTGACAGACTGAAGCTGTCAGGCCATGGTTCACAGAACATTTCTCCAAATGTATTTATTCTCCAATGGGAAACGACAGTGCACTTGTTCACAGACAAACAGCTGTGACCTGTTCTGCCCTGGAGCTTTCCTTCAGCCTTCTCAAGGATATATTTTCACCAGATACAAAGACTTTTATAATGTTCTGGATCTATAATGCTTCATTTGATCAGGTCTTAATCAGACTTCATTAGGATGATGTGAATAAAAGAGCTCAAATGTCCCTTTGAATCTTAAAGAATTCTCTCCCTCTCTCTCTCTCTCTCTCTCTCTTTCTCTCTCTCTTTCTGGGTCACTCTCTCTTCCAGTTTTATTTTTTCCTTTTCTTGCTTAGAATGCCATTAGCAGAGCTGTAAAGGGTCACATATTTTTGTCAGGAAAAGATTCTTGCGCTAACATCTGTATTCAGAAAGTGAACATTAGATGACTGTTAGCCCTGATTCTGATTCCTGATATCTGGCACCTTGCAGTGACTTACCTGACTGTCAAGCCAATATAAAACTCTCAAGTAACAATAATTTAGGCACCTTTGGATTCCACTTGCACTCATTTAAGTTATATTTGACAGGGAAGGAGAAGCTTGGCTGTTTCATGGGAAGTTTGTAATGTAACAAATTGTTTCTTGAAGTCTTCATGTAAGGCATTATGACCCTGTTCTATATATTAGTAGAAAAACTTGAAATTGTTTAAAAAATTGACTGTAGCAAAGTGCATATTTGTAAATTTTAAATAAGAAAGTGCAATAGTTCAAAAATCTTTAGATTTCTATGAGATTTTGATTTTGATACACTCCATAAAAAAAAGTGGCATTTAGATTTTTTACTTATCAGCCTTTAAAAATTGTATTTATAATACTTTTGCACAAGATCCCTATATCTCTATATGTTAGAGGTGCAGCCTCCAGGCAACGTGTATATTGCATCTTTTTTAATCCAAGTACATGGGAAGACTACACAGTCAGTAATTTTGTAGTCTACTATTACTGCAATTTATTTTTCCTATATTACGGCATGAAATATCACAAAACCTGTAATATGCAAAGACAGAGGAAAAATTATTGTCTCTGAACTAAAGATCTGTTGCGGTGTGTTACGCAATTTCCACCTGTTTCGGATTCCCCCAAGCCTCGCGGGGTTTCTGGTTAACCCTGGAGAATTCCAGTGAGGGCAGCAGGTGATAGGGTTACATGGGTGTCAATCTGCTTTTTCCCACACCCCCTCTTCCTAGATTGGTAGACTGGCTAGTCCCTTCCCCTTGCTCCACTCCCAGGGATAAAAAGGTACAGTGAGCGGAGGAGGGTAGAGGTTCGCCCTAGGTTTCCGAGAATGCACATCGGTATCGCTAATGGAATATAATAAAATCGGAACCTGAAACCTAGATCGAACTTCGCATCTTTCCTTCACCTCGTCCGGGATCTGCAAAGCGGAACACTCAGGAGGTAAAAGGACTGGCTTTCTAACTTGCTAGGGGAAGCCCTGAGCTCAGACCACTCGCTGCAGCTCGACCACAGCGTGTCCAGACTTGCCACAGTCACGTGGTCCTGGCTTAGCAGCAGACGCTGAGAAGCCAGGTACAGGGGCAGAGCCCCCGAGGAGCATAAGGAACCCCGATAAAGATCTAACACAGTAAAGAGAAGGGATCTTGTGAAAATTACTGTATTCTTTTGAGTATTGCAGTCAGTATAGTCCAATACAGCCTTTCTACATTCCTACCACAAACCCATTAACCATGCTCTCCCTGAAAATGCACCGCACATACAGTGTTGTCTTTCATCACATTCAAAATTGTTCATTTATCCCTCTGACAATGGGCAGGCAAGAACTACAAATGAATTCTAAACTTGCCAAGAGTATATACTTAAGTTTCCAAGAAAATGTTCTTGTCTGGATATGAGAATATTCGATAAACCAAGAACTCTTAAGTGTCTTTCCAAGAGCATGAAATCTGAGATTGTGGTGTATTTTATCTCATTACATTAGAACATTATCACAGTGTTGCATAGACATCATAATGGACAACTTCAAAAGTGATGAGGTTCTTAAAGATGAAGAACGTTCCTATGTAAATTTTCCAAAGTAACAAAAGCTGTATATCAGCATACTGATTTTGTTGAAAGAAGGACTCCAAAGCAGCTTTCAAAGTGCCACTCATCGTCTGTCTACTACTTTAAACACTAGAATTTTTTCTAAGTCTGCCCCTAGAGTTCATACTAATTTCCATTTAAATCTGAATAAGCCTACGTAGAGAAAATAGGCAAAACTCTCCCATAAGGTACTATTTTTAGGTAGGATTCATTTCACAGTTACTATTTTCCTCAAACAATATGCTGGTGGCGGCACCCTCGCAGGTTGTGTGAACTGCCTTTATTCTCATTTATGACAGTATGTCCTAGGGTGATGTTACAGTGCTTGTATCTCCAATCATGTGTTCTGTTTACACTGGATATTATATTCTGTGCCTTCAAGACTGGTTTTGAAGAGTGAAATTTTGTTTTGGTTTTGTTATCAGTCTGCTCACTCTCCCAATGGCTGACGGGACACAGAGACATGGCAGTAGGTAGCGCAGCTTTTGCTCCTTGCTCTGCTCTTGCTTGGCTCTGGCTTCTGCTTTGCTCTTGCTTTCTGGTTTCTGCTCATTAGTTGATCTAAGCAGTCCAAATTTTTTCCCTGGACTGCTCCTTTTTTTTCGTTTCCCTTTTTCGCTGGAGCCACTTTAACCTGCTCTGGACTGAGACCTGGGAAACATCAAGAGTCTGCACCCTGTGGCCTGCAGCAGCTACCCCAGTGTCGGGGGCACCGGTAACAGAGCGACCACTCCCGAGAGAGACTTTCTGAATTTGTCATCTTTTCAGAGCGGTGAAAGAGCGTTGTTATCTGGTATTGTTCATTTTGTGTGCTGGGGGTGCCTTGCCTGTTCAATAAACAGGTTCTTTCCACTTCTCTCCAAGGAGTCTTTCTCAAACTGATTGGGGGGAGGGGCCGTGTGGATTTGTTGTCTGGAGAGGCCCCCCCTTTGGAGGTTTTCTCCCAAATTTGCCCTAAACCAGAACACAGTATAAATCAGAAATATCTCCACTGACCTCACTGGAATTCCAGGAGTAAAAGACTGGTGAACTGACTTCTTGGCATCTGCTTAAATAGCCTTTATTAAACCCTCTGTGCATGTAAAAGAGACCAAGTTGTTCACAAGGATGGGAGCAGAACAGGTATAATCAAACAAATATTGCAGAAGTATTCCAGGTCACACACACAAAGTCATTCCTCATTTTTCAAATAATTGTCACAGAATGAGTGGGAGAAATTGCAAAAAAAACCCCCTTTTTTTCTTAAGCTGAGATATCAAGCTATTGAAGGAATAAAAAAGGTAAGGGAACTGGAAGATGCGTAGATGTAAGAAATCATGACAAAGCCGGTGTAAAATGACTGGCAGACATTTAAAGAATACTGAATACTAATAGCAGAATTGAAGAGACCTAGCTGACCCCAAATTATTGTTAGTTTCACAATATGCATGAACTAGCTGCTCTAACTAAACAATTTGCTATCAAAAGCCAAAACAGGGGGTATAGAAATAGCAGTCGTCGTCTGAGGTGACCCGGGGTGGCCAGAAAGGATTTCCTTTTGCAGATTTTCAGTGACATATCTTCATCGATGATTTACAGACTGATAGAGCAAGTGAAACCTCTGTAAGCATCAAGCTGAGTAGTGCAGCTGACACTCCTGAGAGATAAGATGCTATCCAGAAGAACATGGACAAGCTTCTTCCATGAGAACTTCCTGAGGAACAACAAGGCCACATGCAGGGTGCAGCACCTGGGTTGAAGGAATCCCCAGTATCAGCAAAGGCTTGAGGGTGAGTGGGTTGAGAGCAGCCCTGCCATGAAGAACTTGGGGGTCCTGGTGGATGAAAAACTGGAGGTGTCTTGGCAACATACACTCACAGCTCAGAAGGTCAACCAGACTGCATCAAAAGCATTGTGGCCAGCAGTTCAAGGGAGATGATTTTGTCTCTCTACTCTGCTCTAGTGAGACACTCCCTTAGAATGCTACACCCAGCTCTGGGGCCCTCTGTAAAGGAAAGACATAAAGCTGTTGTAGGGAGTCCAAAGGAAGATGATCAGAGGGCTGGAGCACCTCTTCTGTGAGGAAGGACTGGAGAAGACTCCAGGAAGGACTGCCTTTTTGCAACAATTCAGTACTTACAGGGGCCTTTTGAGAAAGGTGGGAACAGACTTTTTAGTGTGACTTGATGCAAGAGGACAAGATTGAGTCCAGATTGAGTCCAGGTTAAACACTGGAACAGTTTGCACAGTTACACTGTGGATGTCACATCTCTGGAAGTGTTCAAGGTCAGGTTAGACGGACCTTTGAGCAACCTTGCCTGCTTGAAGACGTCCCTGTACATTGCAGGAAGGCTGGATATTGGGGTGCTAGGTGCTTTTTGGGGG
>VWYI01035904.1:1449-110335 GCA_013399455.1 Anthoscopus minutus
TGGCTTTAAAGAAAAGGCCAGCACATACATATTCTGTGCAAATCTCACACTGTAAGAACACTGGCTTAGTGAGCCCAAGAGCCCTGTACCCTGGTGCCCAGCACCTCCTTGGCACAATAGAAACATACCCAAAGTATTCATCATGTTTGGAAGGTCCCCTCGAGCGCACATGCCCATTCACTGCATTCTTTCTAATTGTCTCCTTCAAACTCTTCTCTACTATCCAACTTAAAAGTAATTAAAACACAGTAAGGTAATGAGCAGGTTGTTTGGGCAAATTGAAACCATTTGCAGCTATATCACTTTCCTTTCTGTTCTGTCT
Source organism: Anthoscopus minutus (assembly GCA_013399455.1). Lineage (NCBI taxonomy): Eukaryota > Metazoa > Chordata > Aves > Passeriformes > Paridae > Anthoscopus > Anthoscopus minutus. The sequence continues at coordinate 1,772 of VWYI01035904.1, forward strand.
GACATTACCTCTAACCATCTGCTCTCTTTTATCCTGCAAGTTACCTATAAAAACTTCTCCAGGACAATGATAATCTTTCTGATTTTAGCACAACAAGCTACTGCCCCATAAGAACAGAGTTCCTATATGATATAGGATTATAAATAAAATTACAACCTTTCAACTACCAAAGCTGTCTGGGTACAGAAAAGGACCAAAAGCAGCAGTGTCCACAAATAGCATCCAGTAGGACTACTGTTTCAAATGGCAGCTATCCATTCTAAGGAAAGGGAAACAAAAAAGGCAAGACTAGAAACACTGTAGCAGACTAGCACTAACACTTGCAGGACCACTGAACTTACCTGAAAGCCTGGATAACTCCTAAGAAAGTAATGTAACTGCAGAAGTTGGGAGACCAACTACGACGGAAAGTACACACATGACTAGGAAACATCTGTTGAAGTACATGTGGAAAGAATAATGGCTTTGGGATTTTCTTTTACTGTCAATAGGAGTAGTTGGATGTATACAGAGGAACTGAACCTACACATATGTATTCCAAAGCATCTGCTTTGTACATGCATTTCCTACCTCACACCTTTTAAAAATATAACGTAATTATGACTTATTTTCCAGGATGGAAAGCATCAAGAAGTTAAAGTAATAGGTACCAAGAACAGATACAAATAGATACAAACGAAGCAAATAGGTTGCAAATGCAAGATGTTCATTATGACCTAAGTTGAGGTCACTATGCTTTTGCCCCTAACTGCCGGGAGAAGTAACACCACATCCACCTTTGAATTACGCTTTTTTAGCTCCTTCCTCTTACCTGAAAACACCTTTTGCTTAAAAAATAAATGTATCAAATTCCACCCTCCCAAGTGATTCTGTTTAGGCAGTTTCATGTCAATCATCACAGATACACAAAATACAATTTTTTTTAAAATTATATATTAGAAGTTACATTATTTTCTTAATGATTTTAGATCATAGAATAGAATTGCAGAATCACATAATAGTTGGAAGGGACTTTTAAAGGCCATCTAGTCCAATCCCCCACCAGAGATAGAGACACTTTCACCTTCCACCCAACCAGAGTGCTTAGAGCCTCATCCAATTTGGCTTTGAACATTTCCAGGGATGGGGCACCCACAACTTCTCTGGGCAACCTGTGCCAGTGCTTCACCACCCTCACTGTAAAAGAATTCTACCTTCCTACAAGGCCAATAAAAAAGACTGAATTGGCTTCTAACTATGAATCGCTATCGGTTCAATACCTTCAAACCTTGTTGAAGTCGATTGTTTAGTACTTCCTCCTAATATCAAAGTGGATTCCAGAGAATATTACTCATTGCTTGCTTAAGACACTGAGACACTGATAGTATCTTAAAAGTAACATCTTCTATAATTCAAGTGACAACACTATTATTAAAATCAATAACTGAGTAGTTTTTTTATTTAAATATTTAGTTAATCAGCTTGCCTTGGTACTTCTGCAGCATAATTTTGCTGAGAAAAATCCTGGCCATGGCGAAATATAAACAACTAAGGATGGAGTGAGCAGGAATATAAACAACTAAGGATGGAGTGATTTCTTGCAGGAAAACAACTTAAACTAAGATAAATTTTGATTTTTCAAATTTGTTATGGTAAGACAGCACTGACTACAACCATAGTCAGCATCTTCCTACAATTACACTGGGGGAAACCTGCAAATTAGCATGTCACAAAGACCAGTCACGCACTCCTCCAGACTTCGCTGCTTGGGAGAACACAGAGAGAGTACACTGGAGTGTTTTAAGCTGACACCCACAGTATTCCCACCTACAAAAAAGGTCCCCTATGAACAGCACAGCCTAAACACTAGCAGGATTATGGAAAGGCAAATAGGCCTACTATGAAAATTTTCTTGGTTTAGAAAAAAAAAAAAAGGATCAAATTGCTTGTACCTGCTAGTACTAAAGCCAAGTAGGAGCCCTTCTTGCCAAAGGCAATGTTTATGTCTGCAAGTGAAGTACATTACAAACTTGACAAGGGCAGAAACAAAAATCTGATATTCTACTGAAGTGTAACTTCATAAAATTCACCACAAACTCTCCTAACTGAGCTTCCCAAATACATAGGGGATTTATATGCTCCTTGCAGTCAAAAGGCACAATAAAACTGTTCCCCACTCTGATCTGTGGGCCACTCTTGGCCTATGAAAACCCAGTTCAAGACATTCTTATTCTTCAGAATGGTGTCTAGACTCTGCGCTGTAGAAACCCAACCAGGAGGAGCTTAGGAATCAGATCTCTATCAACATACAAGGATAAGCAAAAGCCACCACAGATGGCAATGGCACTGCTGGGTCTGGACTTTGCTGACAGCCACCATCAGGCAAGACACGCTCAGAGAAGCAGAGAATAAAGGAAGCCCAGATGGCTTGCCAACATGTCCCAGCAGGCAGGGAAGCCAAGTAATAGTGAGGCATATGCAAAGGAGAAAGATCATGAGTGAACTTGGGAAGCATGTGCAGGGGAACACCATGTGATGGTGATAACATAGATGAGGAGTACAGGCAAAAATAGGAGAAAGAGATAAAAAGGGAGAAAATAACACAAGGGCAAGGAATAATTTTTAACTAGTGCATATACTGCATTTAGGACAGCTAAAAATATTACTCCACCTATGCAGGCAATTGTTACAGCCACAACATAACTAAATAATCAGAAGTCATTCAATTTTAAATTACTGTGTTCCTCTACCAAGATGACCAAAACCCACTAAATAGATTTCTGTACCTTAAATAAGAAAAATACCTTGAAAGAAGTACTCCCCAAAATAGTTCTGCTGTATAAGCAAGTTATACAAAAGTATCAGACTCTCAGAATAAGGAGCTTTCCAAGTTTAACTCTACCAAAGTCATATCAAGCAACATGCCCCAAGACTGAATTACCCTGACTTCAGTGGAGTCAAGCCATAACAAGTTTCCTTTCCAGTTTTAGCAGTAACACTTTTCAAGAGTTTCAAATCAGCTTTTTTTCTATGATATATCACAGCACACTCAAAAACTGTCACTTGTCTTACGAGAGTAGCTAATCAAAGAGATTAAATAGAGGAGTCGGGCACAGACAACTGGACAACTAGCCACACTTTTGTTCCTAGGTATTCACCCTACTTCTCCAGCAGACACTGATACCTAATGATGCAAGGATGTCTCCTCCTTCATGAAGCAGATGCCACAAGCTAACAATTCAGACTAGATGAAGATGCTTAGCTCTGCAAGTACTTTACAAGTAGATCAGATGTTCCAGCCTTGGACACAAGGCCAGCAGGAATTTAGACAACCGCTATCAACAGCAGCTTCCGCTGTCCCAGCCAGATCTGACACGACTGCCCAGCTTTGAGTAATAGCTACTACAGAAAACTTAGCACTAAAAACATCTCCAACTATGTTCCCATGACTTCCTTTACACTTACTTTTTTGAACAATCATTTAAATTGCAGTAGTAATTCATCCTCCAATTTAAAAGATACTCAAGATTATTTGTGAAGATTGGTAAGAAAGATGCAATAATAAACTTCCAACCAGACCTGCACTAGAGACAACATGATGGAGATTTAAGACTTTCTGAACAAAAACTTCCTTTGATTTTAAAAAAAAAAATCTTCAAAAGTAATTACAATTTGAATTATTTAAACCCCAGAGTGCCCAGTATTTTTCAGTATATATTTGGAACAAATATGTGACTGCTGGAAGAATTGCCTCCTACACACCTATTCACTCACATCTTGCTTTCATGAAGAAACTTAACAATAGGGAAAAAAGACTATTTTTTTCTTATCAACTTTTGCTTTGCATTTTGAAGCTGAAATACTCTATTAAGTCTTTTGAAGTAAAACAGGAGACAAACTGTGGTTTGTAATAAGAGCTATTATCTGGTTGGTAATGTTCTTGTATAAGATACTATGTATATATACACATTAACTGACTAAAGGGCCAAAGTAAATCACTCCCATCAATAACAAAACATTTTCTGAGATAAGACTTCTCTCCAAGGTAAGCAACAAACGCTACAGAGATTTTACTTCTCTGCTAACAATCTGACCCACAAATATAGACTATTACAGGCTCTCCACTGAAATTACCCTTAATTTATGCACACAACACAGCTAAATCTGAGAAATATCCCATAATGGATATTTAGCCTACAGTAGTCTGGCTGCAGGCAGTGAGAAGATGAATGCTGATATGAGGCTACAGTTCAGACCCTTAAATTAAATGTTATTTATTTTCTATTCTCTACATTCACTGTTCTAACATTTCAAAGCATAAATGAGGTCTGACCTGCAGTTCTGTTTAGCAAAATAACTTCTCTAAAACATCTGACTGACTGATTGCAATGGGAAAGTCCACGTGGTCCCTTGAAGTCAGTAAGATCCAACAAAGCAACAAGAAGTCAATCCATGCCTGCTAGAGAAAGCTCGACTCACTATGTAAAAGGACAAAGAAAAATCCCATAACTACACAGAACAGTTACAGAAAACCTCATCATTCCAAATCCAAACCTTTCAAAGCACTTAATGTTAACAAATAAAATCAACCCACTTTGACTTCAGTAAAAATGGTACATCACTACTGTAGTAGTACAGAGCCCGAAAAATATATTACCAAAGGATATAAAAAGTCACAGTGTCCTTATAACTGCACTCACACTATCCTCAAGTCCTGCTCTCCTGTTTCCTTTCACTGCATAAAGGCAAAATCTTTCCTTTAAGAGATGGAGAAAATAAGCAGAAAATAATCCCCCATGCATTCTAGCTATTCCTCAGGTACCACATGGTTGGTTGGTGGATGGCTTTAAATTCTGAGTAATATCCAATTTGGCAACACCATCCTCTGACCATCTCCTGGAGCTGGAGAGAGCTTGGCCCCCTTATCCTGAAGCAAGAGAGAGAAGAGTTGGTGGAAAAGAACCAAAGCTCTCCCTCAGCTCCCACCAACTCCAGCTGCTTCTCTCTTTCCCCACAAGGAGGCATGGAAGATACATGGGTAGTACCCAGGTGAAAAGGAGTCTCAGCATCAATGCACACCACAAACCTCATTGCAGGGTGAACTATCCCCACGACCAGTCCTGGTTCTCCAGCAAGAGACAGAATCCTAGCCTATCCACAGCCTCTGAAATCCTGATTGCAACTTGATCAAAAGATTCAAGTAGCTCACCTCTGTATTGCTCATTTCTGTGCCTGTAAGACAGCACAGACACCACTTAAAAAAATGTGCCACAATAGTGACAGTGAATTTCAGCACAAAGTTTGAAGTTAAGAAAGAACCATTGTGATCCCTCTTCTATTAGACAGGAGATCATAATGCTGGCAATGGCAATACTCATTTTCCGAAGTTCATAACTTGAGATGTACATAATATATTATTACCCATTTATCAGGCTCACTATACATCAAATACAGTCAGCATCTGCTCTCCTTCTGCAAAAGAAACTTTCATATTGTGTGTGAAGAAGTGTCTTATACTATTCTTTTCCTATTGTCCAATTTTAAATTCTACTTGCTGAAAGAACAGCTATAACCAGCCACTGCTGTCAGGATGGGATTACTTTTACTGGCATGTAGCCTTCTACAGTAAGCACATGCAGTGGAGTGTGACATCACAAGTCAAAAGCCATAACTACATGAAATATTTAAACTGACAGTGATAAATTTTGATTTCTGAGCGTTTTAGGCTTTGACTCCTATCAAAAAGGCATTTCCTCCAACCAAGCTAATGAAGAAAGGCAGGCACACAGGGCAGCCAGTTTCCCTGCCAGAATTCAGAGTTTAGCACTTCCTCCACCATCAATCTTGTTAAAATGTCAAAACCATTTCACCCTATCATAGTTATTTAGGAAGAGTTGATTAAAAGCCAGATAGGTTAGTTTTAAATGTTTATCTAAATGTCATGTGGAAAACTCCTTTGGTTTATTGTACTTTCAAAATTGCATGGCCTAAAATGCCTATATTTATTAATGGCTTTTAACTGCTAGGGCATTAATGAAAACTTACAGACAAGTCAAATACACATGAAGAACACTATCTGAATCGTGTAAGAAAACGTGATAAGATACGGAAAGAGAAAAGGTACAGACAACAAGTCAAGGTTTAGCAAAAAAGAGGAGCAGAATAGAGGCCAGAGGAAGACATTCATAACCTGCATAAGGTGGAAGATCAGAAAGCCAAGAGAAATTGTGAAATTGAAGTTAATTTTGTAAAGAGAATAACATCTTTCAGTTAAATCAAGGAAACATTATGAACTTTCACTGAACACACCTTGACAAAGGTCCTTCCCCAGTTCGCCCATACTGGGAAACAGCAAAAATTCCATCTAGAATTGTGCATACTTGAGACAGTAAGATGTCTTCTACTTTTACCTTGTTTCACTGCTTTGTTCTGCTCTTGCAAATACAGCCTGAACCATGATTCTGAAGAAATTACACGTCTGTGTTCATCCTCTGCTATACAGGAGAGCAGACACATGACATATTTTGAGAAAACCTCTTCTAAACATGAGTTTTCTATGACAAAGTTGGGGTTTTTTTAATTGCATACAGAAACATTTTGGGATTTCATTTAGAGGACATGATTTTTAGGACTCCCTTAAAGTGCCTTGAGTTCACTCTAAGAAACCTGCACAAATTAATCTCAAGTTCTAAAGTCACAGGACTTCACATATTCACTGAAAAATGATCATGAAGAAATGCGGTCATAATAATATGTTTTATTCTCAGTGCTATTAGAGGGAATATAAGTGTAAAATGAACAGGAGACTAGCTCCAGAAACAATATTGTCATTTCTCTTGATATTAGAATTTAATATTTATATATTCCCCACTAAACAATTCATTATCCCAAAGCTACCCAACATCTGTTCCTAATCCCACTTAAAACAACTTCACAAAATAAAAGGCTTGCAGTTTACCCTCCCTAATTCTCTTGGAAGAAGCACATTTATTTTTGCATGGGCTTTCGTGGCTGTTGTTGACAGGTGAGGAAAGCACTACTCATACTCTCATCACCAGAGAGGAGTGTGCCTGTTTTGTAAACTTACTTGCATATTTCCTCAATAACAATGCAAGATGTAGCCATGAAAGAGAAGTCAAATGGCAGCAACATTATTAGCAAAATAAACAGTAGTGGTGGCCCAAGAGATGAAAAAGCTAAACTGAATGCGAACAACTGAGACCGATGAAAACCAAAGCAAAAGCCAAAACAAAATGATGATGCATAAAAAACACAAAGCACTCTCTGCACTTAAGATCAATGAAGGCTAACGTAATGCTTTTCAGCCACAGCTTCAACAACACACAATTCAGCTTTAAGGCACCAAGTATCAAAGCAGCAGCTGGCTGCACAGGAGGAATATATTGCTTTCCCCCACACCCAGGGCTGCAGTCCTGTGCAACACAGACACAGGCTCCCACTTGGGATCTCCAGTTCCTGTATACACACAGACATGCTGTGGAGAAGTCCTCAAGAAATCTACCAGTGACAAATGCGTAAAATGTAGCTTTTAGATGAGGAGTGGAACATAAGAGGAAACCAACTGAGCTGTAGGGTGAAACCCAGAGCAGGCAGGCAAGGTCTGCCAGCACCAACAGGGTCTGTGAAGTCATGGCAAGATGAGTGAGCAATTGACTTAAGGAATCATGCTTACCCAAGGCAGAAAAGTGACACATGTAGATGCTGGGCCAAAGAGGATGACACTTAACCCCACACCACCAGCTTGGATACCTTCCACCTGTCCCCAGACAGGCAGTACACAGAGATATGCTCTCTTGTGCTGGCTGCCACAAGACACAGGCGGCAGTTCTGCTGTAACTCATCAATGATCCAGTGTGGCTTGTGCTTGTATAATTGTTTCTGCTGCTTATTAGCTCTGATACGGCTTGCACACCATCACTGATGCCACAATTAATGATAGCTGGAACATTGTTTCACAGTAATAAAGAAAGGTATTGTCATCCAATTGCACCACTGATCTTTGTGCAAGCCAATGCCTAAGTCCCAGAGCCACGGATGCTCTGTGGCACAGGTCAGTGCACCTCCGGAGTACACACACCTACTGGATTTTCACACTCCATGTTAATGATGCTGCAACATCTTTTTGAATTCTGCAAACTGCCCCTGCCCTCCTTCACACACTGCTGGAGCAAAAACCTATACAGCCAGGATATTTTTTTGTGACATGAAAGAGTCAAATTCAAGGTCCTTCTACAGCAGCCTGAAGAAGTGATAGAACATGGCTCAATCACTTCCTTGTGTTTTAAAATCTATTAAATGACCCAGTTCTGAAAAACTTGAAATACAAAGGTGAGGAACATACCACTCACTCTAATGCAATGCCACATGGCTTTTCTGCAGCTCTTCAAATGAACAGATTTCAAAATACATTTGCGAAGGATGCTGGTATTATCATTTTCCATCATTACAACAGGATCCTAGTCTAAGTTGACAGTAACAAAGAGGGGCTGCCTCTCCCGAACTCCAAGACTGTAGTGCTTGGAGATCTTCCATTCTTTCCAGCCACGTTAATTCCTCTCTGATCCTAGACACACATTATTATCCTGTGCTAGCTCTGACAGCTGGCAAGTCCTTCTGACAGCCAGTCCAGCTCACTACCCTAGCAGATAATCAATCCAGCAAAAAGACAAGTAATGTTTTTCCTCTGCCACTCGGTGTTAGGCTGGTTTAGACTCCTGTGAAAATATAGCCTATGTCACACTCACAAGCCTGGTTCTTCTGCAGATGTGCTTCACCTTAGACAAGGCATCTGAAATCCCAGGAACTGCCATCAAAAACTGTAAAATTCCATGTCATTCCTTTCTGCACTTCAGTGAATTCACAGCCACAGATTAATTATACAAAGACTTCAAGAGACCCTGGCATAAGGCATATTTTCAACACTACCACAGCTGTGCCTCTTAGCATTTTGCACAGCTGCACGTAACACAGTTGGCCTGAATGACAACAAAGAGTGAAATTCATAATTTCAGCACAAATCATGATATACCTTTAGCCCTTTTTCATACTCACTTTTGTAGTTCTGAAAATTTTGAATTTAGTAGGCACCACTAAACCAACTTATCTGACTTACAAAGTAACGATGCAAAAACCATTATTCACTTGCTCCTACATTATCTTAAATAACTTTTAATGTATTTTCTACTAAAAAAAAAAAACCAGTCTTTGAAAAGAAAGAATTGTATATGCTACTTCCTAAGTGGTTTAACAGCATAATTTGACCAAATTTCTTCCAGGAGCACAAACAATAGATAGGCAAACTCTCTCATTTCTGTCAAGGTAGTAGAACTGTCTCTAATGCAACACAGTGAAAATTACTTTAATTAAAAACTCTTTTCTCCCTGAATTCACTACCCAATCTAGTTCACTATGCAACCACTCAGGTGGGTGTACTATTATCCTATGTTTTGGCAGAGCCAAAGACAGCACTGTACAGCAGCCACTCACTGTTAAGTCTCTGAAGTAGGAAAGTTTGGGGTTTTCCATTCTGAGAGACAGGAAAGAGGAAGAGGGACCATTTAAAGTATATCCTCCTGTCAGTTTTCCTTCATTCCCTAAAATCCCTATCTTTACAACTACTCCCTGTTCAACAAGACGTTTTGGACCTCAAAGTACAAAGGACCAACATCTCCTACAGCTCAGATCTGACACTTTCCCTCGTATGCCACATCTCCCAGCACATATGTGGGTTTATGCCACTCATACCCCCCCTATGCATCAAAATTGTAGAGAACTTATGTACACCTAATTCAGACAGACTTTTTAGAATCAAAACAGTGTCAGAAACTGATGAAAAGGAATATTTTACTTATCTGCTTGTGACAGGATCAGCTCAACTTAATAATCAAGAGGATTTCTTCCACCTCTCCATAGGGAAAGCTGCTAATTAACTAATGAACACAGATTAGCATAACAACGATAAGACTCTTAGGAAGCAGGTTAAAGGGAAAACAGCAGTAGGTAGTGCCTGAAGAAGAATAATCCAGATGGAGTTATGGACTAATGAAGCTCCCCAGCAGATGAATGTAGAAGCAAGCATACAGTATGTACATTGATTACTCAGAACAAAACACAGAAATATGCCAATGCAACGGTGACATGTCAAATGGGTGTGAAACATATTGATTCAAAAACACAAATACTCCTGCTGTGAAACAGTCAGGGGAAATAAACCTTAAGCATGCATAATCCCATTTCACTAGATTTTAATTTCATCAAACACGATGTTTACTTTTCAGGGATATCAGAAGCTCTCTCAGTTCTCACTTCTCTAATCTCAGCTCTTCACTTTAGTACAGATAAGCTCCATGCACATTTGTTCTCGACTCTCAGGTAAGAGTTTCACTAGCATGGTGCACATTGCATGTACTTATCTCCCAGACCGTAACCTGAACTGTGTGCCTGTAAAATTCACCAACCACACCAGCTCTTAAGCAAAATAAGAAAAAACTATGCATATATACAATAGACTCTTAAGTTACCCAGTACTGCTCCAAAAAACAATCTGGATGGCCTGGGTATGGTTCTCTGAAAACATCACCTTGTGGCTCCGAAGCAATAAAGAAAAGTGCAGTGTTAAGTACTATTAGGAAAGGAATACAGAAGAATATAAAAAATTTACAGCCATCTAAAATTCTCAGGTACTTACATCACAGAATTCTGGTCAGTTCATTCAAAAACAGTATCATAAATCTAAAAAATTACAGAGGGATGACTTGATGTATGGGGGAACATCCCATATGAAAAATGACAAGACCCTTCAGTTAAGCTAAGAGACGACTGGAGGATGCAATCTGATAGAGAATTATAAAAATCTCAAAGGATACTGTAGAAGAAAAATCAGAATGCTTTATAGTTATTTCTCATAATTTAAGAATTAATTAAATTATCAAACAGCAGGCTTCACTCAAAGAACTATATTGTTTTTTTCCAAAAACACTTGTAAACCCCATTACACTCAGACAAGCGTGTAATATATATAAATATAAAGACTAAATAATATATATAAAAACTAAAAGGGAAAAAAAAGCATTCCAAAACCAACTAATTGGACACATTTTTGAGAGAAAACAATGGTAACACCTCAAGCTTTTGAAATTGTTAATTCAGATAATGTAAAAAGTCCGCTAGTGAAAGGATCATCCTTACTTTTCAGACCTCTCTAAATCAGCACCTAGAGGCCATCACTGGAAAAAACCCATGTGAGTGGATGGGTGACAACTTGGAGTATTTTCAGAAACCATCTTAGCATTGGAATGATTCATTTGTCTGATTTCTTCTAGCAGGCAACCTGCCATAACAAAAGCAGAGCAACTCCATCTCTCTCCTTCACCCTTACTATGAGCCATGCTTCACAGTCTGAAAAATTGCCATGCAATGAAGACATATTTCAACAAGAAACTGAACTTCCTTGTGGAATAAGGGTTGCCACAGCCTTTGTGAAGAATGGACTGGCTGGTTATGTCAAGATGTGAGATGGTGGAGAATTGATGAGGCTGATTGAGCGAAACCACAAGCTAGGCCACTTGTTTATCTTGCACCTGGGCTTGAGCTAGGTTTAACAACTGAATGGTGTCTGGGCTGAAGCAGAGACCCCACAGCCCGATCTTGTCTCAGTGAAGTGCAGAAGAGCGCCCACAACCCTGTGCCAGCCCCTAGCCTCACTGCCCCTTCACTGTGCACAACAAGCCTTGGTTTAGATCTGCTCCTCTGAGGAGACAGCGATGGGGCTGAAACCTGGCAAGAGGCTGCCACTGCTGCCTCAGCTGTGTGGAGGAGCACACTGAAGTACCACAGGTCTGTGCTGTCTTTTTTAAAACCACAAGATAGGCAGCTCAGTTTGATGAAGGTAAACAAAGACTCTCATTAATCCCTCATTTACATATTAAAACCACACCCACCAATACGAAAATAAGAAAACAGATGTCCCTGCACACCACATCTATGATGGCAGCAACAGGCAGCCAATGATTTTTAACTACAGCCATTCATCCATTTGCTCAAGAAGTATAAAATTGATATTTGCAATCCTCCACTATGGAAGGACAGGAATACAACCCTACTCTGCAGACAAGTCAGTGGGTTTGCTCCTCTCCTCTCCCCAAGGCAGGCACAACTCTGTGGTAAGATTTGTGTCTCTGACTGCACTGGAGCTTACCTGGGAACACTTGTACACAGAGCTATGCAATTTAACAAGAAACTATCATCTGCTGCTTCAGTAAAACAGACCATTCATGACTCCACAACCTTGAAAACGTTTATTCAATGTGACCAGACTTTAGTACCTAAGTGGTTATAAATGAGAAATTAACTTATCTGCACCCAGCCCCTCTGATCTCTGAGGACTAGCCAGAAGGCAAGGGGATTTCTTTCTTGACAATTTCATATCCTTACCACAACAGGACTGATCTTACAGAAAGGTAGGTCAAAAAAGAGTCAACCATACAAACTGTCATGGTTCATGGTAAAAACAATCTGGTCTTACTAATGTGCTCCCTTATGCTCTTCTATAAGCTTATTTGAACATCTGAAAGTGAAGTTTGTAGGACTACTGTCAGACTACCCAACTTTAGCCTGAGATCTCCCTCAGAATAGCAGAATAAGTTACAAAGTGGTACCCTGAGAAGGTGGTGATGTGAGAATCCACATGACCCCACACACATACCCAACACCCACCCTTTGAAACAGACCACAGTCAAAATAGAACATTTAGAAACTTTTACAGAATGGAATTCTTCTGCAAAAGCCTTTGCTCAAATGTTCTTTGAACTTTCCAAGAGCCACACCACATAGAATAGCCTAACACACCTCTGGACCTACTTCGCTCAATCCTCTGCCCAAAAAAAGAAATCATTTCAAAACTAGATCAGGTTGTTCAGAGACTTGTTCAGCCAAGTATTAAGCATCTCCAAAGATGGGAGCCTCTCTCCACTGTCTGCTCCACTGCCTTTACCAAGCACACTCACTGTGATTTTTTTTTTCCTTCTCTCCAGCTGGAATGTTCCCTTCTGAAACTTGTAACCTCTTCTCTTTTCAGTGTGCAGCTCTAAGTGAAGTCTGGCATTTCTAGTATCAGAAGAGTCTGAGTTAGCAAGTAAATTGTACAGTGAAGGTATATTATACACTGGAGCCAAACTGACAGCTCACCACTAGCAGGGGCAGACCAGCTCTGTACATGTCCAACAATCTAATTTCAGTGCCCCTGTGCTAGCTCTGCAACCTAAATGGCTGCACAGATAGCCAATATATCTTGTTAACCTGACAGAAATCCATTCCCTTGTTTAATTCCTATGTCATCTCAGCAATATTAATATCTTCTGCACAGGGTCACAAGGGAGAAAGCAAAGCTGCAGGTAAGAACAGAGCACCTCTTTTTGGAGGGAGGTGGGGTGAACAAGCAATAACCTGTGAATTCACATTTAGGTATCAGAGAGTATCATATGCTAGAAAATTTCAACCTGCTTTAATAAACTCTCAGCAATAACCAGACAGTGTTAGGCATGTTTCCTACTCCACCCTCTCACTTCTGGGATGAAATTTACATTTCTTTCCTTAATAATACAACCAATGTCTTCCATAATCCATGAACATAGCTATTAAAATAGTGCTTAACTAGTACTAATTATATTTGGCATTAATTACCACCTGAGCTAAACAGATTATAGATAGGAGACACATGGTCAGGGGACACCATGCCAGTAGGAAACAGAGAAGGAGTAAATTAATTCAGTTCGTAGAGATGTTGGTGTATGGTCTTTACCAAGCCAAAGTCACACAGGCCAAAGGTGGATACCAGCCTGTGGTACTGAGAAACTTCACAGAAAGGGATCTTACTTCAGGTAAATACCATGTGGCTTTACTAGAAAGCCAATTTTTTATACTGCAAATACTTTTACACACATTAAAGAAAACTGTCACAGCACCAGCCTTCAAAATCATATTTGGCAGCTAATGACAACAGAAGTTTCATCTTTCATAACAATTAGTTAATTTATAACAAATTCCAATTCTTTCTCAAATTAAGCCTTTTGAATGTGAGCTATCTGTTGAAAGGCATTACTGGTAACAAAGGCAAAGCATTTCCATGCAGCTGTAGAAGGCCTTGGTGAGAGAAAAGATTGAACATTTCCAGTTTTCAAACATGGCATGCCATGGTTATTAAAGTCTACAAAGATCAGCAATTTAGGAGATCAGCACCTGGACATACTTTATCTAAAAAGTAATTCTTCAAAGAAATACTCAACTAGCCCAGAGCAATGAAAAAAAAATTATAAAAATACTTATCAAAGATTTAGAGAGCTCACAGTAATCCATGCTTATCCTCAAGGAAAGTTAATTAAACAAATTCAGGTCTTTTTATTAGCACACCATTATTCTCCTCGAGGCTCAGTATTTCAATTTGAAATCAAGACAAGTATCAAGTAAACCACCACCACTCCCTGCTCTGTGTTTTGAAATGCTGAAACACCTCTGATACATCCCAAGTCGTCCATATTTTGCAAGGACTGCCACTGTCTCAGCTGTGACAGACTGCCACATGAAAACCTTGCTGAATCCCTCCACAGCTCCCTGCCCAGGCAAAACCTTCTGCCATCTATTGTCAGACCACTCACAGCTCTGCCCTTTCCCATTGCTTCAGGTATGGCTCCACTGCAAGGTACTGACCTTGACTCATGACCACCAATACTAGCACCAGTTTCATCACCCTTCACCTCACAAGTCCTCAGATTGTTACATAAATACCTTTCTAAGTGATGCCAGAAGTTTGCTTGATCAGTGCACCCCTCTCATCTGCCATTCAGAGATAACTTCCTGCTCTCATCACCAAGTGGAGTGCACCAAACACCAAGTGTTTAACCAAAAAGTGCACCCACTGGCTAAGTGAAATTCAGATCATCACTGTCCAGGTGCAGTCCTGAAATACAATTAGGCACCTCTTTCTGCACAGTTACTAGCAAGACAGGAGAGGAGCAGAGCTCCTAACTCTTTCAGTCTCTGGGGTCTCATGTCCACCTTTGTGAAGCACCTGCTGAACTGCACTCCTCTCCTGCATCTCTCCAAAGACTCCATGATTTCTGAGAAGGAACATAGGGCAATAACCCTAAAGAGTTCTCACAGCTCTTCCACAGCCAACCCTGCTTAGAGCCTGATTCTGAGTCTTCACCCTCATGGATTGCTTTACTGAATATCTGTTTCATGCAGCTTCCTCAGTAAGAGCCATCTAACTAGATCTTCTCAGTTTAGTGTTGTCTATGAAACTTCTAAAATCAGCTGTGGAAAAGAAATAAAAGAAGAAACAGCTAAATACCACAACAAGTCAGGTTTCATACTGTCAGTGGCTGTAGGGAGGAAGGTAGAAATTCAACAAGGATCCTAACGTTCATGTGCTCGTAGACCCAAGACGTATTTTTACCAGCAAGTTCAGCAACTATTCAACAGAAGGACAAATATTACCATAAGAGGCCTGCACCTTTTCACTGTATGAAGGTTTTTACTTATTTCAACTCCACAGTAAGTTGCTTTTCCCTCTCTGTGCTAGCAGGTCTATGCTAGGGAAACAATGCTCACACAAGCACAAATGCAAGGCTTTGGAGATGCCACTGCACATGCTATCCATTTGACACTGAAAACTACTTAACCACCAGCTTCCCTCCACACATGTTCTGTTTCACAGTAATACTTACAACCAATTTTCTTTACACAGCCAAACTCTTCTAGTAATTACTGCATTTGTATTATTTTTAAAACAGTGACCTTACCAGAACATCTAACAATCTACACAGACATGTTTCATAAAGCATGCATGAATCAAAAGCAGCTCAGAGCTTGAAACCCATCACTGGTGGCATACTTTGCGAAGTATTTTCCTGAAAGGACTAGTGCTTCCCGCCAAGCTATTTACCTTTACTGTTCTGCTTGGAAACAGTCAGTGTTTTTCAGGCTTTGACTTGACAAGGAATAACACGCATATTTTGATGGGACACCCATGAGTAAAGCTGATCACCTCTCATTTTACAGTCAGGCTACTTCAGCGAGACACAATCATTCAGGCTCTGACAATTGATTAATTACTGATATCAGAAAAACTCTGCTACTATTTCTTTGGCTTTTTTGAAATCCCATTAATAACAGCACCTTACAAACTTTATTTCTGTCAGAATCACCTTTTGGCAAGACAAATTCTGTAGGGAAGGCCTTCAGCTAGACATGTAGAGAATATCTGCAACAACGACCTGTAAACTATACCAGACAGCATAGAGCTTTTCACTCAAACAAGTCTTTTACAAGGATGCAAATCTAGGATGCTTTAATACCAATGGTCACTACCGGTATCCAGCTCCATCGCATTTCTGATCTTTGCCATATGGGCTTTCTTTTCCACGCAGTTATGAAAACAAGATAACACAAAGCCAACGGGGACAGTTACTTAAATCCAGTGCGAAGCACCACTGATGGCTTTCCTTCAAGGCGGCAGCACCGTGACACTCTGGCTCCTCGGTGCCCCTCCGCTTAAAGGAAAACTCTGGAACCGGATCGCGCCACTCCCGAGGCCGCTCCACGCCGCCCAGGGTGCCTCGCTGCCCCCCTGGGCTTGGGACGGGCACGACCTCGACCTCCCGCCGTTCCTCCGCGGCCGCGGGAGGTGCCAGGGCCCCGGCCCCGGGAGGAAGAAGGAGAGCCGCTCACTGGCAACTTCGGCGAGGGTCTGGGCGGCGGACGGTGGAGGTGCGGGATCTCGGGGACGGACATCCCGCAGCCGGGGCGGGCAGCGTGGGGCGCGGGCAGCCGGCAGAGCCTGCCCGGGGCGACGGGGAGCGGCGGCACATGGAAGAGCGGCGCGGCGTGGCCGGCCTCTGCTGCGGGGCCACAGGGACGAGCCGGCGCCGCGGCGGAGGAACAAGAAGGGAGGGAGGGAACCCGGCCGAAAGGGGAGTGGGACGGGGCGGCGGAGGCGGCGCGCCCCGGTGGGCTGCGCCCCGAGCCCCGCGCCCGAGGGGCAAGGGCAGCAGGAACGGAGGCGGGGAGGGGAGAGGGGTCCGGCGCGGGCGCCCCTTCGGGGGCGATGCGGCGCCGCCGTCCGCCTCACCATGAGCACTTTGGCCGCGTTCTCCAGCTGGGCGATCACCTCGGGGGCGCCCCCCGCCGCCGCGGCCGCCGCCGCCATCATGGTCTCTCTTCAATGACGCGCCATGCGCTGCATTCTGGGGCGAGGCGGCCGCGCGGCCAATCCCGGCCCGGCCCGGCCCCGCCGCGGAAGCGAAGCGGCGGCGCCGCNCGCCGCTCCCCGCCGGTCCCAGGGCACCGCGCTCGTCCGGCCCGCAGTTGTTAGGGGTGGGACAGGCCTCTGGGGATCATCCGGTCCAACCCCCCTGCGAAGCCGTTGTCGACTAGAGCAGGTTGCACAGGAAGGCATCCGCGTGGGTTTGGAATGTCTCCAGAGAGGGAGGCTCTACAACCACTCCGGGCAGCCTGTTCCAATGCTCTGCCACCCTCCCTGGAAAGAAGTTCTTCCTCACGTTGAGGTGGAACCCGTTGTGTTCAAGTGTGGCCATTGCTCCTCATCCTGTCGCTGGGCACCGCTGAAAGTGCCTGGCACCATCCTCTCGGCGCCCTCCCTGCAGGCTTACATGCACTTCCTTGTGCTTCCCTGTGAGCTCAGGTGCCGGCGCGGCCCCAGGCACTGGTTGCTGGCAGTCCCTTGTGCATTGCAGTGCTTGCAGATCTGTGGTGGGATGAGAAGCTGAGTTTATTAAATATAGCTTATAAAGTGGTGGGGGCAGGAGAGGATGGTCTTTACAAATGAGCAGACGAAAAAATAAACCAACCAAACAAAAAAACCCCACAAAAAACCTAAAACATCCCAATCAAAAATAAAAACAAAAAACCCCAAACTACCAAAACCAAAACAACCACCCCCCTAACGCCAATATTTAAAAGTGTTCTTAGATGCACTTCTTCCCACAAATCCACCTAGAGCTCCTTTCATGTTATTGGTTTGAGTCACAAGGCAGTGTCAACTATGAAATATTGAAGAAAACACTGTTATACACCCATAGGAGCAAAAGAACTGTCAGATTATACCTTCACTGGCATTTCATTTTGGTTAAGGAGAAGGCCATTTAATCAACTCTGATGGTTTTCACTTCAGTTTGCACACTTGGACCCTTGATACCTTAAGATGAAGCCAAAATGGAAGACCTGCAATTGCCAGGGAGTGTTCAGTGTGTAGGTCCAGGCCAGATCCCCTTCAGAGCACGTTCCTCACCGCGCAGAGCACTGGCACCATCAGCTGTTGTGTTCCCCTGAACTCCCTGGACCACTCTGCTCTTAGCACAGTAAGGTGTTTCCTGCCATAGTTCTCTCAGCCTTGAGGAGGCATTAGCTGACCTCAAGTGCTGAATTTATGCAAGATTTGGAATTTATCGGCTAACTGAGACAGCTGATAGCCCTGCTGAATGCTTGCAGACTGTTGATATAATCTGAGTGTCAACGGACAATGTTTCCAGGTAGATGATACAATGTAATAGCCAAAGGCAGAAGAAGGAATCAAGGAAACGAAAGACAAAGAAATCAGTCTTTCCTATTCCAAGGAAAAATGCAAATATTTTTCTTCTAAGAAATTATAGTTTCCAATGCTGAAGAAGGCATGGCAGTGCTTATTACTATACAAGTTTAAAAGTAGCAATAAAACCATGCAAATAATTGATTTTGGGATTTACTTAGGAGGTAGAACTAGAACATGCATTTCAGGGTAATGTTTAACATCAAAGTTGAAGAATGTGGGGAGATCAGCAGGGCTGCACTGAAAGTAGGGATCAATACAAAGAAAACTGAACAGTCAGAGATGGAGCAGTTTGAAGGCAGTGAGAGTGTGACAACGTACAAGTTCTGGAGTGTTTTTCTTTGGCAAACAGTCCCGTGTACAATGAGTCTCACTCTAAAGAACAGAAACCAGAGCTAAAGACTTAGAAGTTTGATACAAAGAAGTAAAATGTCAAAAAAATTCCCTGAAAGGTATGAAAACCCCCCTATTTTAAAGAATTCTATGTTCTGTAAAGGACTACTTCGGTTGAGTATTTCTGTACTTGTATACAAAAATGAGATTCTTCAACAATTTCTTCAGCATGCTCAAAGGTCCTTCATTCTCCTGTGGCCTTGTGTGTTTAGCAGCACACTTGAATAGCCATGAAAGCAATAGAAACAGAATAGTATTTTTCTGTCTGGGAGGACTCAAGAGGTCTCTGCACACACCTTCTGTTTCTTCAGTCTTCTGATCAAGTTCCTTAGGGCTTTGTGCAGCAGCATCTTGAAAACCTCCAAGAATGGAGAGTGCATAATGCTGTGGTAACTCTGTAACAACTCTGTGTGTCAATGCTTGATTGGTCACTTTTTCCCTTAAATCAGAATACCCTCATGTGTCTTGTTACTTATCCTGCTGCTGTGCGCCTCAGTAGAGAGTGTTGCTGATTTTTCTTGATAATCTCAGGTACTGGAAGAAAACTCTTGGGCTTGCTTTCAAGCCTTCTGACTGAATGCAGCTCCCTTAGCCTTTCATCACAGGGCATATGCTCACACCTCCACACCAACCTGACTGCCCTCAGCTGTACTCACCGCATTTTGTCAAGTTCTTTCTCATAGTGTGGGCCCCAGAGTACAATGTGGTTTTCCAGACGTGATGTAACAAGTGCTGAGTAAAGAGGACTAGAACTCTTTTGATCTATTGGCTGCATGCCTGTAAAAACAACCTAATATGTCTCTATAAAGGTAGTCTTGCTCACCGCAGTAGTGTTCTGCTCAGTTATATTGAGCTTGGTTCCTGTCAGGCCAGGTAAAGTGCATGGCTGGGCCTTAACTGCCCTGACATCCTCACCTGGGACTTCAGCATGCACAGGGCTGTAGGTCTGCCTGTGCCAAGCCCTGTCTCCTCTCATAATGGCTCATCAGTCGTCCTTCCTCAGTGGTCCTGTGTAATATATAGCCTTGTCTCCTTTCTCCTGCATAGATCTTTACTCTGACTATGTCTTCTACTGTTTCTGGCTTCACTTTCTATCTGGACTCTGGACACGACTCATTATCTTGCCTTGTCTTGAACTCTCAGGAAGACCTGTCACCACTCCAGCCCTACCCAAATCCTATGGAACTGCACTCTGATTGGTGAGAGCCCATCCTGTGGTCAGCCTCAGCTTATTCATCCTTCTGAAGCGGCCCTGCTTATGCTGTCTTTGCCATAGTCCACCAGGACCTCCAGATGCCTACTTCGGTCAGACTTCAGTCTATACTGCTATGGTGACTATTCCATTTTAGGTAAGGTATAACTCCACAGGATCTATCTGTCAGTTCCCTGAATAGACATAGTGGTTTGATCAATCTGAAACTATCCCTTCTGCCTTGAAGTTGTCTATTTGGGCACACTTTATCATGTTTGTTAAATCCACTCCTCTTTCACAAGAGGTATGATTTGTGCGGACAAAATCATGCATTTTACCATATCATCATCAGGTATATTTTGTCCTTATTTTGAGTGGGAGGACTGAGTGGAGTAATCTTCAGTAAAAATTACATGTTCAAGTAGTCACATTTTCTCTCAGCTATATTACAATCTTAATGTTCTCTTGGCTAGTCTTAGAAAAGCTGATTGTTCATTTGTCTAGTCAGATTGCATGCTGAAGCTATTTCTGTTGCTGGCTAAAAAAGATGCATCACATTGTTCCTTCATGCTTTCCTCTTTTGTGTTGCTAATCCTCTTAAAATAGTTCAAAGATTTGGACATGTTGCCAGAAGGAGTGTTATTGGAAGTGAAGCCTGAGCTTCCTGCTCTAGCAGTCCTTCTCTACCTTGTTTTCTCCCACAGCCAAAACCAGCCAACTACTGCCAATCTGGGCTAAAGATTTAAATGTTAAGGAAAATGAAACAACAGTTGGTTGTTTAAACCAGTCATGAATTTGGGTTTGTTTTGAATGTGTTAAACAGTTCTATGCACACATACAATAGAATTAGCAAAGTTCTGCTGTAGTTGGGAGCATCTGACAAAGTCTAGCGCAAGGAAATAGAAGTGATTGAGCGGTGAGTTAGATGAGGTAAGGAAACCTCAGCCAGTAGGGAAGTGGATTATTAGTACAAAAGTGCTATAACAACAGCAAGCATGGATGTGGCAAGCTTGGTGGGGAATTAATCTTTCATCACTGGTTAGGTAGAAGTTTAGAAACCATCCTCTCCTATCAGGACATATATCTTGATTTATATTCTGTGCTTGATTTCCTAAGATGTTCCTAAGGTTGATTTCCAACAGTGTTCAAGAGATCTCTTCCTACACAACTTGAATTTTTTTTCTTAGTAAACCTCATTTCTCTGGCCAGAACATCCAGTTTGCTCTCCTTCCCAGACTCATTTTTCCAAATGCCCACATTGACTGCATGGATTTCTGCAACAATTCCTGCAATAAATTCTGTAAATAAACTGCAAATAAGTTCTGCAATAATTCCTCTAATACTTCCTGATTTATCGCTGTCTTTTCATGGGCACCTAGCAGAAGTCTGTTCAGAGTACTGGTTCCAGTACGCGCTATTCCACTTGCAGTTGTCTGTGATGTTCATCTCCAGTGACACAGATCTCCTACCAGACACTTCAAAACAATTCAGATTATTGGCAAGACTTCCATACAAATGGCCTCAGTCAAGTAACCTGGGCACAGTAAGTCACTATTCCCCTCTGGAGGAAAAGCTTCCACCAAAATTACTGTAAGCAAGTTTGATAGCACTGCCCAGCGCTAGTGGTCACTTCCTCTCAGTTTATTTCTTACAAAACAGCAGTAAGCAGTACTGCAAAGCTGGATTAGTTATTCAAGCAATTAATTTAAAGTTCTCACTTTTTTAAAGAACGGAGTTTGACAAGGAATGCAATGTGTCATAGATGAGTTTAACTGGGAAGAGGCAAAATATCAGGTATTTATGTGAGCAACCTTCACAAGCAATACTTGGTCTTACTGGAAGCAAGATTCAAACCAGTTACTAACCATATTACACAGGAAAAGATACAGGGGCTAAGAATGAGGTTATAGAGAATCGGTGTGTGGTGCAGTTGTGTGTGTGCACAGAACTTGTGACACTGTCAGGGCAGTGGACAGTCACAGTGGCCAGGAGCAGCCACAGCACACACCAAGCATCAGTTGAGCTGCCACACAGCAGCCTGCAGAAGAGGAATTCAGGGGAACATCAGTCACACAAATGATTGAATTACACTCAGTATTTGATACACTAAATTCTGCTCAAGAGCTGAGGCACACACCTCACACTTAAACTGGATTTTCACAAGCAAGGCCATGTGTTGGAATAGAATGACACTAGGATGGCAACATGTCAGTAGAATTAAAAAACGTAGGCTAGGTGGGCAGTTCTACTAGATATAGACTTTTGGCATCCTGTGATACTCATTCCTGTATTTGAAGCTATACCAGTAAGAGCTTAAGCATTGTTTAAAGCAAGTGAGTGTGTTAATTGTTTTACAGGAAACCTGCTGTATTTGGGTTTGTATCTGCTTATGCTGTTTCCTCCTGACTCCACTTGTCTGGCAACCACTGTGTCAGGGTTAGCACTGCAGTGTACAGAGAAGGGGGGAGCTCAACAGAATAGTCACTAAGTTTAGCTATTTTGACCTTTAGAGTTATCTTTAGGATTTATGACTGGTTGATGAGAATATGTTGCTTATGATTCACACTTGGAAGTATATCAGTGATAGCTTTCACTAAGTATTTGGAAAATATGTATGCTTTCCTCCACACAGCCTCTGTGCTGCTTCTGCCATGGACTTATGGAGTGTTTGGGGACACTTTCCTAGTACACTAGATGGTAGGATGATAGCTTAAGCTAGCCTGTTTCAACTTGTCTGTAACAAACACTTAAAAATCTTCATGCAACAAGTTTCTATGTTGAAGGACACAAATGCCAGCTCAGACTGCCAACTTACTGTCTCTTTCATCTCAAGGCTGTTGTCAAGGCAAACTTACCAACCCAAAAGGGATCAATGAAGCACCAGTGTATTTTAGGCTACTGTCTCTAGACACTTGTTTCATGTGTCATTCATTCACGATTGAGACATTTCTGATTAGCATAGGCTAGAGTAC
Source organism: Anthoscopus minutus (assembly GCA_013399455.1). Taxonomy (NCBI): domain Eukaryota; kingdom Metazoa; phylum Chordata; class Aves; order Passeriformes; family Paridae; genus Anthoscopus; species Anthoscopus minutus. The sequence goes on from VWYI01035904.1 coordinate 24,930, forward strand.
TGATGCTTTAGTCTCTCCTCTGAAATTGTTCTACTTTGACCCTGCTCTAAAGATGCTTGCAAAGGGCTTCCTACTCCTATTAATTTATTCTTAAGGTCATTTGCTTAGGAGGTGACATTTCCTTCCTTTCAGTAACTTACAAGTCACAACCAAATTGTCACCGATCCTGCATAAAAAGCAAGGACCTAAGTGGAAATCCTCAACAAGACCCTTAGGTCAGACTTACCACCTTAGTACTAGGGCATTCATGGGCCCAAGTTGGATTGTGACTCTCCCAGACAAACAGTGGTGTCTGGAGAAGCTGATAGGTGAAATATCTGTGACAGCTCACAGAAGGTGCCAATGAAGACTTTTTAGCTTAACAAAAACACACACACACATGTGCACACCCACAGGCTTGTTTTACTTGTGTTTGGACATGCTGCCATACCACTTTGGAGGTTTCCCTTAAGGAGGTCTGACACAAATTTTTGCTCAAAAATTTCCCTCCTGGATGCAGAAATATGATGAAGTACTCACAGGCTGGTTCATCGTCTAGCCATTTCCTATAATGCAGGCAGCCCATGGAAAGCAAGCTAACTGCTCAGCTGGCCAGTCCTCTGTACATTCCCAATAAGTGCGTGCCATGTAATGAAATCAACTGCAATAGAGAAAGCAAGGTCCAGTAGTTAGCTGTACATAGGCTATCTGAAGGTGGCTAACTTCTGAAGTTGCAGCAGAAATCTGCAACCGAACTCATTTCGTTTCTCTTTATTTTTGTCCCATATACAGAAGAGGCAAATTGTAGAAATACTTGCCAATATTCTCCAGTAGCTGAGGGCCTGTGGGTGGAATGATAATTGCATAGAACCATTTTATTGCTTCACTTTGGGTCTATAGTTTGCACCAGCTCCCTGAAAAGCTCATCCTAAGAATAAGGAGATTTTTCAGCTTTGGCAGTTCCAGAATAAACTTGGATATTTGAAGAATTTCTTTCTTCCCTTGAGTTGTATGGATGGAACATGGCAGTTTACCTTAGAAGGAGATTCCTGGGTGACAAGTCAGTATGAGCTGTGGCCATCTCTCTTACCTGCCAAGTTTGCTGTGGGGATAACTACTGGCACTCTGGTTTTGCACCACTGAAAGTCTTGCCTGGATTTTGCACGTCCTTGCTGCCTCCTGCAACACATCACAGCACTGCACAGTTAGAAGTGAACTCTTCTTGTTAGCCCCACATGGATTTGACTGTTTTATTGAAAAAATATTAATATTAATTTTCATGATGTGTTGAGACATTAGAAAGATCCTTTAGCAGGTCCAATTATACCAGATAGCCCAAACACTTGTTAGCCTTATCAGAGATTAGCATTAGATTAGTAACCACGTGGATAGCTGGTATGACCAGAACTATGACAGCCTAATGAAGTCAAACAGGGAAACAAAAAGTTGTCTGAGAGGAAGCTTACTGCCTAAAATAATAATGTAATTCTGATAAATCAGATAGTGATAAATCAGAAGTGATGAGTTCTACATTTAAGCCACTCTCACTTTGCAGAGTCACATGCAGCCATGCACAAGATGATAGTATCTAAGGTGAGTTAATTTTCTTGTCCTCATATCTCTTGATGAACACCTGTTCCAGAGTTTAACTTGGAGAGTTGTAAATCCTTCTGACTTCCAGCTTCTTTACTTTCATTATATTTGCTGGCACATGGATAGATACTATTCTTTATCCCTGTTAGATTTTCTTCCTTGCTTCTTCGTGTTTATCTTAGTATATTTAGAATATTATGTTGCCCTTATTCTTCATTTTGTGAGTTCATGTAGAATTAGAAGACATTTTTCCCATAGAAAAGTTCCTTTCCATAAATAATGCTTCTTCTATTCTGACATGTATTGATCTTTCTCAAAAAATGACCACCAGAATTGTGATACTCCAGAAGACATTTTACAAGGGAGTTGCTTTTCCTGTAGCTGCTGGAAGTGTATAGACCAAGGTGGTAAAATTGTCTCCACTAGTGTCACATTTGTATAGTTTTAGTGGTTTAGGCATCCCCCAATCAGCTGATGCAGACACGCACCTAGGAATACACATATGGCAGGAATTATAGGGCTAATCCCAGAAGTCATACAGTAAAAGACTTCATGGCATTTTTATTATTCCATGTATCACCATTTAGTTTTCCCTTTTACAGTGCCGTTGATAATCTTTTACTGAATGTGCCTGAATACTATTTGCAGATTTCATTAGTGTGCTCTACTTTTCATTCTCAAGCAATTTATAAAAGTATTAAAATTGGATCTATTTATAGGCTCTCCAGCCCTCAACACGCCCTTTTGCAATGCAGTCTGTATTGCAGAAATACCATCTCTGTTCTTCAGCAGCAGCCTCCCAGGGACTTCACCATGGATCTTCTTAGAACTAGAATCAACTCTGCATAAGGCAACTAATTTAGACAACTATAAAGAAATTGCTAATTCTAATCTTAAATAAGGAACAGGAATTCTCCATCTTGCAGGTGGACCAGGAGGTCTCAGGCAGTTGTATACAAATTTTAGATTATACCCTCATGCCATGTATGTGCCCACCTCCTCCTTATTTGACCAGCTCTTTCTAGCAGGATTTCTAGAGACACTCAGCCAGTCCCTCTTTCAGCAGCTGAGATCCCTGACCCTGCTTTGTCTTCTCTGTTTTGAGGTTTGACACGGTAGTACATGGGCTCCTTGGTGGCCAACCCTGTAACCTTAGCTGAACAAAGTGGTCAGCAAATCCTTTTCCTGCCACTCAATTTCTAGTATGAGCATAGGAGAACTAGGGGATAATTATTTGAAGCTTGTTTTCCTGATTTAGATTTCCCTTTGATCTCCAAATGTGGTGTCCTCAAAGGCTGATGGACCAGTCTCTTGGCTTGTCCCTTGTTTTGAAGGAGGGATTTAGCAAGATCACGGTTCTTCCCAAGATATCTCACCTTAGTTAAGAGTTTTTGCCTGGAAGTGGCCAGAGAAGCCCAGGTGACTGCTGGCTGCTTGCTTGCAGTGCAATTATAATTGTGCCGTGCACCCAGTTTTGATCTGTCCAGCTGGGATTCCCTGACTGCACTGCTGAGACACTGGATCTACTGCATGGCAGCTGTAAGCTGCCACTGATAGGAAAATGTGAGGAAAATTGTCAACAGATTAATCTTCATGGCTCTAGATGCTCCTCTAGACAATCCTCTCACCCTGTTCTCCTTCCACTACAATCCATGTTAGTTCTCTCTTCAATAATGTCTATTGTAATAAACTTAAGAATCTTTAGTTTAACTAATATTATCTGTGTGACAATAGAGCAACTGCTTTTGAAATCCAGGAAATTTAATCTGGAATAAAATAATAGTTTGACTCTGTAGTTTTTTGTTTCTGTAAAACAAATGAGTACCTATGTAGGCTTTCTCATTCTGGATCAGACTTTTTATAGATCTAGTAACTATATTGCCTCATACATAAAACATATTAGATAAACATCAGCATAGCATTGCACAATTTTCTATGCACTTTTGTGTCCTCTTTTTAAGTATAAATTCAACAAATTTGTCAGATATGCATAAAAGGTTTAGTGACCTATGCATTTCAGCACAGAGTTCTTTTACAAAGCAAGAACAATCATGGCCAGCCCCTTAACCCTTTAGTGCTGCAGGTGATTTAGGAGATGGAGTCACATAATGGCTGGGGTTGAAGACAAGTTCTCTGAGCAGCCTGGATATGAAGATTTTATGAGCCAATGCACTGTCAGAATGTGCTTCAACTCCTTGAAGCCAGCACAGCTTTCTCATATCACAACTTCCCTCTTTTCTTTCCTAATTAGCAGAATATTAAAAGAATGCCCAGTAAAAAGGATTTCAACAATGATTTCATTATCAGTTGTCCATGTGTAATGTTGTCAGTGAAGTTACATTAACATGATTATGCAGAAAAATTCAGGTGAAGTTACATTTGTTTTTCAGATAAAGGTTTTGATCTATTTAACCACACAGCAGCTTTATTTTGTAATTACATTTGCATCGACCAGAGAAGCAAATACATAATAATATGGTTAGCCATAGAGAAATTGAAATATTACATTATGATATAAAGTACTGTAGCTCACAGATAAGCAGCCTCAACGTGTCAAAGGCATATTTGTAGTAAACAGATGAAATTTCCTGGGACCATAGCTTCCCAAATTAAGTCTGTTAAAATTGCTGCTGCAATATTTTTCGGAATAAAGGAAAGCATTAACGTTGAATTGATGAAATAATCTTTTTTTTTCTTGATGAGCTCCTGGTCTCATAGGTGCGAAACCTTAAGACCTATTCCAGGTGAAATTCCCATGGAGGCCTGTGCACAGAGGAGGATCAGAGGTGAAAGTGGATGCCCTGAAATCAATGTGTGGTCTATTCCAAAAGAAAAGGAGACTGATGACTTGTGTACTAATGGATTTTCCTGTAGCGACTGAGCTACTTTTAATAGGATTACACTTGACATTTTTCAGCAAGAGTAACACTTCTGGCAGTCCCCACTCTGCCACTATCATTCTGTTCCTTGTACTTCCTTTTGCTCCTCCACTGTGCTGGCATGACTGTCTGTGTCACTCTGCACTGAAGTGGTTCAGAAAATCAATCCAGCTAAAATTAGCAGCAAGTGTTTCACTGGGTTGTTTTGTGGCCTAAGCTCTCTGCTCTCACTGTACTGACCAGTGCCTCAGTTATGCCAGCACAACCAAGGGGGACATGGCAGGGGCAGTGGGAAGCATCAAATCCAACAGGCAGCATTCGGATGCTGCCATTGCTTCATCTCCATTGCCTCCAACACTGCTCTGGCACAAGCATTTGTGAGGCTGCACACTGACCCTTGATGGGCAGCTTTCCTAACCATAAAAAAACCCAAAAAAAAAACCCCAAAAAAACAAAAACAAACCAAAGCAATCCCTCCAGGTTTCTTTTTCAGCAAGATTAATTCCCTAATCTGGAAGATCCCATGGTCACAAAAACCCCGGTCCCAGGAAGAAAATGACACAGGGCTGAAAAGTCAATGGAAAGAGTGAGCACGTATTCAGATAGTGCAGTTCCTGAATGTCTCATCACAGCTTTGGGAGCCCAGCAGTCTTATTAGTAGCCTAGTCTGCCCCCCAAACAGTACCCACTGAGGAAAGAACAATAGCAATCTCATAATAGGGACACATTTTGTATCTTACATATTTTAAAAATTTGCTTCCTAAGTACCATGGGTTTGACAGAATTACTCTTACTCCTTAGGAGTGGAATTTGGTTTGGCTTAGGGATTTAGGGGCATTGGTAGCATGCTTCATTATAAATTTACTGTATGAAAAAAATTCAAGTTTAAAGCCAGCTTAAACTAAAAATAAAACAACAAAACCTAGTTAACAACCAATGTCAAATTTAAATATTGAGAGTAATTGTCTTCTACAATCAAGAACAGTAGGTAAGGGTCCTGCTTTGGTGAATGGAAGGCAGCAATCCTAATTTATAATCAGTATCTACACACAATTTCTACATGCTGTGACAGTTTACCTTAAAACTTAAAATTTAAAAAGCAAATTGATAATCTATTGATAATTTGCCATAAGGAAAATATTCTCAATTAAGAGTTTAACAGAAGATCATTTGTTGCATTACTCATCTTCATAAGCAGAAGTTCTCCCAGTGCAAATCACCTGCTTTGCATTATTCTTAGCTGGAGTGTCTGCCAACACATTTTTCAGTAATTCTACAGAATGTGTCACTTGAAAGTGAGCATCAGGGTAAACAGTCTTGCCTAAATGACTAGAGAAACTGAGATAAACAGTTCTGTTAGCCTCAAGGACAGTAGTATTGATCATTCACTCAGGGATGGTTTTCCTCGGACTCTAATTGTTCAGAGGGCCAGAGGGGTTGAGTTTTCAGGATGTCACAGTAAAACAAGGTGAAACAAGACAATTCTAAGGCTTGGAAGTGACATTTTGTGCACAGAAATACCGACTAAAAATTGCCCTTCACCTTGTCTTAGAGAAAATGGTGTCATGCAAATGAACTTTTGGTACAAATAAAGGAGGGAGAAATGCCACATGTCTAACAAGAAGGTTTCATGCTGAGTTGGATTTGGTCGATTTATGTTGGGCACTCAAAGGACTTGTGCATTGAACAAAATGCTGAAGAAAATTTCTGTTGGGATATTGGGACAGTAAGTGTGACAGGAGAACAAAATGCTGAAGGAAATTTCTGTTGGGATATTGGGATAGTAAGTGTGACAGGAGACAGGACAAAACTATCCTTACTCTTTCCATGGCTGCTGCTTTGAATCTCTCCATTCTTTAAAGCTGTTAGTACAGAATTGTTTTATTTACTACCATCAGTATAACTTACAGTCAGAAACTGCATTTAGAAATAACCCCTCCAGAATAATCTAAATAAAATATGCATTAGTGCTCGTATGTTGGAAAATGGAAAGAAACACAACACACAGGCAATAGCAGGTCTGTGGTATCCAACAAAGGGGCATTACAACAGTTCAAACAATGTAATAACAGTTCAAACAATGTAATGTCCCCTGTCCTGTTCCTTTCCTAGTTATGACATCAGGATGTGTCTGAAAAATAAAACAAACAAAGAAAGAAGAAAAGCAAGAGCATTGTTTTGGACTGGATGAACTCTGAAGCGGAAGGCCAAGGTGATTAAGGCAAATAAACTGTGGGACTGTGTTTATTAGCCAGGAAATGGTCAGGAAATGCGCTGGAGGCTGATGTACCAACTGCAACATAGCTGTATGTATCAGTCATATTTTCTCTGCGTTGTTGAAATCGTGGAATAATCATGGCACCTGCATTAACTTTTGTTTGGGAACAAGCAGTTTAATTGCTTATCAGCCACTCTTGCAACTGCACCCACCTTTATTTAGAAGGAGTGAACCTGGTTTCTCTGTTGTCAATATTTTGGTGAAGATGGTGCTCATGACACAGGACTGGCCACCGCTGTCACAGAGGGTGTTTGGAGAGATGGCAGCTGCACTGTGTCATGATGTGAAATAGCAAGAGCAAGCAAAAGAGGCACAAGGAACACCTGAGAGACCCCTTCAACATCTGTAACTGCTGGAGGCAGCTTCCTAAGAAATGCCATGACATTGTTTGGAGGGAAGTGGGGTCCCAGAGGCACCCACCTTCTCTCTATTTCATGAAGCAGTTTTGGCAAAACGCTCCCTGCTGTGCTGGGAGCAGCCAGGTAGCTTCCCAGCTGATCAACATCATCCTCGACTGGAGGAATCTCTTCTGGAAATCACCCCACCATTCAGCCTCCATGGCCTGTTTAAGTCAGGAGTGAATCCAGACACTGCTAGTAAACTTCTCTGTGGACTACCTGAGGCTGCCTAAGAGAACACCAGCTACCTATGTTAGGATCCTATCCCTCCCTTCCTCGTATCTTCTTTCTAAGTAAGACATTGTTGCACTTATTCCAGAGGTGCTGTACATTTGCAATGGAGGTAGAACAGCTGGTCTAGCACAACTAAAGGCAAAAGAAAAATTGTGTCTGACTTGTGCAGCAGTACTCTGCTCACTCCTCCTCACCTGATGAACAGTTGAGGTTCTCCCCATCTTCAATCTGTTATTTTACAAAACCACGGATGGAAAGGTTGTTGGATAGGAACAATGACCCTTAAACTGAGATCCAGACTGGAAAAGAGCAGGGTAGGTCTGATCCATCAAGCAATAGTAGTCCCCAGAGTAATACAGTGATTCATCCAGTTTCTCTGGCATGAAGAGATGACCTTTCTGTGCACTTTTTAATTTTTTCAATGTACTGGAACTACCCTTCAAATATTTTGCTGCCAGTTGTTATTTGAAGCAGAGTTTACTATAGCCAACTCTATGAATGCTTTTTTGAAAACTGAATATTAAAAATTAGATAGTTAAGTGCCCCTTGTTAGACATTTATATTAATTAAGCCTGCAGTAAGAATAATATACAAGTAATACATAATGTAGTTCAAATTCAAGGCTTTATTAGTATAAAGCAAGATATTAATGCAAAATTAGAACTCTTCAGATTGGGTTTCATATTTGGAAAATTTCAGAAGACCATTAGTTTGTTGCTGGCTACAACATGGTGTAACTTTGTTGTAGGCTCCTTGTGAGGTGACAGCCATCTTGGCTTTGCTTCAAAGAACACTGAATGTGTGCACATGTATGCAGCAATGGAGCATGTCCATTACCTTTTCCAAAGTTACTGAGGTCTGGCAGCACCCTGCTCTCTTCCCTGACTTGCTGTACAGCAGCCTGCTGTGCTCTGCTCTGGCATGAAGATGATGACATGACTGTGGCAAGCTGTGTTTAGCAGATTTGTTTTAGCGTATCTGTGGAGTTGCCTTAAAAAGCATGTGTGGACACCAGTTTTAAAACTGCCAGACAATTAAATTTAGAATGAGAAAAATTTCTAAAATCTACCTCAAAAAGAAAAGAATCCGTTTTTCTTTGCAGCCCAGCTCACCCTGTGACTAGGGCCAGACTGTTGCTCACCCCTGTTGTCAAGCCCTTGCCCACTATGTGCCTACTGGAAAATGTCATCTTCACTTTTGGGTCCCTGAAATACCATCAGTAGTGCAGAAAGGTTGGGGGTGGCTCAAGTGATTTCTTTTAACTTAAAGGCATCTCCTGATGGACAATTTTAAAGTGACAACATGAGTGCCTTACTGTGAGATTGCCCTTACCAACCACAGCTTTGGCTTCCATCTCCTACAGCATCTGGGGATTATTATCATCATCACTGCATTTTACTCCACAAAAGAGTTTTCCAATGTAGCAAGCCTGAGGGATGTTATTACTCTTGGGCTCCACAGTTACTAAACAATGAGTCCTCTCTGCCCAGTTCATGATGGCGTAGACACCATGAACATAAATTTTTGCACAGTTAATTTGGTTGTAGTTATGTGAAAGCCAAATAACATCTGAAGGGATCACATTTGGAATGAGATTTCAACATGGAATCATCAGGTCCCTCAAAGGTAGTGACTGAGGCATTCTGTGAGAAGACAATCCAGCAGCAGGGATGAAACCCACGCAGGACATTCATGCTGAGAGATTAAATTAAATTTCCAGAACATTTTTCCTGTCCTTGGCTTCTGGAGTGGGAACATTTAGATCAGCAGTTATTAAGGTTAGCACTTAATCTAGTGAGTTCATGGGGTGCTCTCAGATCTCATTAGCATCAGCAGATGCTGAGGACATCCAGACCTCAGCCTTAAAAATCATTAACAGTAGATCAACAAAAGGGACATCAGTGCCTGAACTTGCAGTCACCTCAAAGTACACAGATAGGGCCCATAAATAATTCTTAGGGTAAGCTGGAAAATAAATGCAACCCTTTGTTGAAAGAACCACCAGAGACATCCAGTTTTGGTCTAGAGAAAAACCCCAACACCTCTATCACCTATTTGGCACCTCTGACCAGAGCTCTGCATCTGTTTGTGGGCAAGAGACCACAAACCCAAGTCTCAGCTTTCTCACCTGTGAACAAATAGGAGGCTGCTTTCACTTGAGCAGTCAGTGGCCTCATGGCTGGAGGCAGGAGAGTGGCTCAGGATCATGGACCTGAGATATCCTGGAGCCAAAAGTTTCTCTTACCCCTCTTGTGACAGTCCATTTCATCAGAGCACTGGCTCTCATATAGTGGAAGCTGTCTTGATTTCACATGTTAGGATGTTTTATTTTGTATAAATAGCAATATCAAGCTATAGAGGGATCAACTATCTCCAGTTAACAAGGCACTCCTTTAAAAGATGAATATATGCACTTAACAAAAAATCTCTTACAGAAAACTCATATAAAATTATACCAGTTATACAGCAGCATCTACCCTCAGACATGGAACAGAGAAACTGAAATATTGCGTTCTGAAGCAGGTACTTCATCCTACACCCCACTCCAGTACCCCAACGAGACACAATTAGCCACCCTTTTCCTTAGAGATACCAGAACACGTTTAACAAAACAGTCTGTCCTGGGCAGGTAAGTGCTCCTTTGTCTACAGTGAGAATCTTGTTTTGTGCTAACCTGGTATCAGCTTGAAGAAGGATACTCTGCAACCTGCAAGGAGTGGAGCAAGGCTTGTTGTTTAAGCATCTTTGCACCATGAATTCAGACACTACATGGGATTTAGACTTGGGATGGGGGGGACAGTTTGTCATGACTGTGCAGCAATTTTTGCCAGAGATGTCTAAACGAAGGAGAGGCAACTAAGAAATCAAACGCTTGTAAACACCTTTTAGGAATTGTGTTTCAGCTTCTTTCATAGATTTGACATGTGATACATTCATCTTTCAAGCCTCTGCTCAAGAATCTGCTAGGGAGAGGGAAGGGAAGGTAATCTTAGTGACAAGCTTTTGCATACCCTCTGCTTAGCCTCAATGCTACAGGTGAAGCCAAAGGTAAGGACAGGCTGGAGGGACCACATAACAACACTTTTTCTGAACCTTCACCTCCCTTGTTTCACTTTTTGTCCACTGGAAGGAAGATTGGCATAGGAAGGAAGGAAAGTGTGCCACTCAGGCACAGGCATTTTCCCCCAAAATCTCCACTGATTCTGCATTGGTCACCTCTTGCTTCTCCTCACTGATCAGCTGAGGCTGCCTGTGCAAGGACTTAAAGGGAAATGTTTCACCTTTGACTCATATCCCAGGATTTAAAAATAAACTAGAAGCTGATTTGCAAAGGCACAGGTGTTCTTTAATGTCTTTTCCCTTAGCTTCAATCATCCTTTCCTGCCTTTACATTTCTACTGCTTTTGTCTTGGGACATTTACCAGTATCTTGTCTGACAGATTCTGGTTATCCCCCTTGTGACCACTTAACTGCTGTTACTCGCTTTAAAAATAAATACAGACACTAGGGGAAAGAATCTTCATAGAAGGACAATATGTTCATGTTAATATGAGTACATATTAACTCTGGGCTTCCCAGCACAAGAGAAAAGCATCTGAAAATCAGGCCACAGAGACTGGATAAATCTACACTATTCTCCCTGGTATTCTGCAAGCAATTAAAACTCATTTAGAACTCAGCCTGCAATCTGAGTTTGTGATCCACAGTGTCCTGCAGCACAGAGTTGTTCAGTGCCCACAGGAATTGTAGAAAAAAACCCAGAGGGACGAAGAAACCATCACTGATTGCCTAAATCCTTCATAGGCAAGCCACTGTTGGTTGTAAAGTACAAACAGCATGTGGAATTTGGGCTATTCAAGGATATTATGCTGTGTACAGAACCATTCCACCACTGTGCTCCCGACGCAGAGTTAATTCCGTGTCTGTTGGTGGTAGAGCATCCCGACAGAGATGAGCAGTAATTATCCTACCCAAAAGAGGGCAGCAGTTAAACTTCTTCTACGGCACAGTTCACGTTATTTTCAGAAATAGTTTTTAGCAATGACAAACGTTGTTTCAAGTAGCTCAATGACTGGGAGTTGTGCCAGAGCCTGACAGTAGAAGCTGTTATTTTATTGATATTTCTCAAAAGGAAGTCAAGCCTGATTATGCATGTTGACACTCAGAAAATGCAAAGTAACATTTAAATTCATAGTAAAGGGATGAGGATGCTTTCTGTAAGAGTGAGGATGTTAATCATTTAATTTAAGTCAGTCATTGAACTGCAAAGTGAATTTCAATGTATCAGAAAAGACCAGACGGAACCAGAGACTTGCAATCTGTTTTGGAAAGTTTCTTCCCTGCCCCTTGAGCCCCAGCTCCTGTTGCTGGGGTTGTCCAGTTGCTGTCTGTGCCACACCACGATTTGTCCTTACCACAAAGTGACTCCTAAGCCCACTGATCAGCACTGTTTTCTTCTTGCTACTTACAGCAAAGCTTCATGGTTAAAGCTTTTGCCTACTACTACTCAGCTGCTAGAAAAGTGTTTTTCTTCCAGATAAAATGCTTTCCATCTTATTAATTGGTTCTTTTTTTTTCTGCTGCTGAGGCTTCCACCTTCTGGCCAGGGGAACCTCCAGAAGCTTCTTGCCATCCTTAGCTCAGAACCCCAGTGCCCCAAGGCTGAAAAGGTTCCTGCAGGTCCAACCAACCTCCTGTGCTGAACTCAGAGCAGGCAGCATAAGGTCATCTCAAGGTGTCTTACAGGAACCAAAGCAGGAATGTGCTGGAAGCAATTTACTCTGCTTTGGGAAAACCATGTATTAAATCAGCTGATTCTTGAGCCAGCTGTTATAAAACTCTCCGAGCTATCACCAGCAATTAGAATTTTTGCAACTTGCCACCAGGTTTCTCACCCTGTGAAGGAGATCTTGAAGTGGGCTGAATTTAATAGAAACCAAACACAAGAGTAAAGCACTGCAGAGAGAGGTGCTGCTACTCAGCAGGCTGTCTCCAGTCGCCTCCAACCTGCTTGAGGTTCTTCATTTTGCTGTGACTTTCAGTTGTAGGTTTCAAGGTTGGGATTGTATTAACTACCAAGGCCAAGAGCAAAGCTGCAAGGAATATGGAATTGGCTTTGGCTATGGAGCTACATAAAGCAGGGGTTGGTCTTGATTGTTATGTGGAATTTGAGTTCATTCAAAGAACACCAGGAGGCCCCTCCACCACACAGCACCAGTTTATGGAGACATGAAATATGGAGGCACCCCAGAATATTTTTTCCTGCGGGCATCACATGCAATTCTTAGTCTGGTACCTGTGGAGCACCTGATGTTCTGTCCTTAGCTGTGACAGTAGACACATAGGCTTGGCTAGCACCCTGGGTGACTCCATGTCCCCTAAATGTGTCCTTCTGTAGCAGCAAGATGACTAATCTCCTGGGCCAGGACCATCCATGCTGCTTAGCTACTCACTGGCCCTGTGTCAGGCTGTCCCAACTAGTGGGGACAGAAACACATCCCTAGGGGATGGGACATTAGTCCACTAGCGCCACTAGTATGGGGCACAAGTGCTTGGGTACCACTTGGCTTTAGGAGCAGTGACTGCTCACTGCTCTGCTTCTGCCACAGCAGGTGTAAGAATTCCTGCCCTTGCACCATGCTCGCTCTGGCTCATCTGCTCTGGGCCTTGGGTTCAAGGCTTAAACATGCCAGCCCTGAAATGCTTTCACATCACTACATCTTGTCATCTACACTGCTCTTTACCTTCCACTAGGAAAGCTGCCAAGCACATCAGGGCTATGGTTCATTTTAAAAACAGCAATAACAAGACATTCCTGCATTGCTGCAAACTTGCAGCTGCTTGGGACACCAATTCCAGCCACCACTGTTCCCCTGACTTAACCAGAGTAGAACAGCTCCAAATCAGCAAACCACAGCATTTCAACAAACTAAAGCAAACTATGTGCACAGCAGTGCCAGTGCCTCAGCTATGAGCTGGGGTAAATAACCTTGGCTTGTTCTGCTCTGGCACTTCACAAAGCGAAGCTTCCTAGCGATCAGCTCGGCCACGGGAATGGGCTGTGTGGAGCAGGCCCAGCAGCTTGGCCAGCCCCCCACTCAGGCTGAGGGTGCTGCTCTGTGTGCTCCTGCTCTGTCCCCAGCATGTGACACCGCCCACCAGTGGCACTGCAGGCAATGGTTCGGGCCATCGCATCCTCAGAACCCCTCCTGCTGTGATTCTCATTCCATTCACTGCTAGCCCTGGCTGGAATATTAAACTTCAGAAGTGGGCAAGATTGGTAACATCAGAGCTACATGAGAGATGAGGCTGTCAATTAAGTTCATTTTAATTTCAGATATTAGTTGGATTTGTTTGACCTCTTTTGTTATTTTTAGAGCTAGTTGAAGTTGGCAGGTTCTGCTATGTGGGAAATTGAATGTTAAAACAATCCTTCAGGCCTAAATTGGAATGCACAGTTGGAAATTTCCACGAAATTGTATTTCCAAAATCTGTTCTGGAAACTTCAAAATTACATAGTCACAGCAGTTAATTTTAATGTTTGCAATTCTGAATATAGTGTGTTAAATATAAAATAGAAGCCCTTTGCCTTTTTCATCACATTTTTTTTGTTTGATTTCTTTGGGAACAAAGTATTTTTACCATGTTTTAGATATATGATTGCAAATGTACTGCTAAGTTCTACCAAAATATTTCCATTTTGTCAAACCAATATTTTCCTATGTGAAGTATTTTCTTTGGGGAAAGAAAACCTACTATGGATTTGGATTTGCCTCCTTCTGCCCCAGGATTTGGTCTTCAGCAACACAAATACAGTTCCCTGAGGGAAACAGCCTGTCCCCAGCCAATCCCTGGGAACGGAAAGACAACTTTCTTCTGGGAGATACTTTTATTTAGATAATTCTTCCAGAATTAAGCATTTGGGGGGCAGAGCACTGGCATGTGTCAGTGTTACAGTCCCTCTGCACAGGGACAAGGCACACATTGAGATGATGGATATAGAAAAGGCATTTATTACTCCCCTTGGTGACATGCCATGGGTGTCCCACTAGATTTGCAGCAGATCATCATTCCTATCAGTGCTCTGCATTTTATCTGGCACTTCTGCCTATGGAAAGGTGCCTGATCTGTGGCAGTCACCTCATTCACCTATGGCAGTGTGGGTGCACATTTTCTGAAATGGGCTCCTTTTAGGTGAGAGCTGTGTTCTGGCTGTGCAGTGGAGGGAAAGGCTGGGGAACAGCCAGGGCGGTCTGGGCTGGGGTCTCCACCTCCTCAACAGCTTCAGAATCCTTCATGCAGCCCTTTGGCAGCACTTTCTTTCAGGATTTTTTGGCTGGGCACTGTCTGACCATGCATTCCTGCAGCTGTGATACAACACTCAGCGGTGATATGAGGCTCCCAGGCACAGCCACAATGCCAAGCGGAACAACCACAGAACCCCCATAGCCAGGCCCCCAAGGGCTTGGAGACCAGCAGATCTGGTTGGTGACAGCCATTTTCTGTTCCACTGAGCCTCAGGCTCTTGTGCTGGGGGAGGATGTGTCATCTCTGGAGACTTTTCCTGGTCAAAAGTCTGGCTGGCCTGTGCCAGTACAGGCTGCAGCCCACAGTGAGTCTGAGGTCGGACTGCAGATCTTCAGAAGTCTCTGCCAGCTGTGGCATTTTTGTGCTTCTACTGTCTGTTCATCCCTGGCCCCAGCCAAAGCAGATACAGCTGTAAAGCCAACCTTGATACCCACTGCTCTTCCTGCCACTCCTCGGTCAGCCTGGGTATCTGCAGTCTTCCTGGTTTCCTCCCAGGTGAGTTCCTCCTATAAAAAAACCCCTTCCTTTTGTTGGAGTTCTGTCATAACATCAGGGTAAACCACACTCTACACAGGTGCTTTTGAAGCTGAATTTTGACCTTTCTTACCTGTTAGATTTTCATGCCTAGAAAACGAATCCCAAAAAACCTCTTACCCATCCTTCAATGTTGAGGCAACCCCAAACATATAAATAGCTGGAGAACATACCTCTGAAGTATTGGACAACTCAGCCTTTCATAAGAATGTGCCAGTGCACACTTTTGTCTTTGTGCCAAGGTTGCAGTAGCAAAATTAGACATATAAGGTAAATGTATGTTACCTCCTTTCCTTTTTTCTGGCTGTACTATTGAGCACCATCAGGTCTCTTTCTAGTGAAATTAACTGCTTTGAAATGGGCATTAGACCAGTAAAAGCCACAGGCGGTTGCTGAGCTGAGCTTGCTGCTGCTATTGAGGCCAAGAATGACCAATGCTGTAGAAAGCAGCTGTCAAGAAGATACAGTAACCCATCAGAGCATGAGGCCACCACCAGAGACCGAGGAGAGGCTGCCCTCAGGAGCAGTGACTTAATTTTCAGACTTTGCATTACTAAAGATAACCCACTTTAGTGGGTTAACTTTACCATGTTACTGAGTGACCTGCATATCCTTCTCCTTTCTGGCCAAAGAAAGCTATCAGAGCTCCCTTTGGAAAGGAGCAGAATTGTACAGCCAACAGTTGCCCTGAAAAAAAGAAAGGAAAAAACCTCACACATAGCTGCCCAATAGTATAAAAGCAGGAGAAAAAAAAGCACTATAACTTATGACAAGCATATTTCTGGGACAGTTGATGTGGCCTTCATAGGAACAGCCAGGAGTTTAGGGGAAAAGCCTTCCATCTCTGGCTACACTTTGTGGCACATGAAGAGCTCCTTTGTGGCACTTGGCTGGGCAAACCAGCAGCATCGGGGTGAGCTGCTGCTCCGCTTTGCTCTACAGCAGCCCAGGGATGGAGGTGGTGTGGGAGTGGGGCAGCAATGCAGGCTTCCTTCCCTGCACAGCAGCACCCAAAGCTGCAGACCTGCCTCACTGCAAGGACAGGTGTAGCAGGACTCCTGTCCAGTCCAGCAGGACACCCTGGGAAGGCTGCTGTGCTCCCAACAAGGGTGAGACCAACAGGAGCTGCCAAGAATGTTCTCCCCAACACACGCACTCCCATGGGTTAACCAGTGCACGCTGCAGCAAGGCTGGACCATCTTTAAAGTCTTTTTCCTGGCTGCCACTCACAGATTAATGAGATCAGTTATCTCCCTTGGCCCACATGTACCTCCTGCACATTCAATTTCCCCATTTCTTACAACAGCTAAGTACCTGGGGCTTAGATGGGGTGTGCCTTAATTATTTTTTGAGCCCCACTGAAGTTTGAGAAACACTTAAGATCACCCAAGGCCTGCTTCATGAAGCTCCATTTTCTTCACACATTTAAAAATAATAGATGCTGTCACAGGTATTTTTCATCTCACAGTGCTGAAGTAGAGGCCCTTTCAAAACCATCAGAGCTGCAAGCCAGTGCATCCATCAGTCCATTCAAATTTCTGTTGTCCATTTCACCAGGCTCCAGTTTCTTCTGCTAGGCCTGCAGCTACTGTTGCGCTTGCAGAAGGTGACCCCAGATTTATGGATCAGATCCTCAGTTTGTTTTGGTAAGATGGAACCCAGGACTCCGTTTTTACAAAAAGCTGCCCACTGTTCATTCACTGCTCACAACAGAAACATGAAGTAGGCACGGTTTCCATGTTCTTTGCTGCAGCAGATTTCTCTGCCAGGAAAAACATTTTTACACTTTTTTCTGGGGTGTGTATATGTGTATGTGTGTGCATTTTAATGGTTGCTATTTCTACATTATCTATTCCAAAGATTATTTCCTGTGGGAAAGATTTATTATTTTTAAGTCCAATCATAAATTTAGTAACAGTTGCCATTTGTGCCAATGTTTCTGCATTTTGGGATAGTACCAAATTATATGTTCTAAATTCCTCAACTCCTTGCAGTTTCTCTAGGAAAGCTTTTAAGGCAGTTATTTTATACCTCAAAAATTACAGGGAAAAGAATTTTCTTGTGCTCATGAGACCAATTTTCCATCCAGTTCCATGCTATCGCCTGCTTCCTGCATAGCCTCATTCTTCCATTTCCATTTAAAAGTCAAATGCTTCTCTCCCTCATTTAGATTTCATATTGCTCAAGCTAGGTACCTGGTTATAACTTCCATTGCCAGTTCCTTTGTATCCAACTAGGAATAATTTGCTTCTCAAGAATTGTTGCTGCTGCTCAGCAAATCTGGCCCTGCTGAAGAGTACTGGGATGAGATGGGATGTGAAAGGTTTAGAAGTTCCTTTCTGTTCCTGGCAGCCAAGCTATCTAGTTTTCTGGTTTTTTATGAAGTTACCTGGGTTTGGTTTTTTTCTTCCCTTTGTTTTGTTTTTGATGAAGTGGTATTTTAATACTTCTTTTTAAATAAAAAACCTTTGAAAATAAGATCCTTGATTTTATAAGAAGTTCAGCAGAATTAGAACCAGCCTCAGGATGTGGCACAAGGTTTACTTATCCAAATTTCATAAAATTGACTCCCAAGTTTCTGTTTACCTCTGAAATGTCTGCAAAGGACAAGAGGCTTCTACAGACAGTGCCTGATAAACTTGAAAGATTGGTTTTTCAAATCAGTTCTTCTTTAGATTAAAGGGGAGTTGGCTTCTGTTCCTTGCAGCACAGATTGTAAATCAATAATGGTGAAAGCACCTGTTTCCTTCTGGGCTGGTTTCTCTTGTTTTGCTCAGTTGTAGAGATTCTGTATGTGCAGGTGAATTATTTACATTTTAGAAATTAATCAGAGGCAACAGTCAGAGGGAGCAAGCCAGGGTTGTGGCTGCCCTGGCAGCAAGACCACTGCATAGAAAGTGACTGTGCTCAGTTTTATCTATTCCATTCCATGTCTATTCCATCCACTGACCTGGTCACTCCAAACCAAGTTTTACCTGGAATCCTGCTCCTTATTCCTAAGGGCTGTGAGGACAGAAGAAATTGTCTGAAGGTACCGAGAGATTCCATATCAAACACTGCAGGAGAGATGAAATTTGGATCTTATACTTGTAGCTCAACCCCATCAATAACATTACAAAAAGAAACCCACAAAAACTTCTGCCATAAAGGAGAACTGAATAACACATAACACATTGTAGATTTTGATTCAGATTTTTAATAAATTCTGCCAGTAGAAGCTTTCAAAGGCAATGATATATCAATAAATAACAGTTAAATTGAGTTCCTGAGAAAGAACCTACCACATGAAAGAATGTCAGATAGATGTAAATAACAAAAAAATGGCATTACTATATAAAAAAGCAGTAATACTGAATCTTACATGAACTGTCACAACACAAGCACTGCATACCTCAGAACATTCCTTTCATACAAATGTAAACAAATACACAATCATTTTTGTTTAGTTTAGGCTGATAATTCATATGTTGTTGCTTAGATATCTAAACAATGGATAGGATAGGATATGCTAAAACATTAAGGAATAATATGTGGAATAATATACGGAAAAAATAATGAAGCTCCAGATTTAAAAATAAAATAAAGCAAAAACACATTAAAGGAGTGCTTTCCTCAAATGTTATTAGGTCAATCACTTTAAATAGGACTGTTACACTAATCTGAATTACGGATTTTTGTGTGTGTTTACTTTTTTAGTTATATATAATATATATGCACATATGTATGGCTTAATTATCTTTAGTATTCTGATATCATTTTGAATAATTCTCACTTATACATACAAGAAAAATGCATATTTTAACATAGTTAAGAACTGATATTTCAAAGTATGCCTATAATTTGACAGAAATTAAGGCCTATTGTGCTCCATCACAGCAACGTTTTAACCTCTAGACAACGGGACAGAATGACCTACCAACAATGCCAACATTTTCCAATGTCAGTGCCTAAAACACTAGGATCCTAAATGGATACACAGCCTGTTACATCTGGGGTCTGATGTCTGGAAAGCCACATACCTCCAGGTTCCATAGGTATCCGTGGAGCTGCAGGCACCCAGCCTCAGCCTCGCTGCACCCAGGGCCTTGACGCATTACGGGAGCGGCGCGCTGGGAGACGCTCCGGTCTGGAGGCTGTGCTGCCTCTGCCAGCTGGAGTCATGGCCTCTGTGCTGCTCCCTGCCTGAGCCAGCCCCATCCAGGCTCTCCCCACAAATCTGCTCCTTTGTAACTTTCTGGCTGCTGATCCTTGGAGGGGAAACCTGTGTGCCTGTGACACGTGCCTGCTAAAACCATCTATTACATCAGACCACAACATCACTACTCAGGTATAACCTTTCCAATCTGTTTTACAAAATTAATATTGGATACAATCATAAGAGGAAACCATCCACACAATACATTATCAACACACGGTTTAAAATAGTCTAATTTTAGACCCTTAGAAAAATGAATCCACAGGACCTGCCTGCGAATGGCAAGAAAAGGCCATTTCAAATAGAAAAACACTGCTCATGCAACATTCTTCACACACTAGACAATGAAATCACACCCAAGTTGCCACTTGCTCACACTTTCTATTACACTCCAATAAGCAGAAGGAAACAAAGCAGCTTTAAGGTTATGTCACAATTTTGAAATGTGGAAAATACATATCATAAACAAAAATCACGGTGTGAATACAATGGCATCAGTAAATTTAGAAAATTAGAGAGCAGTTTTCTTTTTTTCATTTTTCTTCTTTTTTTTTTTTTCTTTCTTACATTATTGCACAGAGACCTTTCATCACATGTTCTTCAGCTTTATGCATCTTCCTAAATGTGAAGTAAGTGCTATGGATAAAATAAAAATGTAGAAAAGAAGAACAGCAGCATGATTTGTCAAAGTTAATCCCTATAATTTAGTAGGAAAAAAACCCTGCTATAAACAAAATATAAGTGCTCTTTATTCATTTAAAAAATAATGCTGACAGTTGCAGAAGTCTGTGTTAATCTGAGTAAGGGGGATGCTGACCTCAAATAAAATAGGCCTAGAAATGACAGACTGCTGGCCTTGTAGATTTTGGTGAAGACCAGGATTTCAAGTGTAATTATCAACAAAGTTATTTACAGTAGAACTGACCTGAACTTTCAAGAGTGCCACCTTTAGGACCTGACCCTGGCAAGCTTCTTTTACTCCCCAGGATGTCTCCAGCCTTAGCTGAAGGTACACCTCAACAAATGCTGCAGGATCAGCTCCTAAAGGATCAGTTAAAGGCCCTACTGGATTTGAGATTAGTCTTATCTAGAGTACTCTATACAATCATTTACACATATACAGGCTGACAAGCTCCAGTCTGATCCACCACACCTCTGTCTTCTACATCAGACTTCTCAGACTGGCAAACTTCCATTCCAGAAGGTTTGGGATACCTGAATGGATACCCGTTGTCATCAAAAAATCTTCGGAAAGTAAACTCATAAAAAGCATGTTCTGTGTGTTTGCTGTTGGAAGAGGCTAGTGGATCCCAGGTCCTGGTGCTGTCACCACTAGCATCATTCCAAGGACTTTCTTCTTCAACTGGATCAAAATTTGAAGTGTCCATTGGATGGCTGATCTTTGGAACATAGGGAGCTGGCTGCCTACGGATATCGGTAGAGAAGTCCATAGAGTGAAAGAAAGGATGGGCTTTAATATCATCTGCTCCATTTCTTCCAAGCCTGTCCTCGGCAGCACAGCAGAGCTTTGTGATCAGATCAGTTGCCTCAGGGCTCAGCTTGATCTGTGAGGGAATGTGCAGTGTGCTTTCCCAATTTATCACCTGCAGGTAACAAAGGCATTAAAGAACTTCTGATCTGGAAACAGAACTCTTCCAATGGCCAACACGAACCGTACAGGAGTGCATACGTAATGACTCATCTCACAGTCTGCATAATTCACAGCTTCAAGAATCCAATTATTAGATTGCATTTCCTGTTAGTAACTACTCTAATGAACCAGAAAAACATTGTTGGCTAGCAGACAAAAGGAACAATTCCAGTTTTAAAAAAGGTAAATTCCTTCCTGAGTGTAGTCAGATGTGAGACTATACTCAGGTTACAGATTATTTTGTGGAATGACTTCAGGGAATTCTCTTTGTCTCCAAAATGTAATCTAGGAAAAGTGGTCATGAGACAGATCCTTTCTAATGAAGAACTATCATTGCTCAACTTTGAAACACTTATACTGCCAACTGCAATTGTCACTGGCATATCAGGTACTAATAGGCACCCTAAGGAATTTAAATGGATGAACTTGTGCTCGAGAAATCACAATTCTGCTTAGAAGACTCCCAAAACTAATATCTATCTCTGCAGTTAGACAAGTCAGTTATAGTCAGATATTTAGTGGCAAAGGATATGTGCTTGCACAGAACTATTTAAAATCAGGCTTTTTTAACCATTACTCCTCTCTCCAGCAAAAGAGAGGGGAATAGGCCTGTACATGGAAGAGAAGAGAAGGGAAGAAAAGGGACAGGAAAGGTTAAAATTTTGCTACCACAGACAGGAACTTTGCTTCAGCTTACCTTCAGCTGGGTTTCTGTGGGTGTAGGAGCCAGGAAAGGTGGCTGTCCCACTAACATCTCAAAGAGGATCACACCAACACTCCACCAGTCACAGAGCTGAGTGTATCCTGAAAGGCAAGTCAAAGGTTGACCTCCACTAGCCAAGGAGAATGTGTATAGAGCTACTTGCAATTAAGTATTAAAACATACAACACAAACTTCTGCCTTTTCTCAGACAAAAGGTTTGTGACTTCTGCTTGCTGACGTAAATTCTACTGCTGTTAGTAAAGATCTAATCCTGTTGTCCTGCAATCTTTCTGACTAAATTCTCAACAAAAGTCAATCATTAAACTATCACTAAAAAGAATGAAGGAGTTTTTTTTTTGTGCCCAGTCCCACAACTACACAGCACAAACTGGACCTCAAACAATAACAAAAATGTTTAGCAACTGATGTCCACCCTAGGTTCAGTGGAGGTGACTCCACAACTTTGAAAAGCTGCTGAAAGACACAGCCTGGCTCTACAGACAGAAGAAAGCCACGGATGACTTTCTGAGCAAGTTTCAAGCAAAGGGACAACTTTAATCACTTAATTGCTGTGACAAGACCAGTAAGGTGTATGTTTAAGATCTGAAAAAAAATATTTAAACACTGATTTCAATGTATTTGTGACATCAGATGACGTAGGATCCAATGTGAAATCTCTGTTAGAGAAGATTAGGCTTAGGACCTAGCTTGTGTACAGCTGTGAACACCTAATCTCCTTACTACAGTGACCATGTCAGTTCTGCATGGATAGTCACCAAGTACTGTTCAAATTCCTCAAGCTAAGCTTTTGAATGCAGGGTTCCAGAGTAAATTGTGGAAAACTTTCTGTTGGGTTCTGCAGGCTCCAGCTGGGAATGTGGAGGACATATTTCCACAAGTTTACATCATCCATACTTAAGTGGCCCATCCGAATTGGCGATCCAGAACTATTAGCTGTCTACACACTGGTCTGCAGAAACTTGATAGAGGTCAGAGTTGTACTCCATGAGCACAGATAATCTGCTTTATACTTGAAAAATATCGCTGTTAAAATTATCCAACACATTTATTAGCAGTCTTACTCAAAGGTCTCAGAGTGTAGACATTACACAAACAAAGTATGGCCACCCCCAGTGTCAATGAAGTGATGCTAAACACTGGAGCATGAGCAGCCCTCCTTAATCTGAGCTAAGTGTTTGTGGCCTTCAAAATGACAATCTTCCAAAGCAGCAAGCTTATTCAAGGAAAAAATAAATAGTGAAACAGGAGAAAAATAGAGTTTTACCTACCTTTACGAAGTAGGACTTCAGGAGCAATATAATTAGGGGTTCCAACTAACGAATGGGCCAGACATCTCTGGTGCTGCTTCCTAGCTCTTTGTTCCAATGTCTTCAGCCTGTCTCCACATCGACAGTTGGACACATCATCCCAAAGATCACTGGGCTCCATGCTGTCTTGTCTGATATGGCTCCCTTTCAAATGGGAGAGAAAGTTCACAGTCATAAAACTCCACACACAAAGAGAGAAGTATTTTCCCAGATCCAGAGCCTTCTCCTACTCTCAGTGAAGAACAGTGTTTAAACTCTAAACACAAGGTATTTTTTTATGCCCTTCCATTCACAAATGGTTTTTTCCCATATAAAATGTCCAACAAAATGCCTGTCTCAGCACAAGGAAGAAGTATAGTTCCATATGGGGGACACAGAACTATGGAGTATACTTAAGTTAACTACACCAATTGTTTGACCTTTTTGCCAACAGACACCAGTACTCAACAGCACATGCAGGAGACATATGGACTACTCTAAATCTGTGATTAAATAATTTCACCACCAAAAGAGACCCTCTGAACAAGTATAAGCTGAAAAATTACTGCTGCTGCAGTGAACAGCCACATTAGTGATGGGGTTTTGAACAGTATTGGAAACAAAAGGACTGGAAACAAGTTAACTGAGTGAGTTAGAGACAGACACATTCTAATACCATTGACTGGTTGTCCAGCTTCCTGATCTGGTGTTTCTGCCAAGAAGTAGGTGCTTGTTTCAAAACAAGCAACACAATATCATCCTGGAAAAAGGGTAAAAATATTACCTTTCTGATAATATTTTGAATTGTGAGTCCACCTGAATCCAGTACACAGTCCAAAGTCAGTCAGTTTGATATGCCCATCGAGGTCTATCAGAATGTTGTCAGGCTTGATGTCTCGATGAATAAATCCCATTTTGTGCACACTCTCTATGGCCAAAGTGAGCTCTGCAATATAAAATCTAGCCAGACGCTCTGGGAAGACCTCCATCCGAATCAGCAGGCTCATCATATCCCCACCAGGGATGTAGTCCATCACAAAGTACAAATTGTCTTTATCTTGGAAGGAATAATAGAGTTTAACCACCCACTCATTGTCTGCCTCAGCAAGTATGTCCCTCTCTGCTTTGACGTGAGCCACCTGATTCCGGTTCAGCACATCTTTCTTTCGCAGAGTCTTCATGGCATACAGAGCATGGGTGTCCACTTTGCAGGCCAGGCATACTTCTCCAAATGCACCAATACCCAGAGTCTTGATTTTCACAAACATAGATTTGTCCATTTTGGCCCTTTTAAGTCTGTTGTAGTTGGACTCCTTCTGGTAGAGAATTTTCCTCATTTGTTCCTGTTCTGCTTCACAGAGGCCTGCCTTTACAAAGGAAAGCAAACCACAAGAGCTAGTACTGTTATATTCATAGCAAGAGAAAAATAAATGAGCATTCCCCAAACACATTTCTCAGAAAAATTAACCAAGAACCAGAAAATATGTATTTATGAGGGACATACTCTCTTGTCTGTTTGTTGAGGTATTTCTGAAAAAAGGGCAAACTCACTGTGCACAAACTTGTTGCCTGAATTTGCAGTATCTGAAATTGGTATGCCTGTCTCTTTTGGCTGAACAAGAAGGCGTGGGACAATATTGTCAGAGATTGGAATACAGTATAACAAACCATGGGATTGGGCTTATTCCTTTCAAATGTGCACTTTGCCACTGCGCTCCACCATATGTATGTGCATTTAAGCCCAGCTTCGTTTAAACTGAAACTTAAACCTATGTGCAGCAGCTCACTTTGTTCACAAATGGTTCCCCAGGGCAACTCACATGAACAGTTTCTACCTTGGGCACTGTTTGTTTGGTTTCGTGTTGTGATTAAAAAGCTGGTTTTGACCTACACATTCCCAAGTGCCTTGGAACACTCTAGAAACTGTATTTCTTCCTCTGCCATATACAGCCTTCAGTCTCAAAGTTTTTAGATCTCCTGAGCATCTCTTCTATAAACGTTTCTTTTTCACCTCCCAAAATTTCTACATAAAATTCTCAGGTCTGGTCTCTCCTTGGTCACTGCAGCCCAGACACTGGTGCTATTTCTCTCCTAAATGTGTTTTCCATCTGCACCCAAGCAGTAGAACAGCTGACTTGTCCACCTCCTGTCTCCAGAGAGCCTTCCAGTAACTGCAAGTAATATTTCACAGGGCTTTGGGGAGAAACCTCCCGGAAAAGAGAAGCAGCAGGATCCAACCAGATTTTCCCCACCTTTCAAGACAGAGCCTGCAGTGCCAACTCTGCCAGCTTCAGTGTCTGGTGCTCTGCTGAGAGCCATTGGTGGCCTCCAGCAGCAGAAACCCCTAGGCTGATCCTCAGGCTCCTCTGACAACTCACTTCCTGCAGCATGCTTTTTTCTCTCTGCACACCCCAGTTCCAAAATGCTGAATTAACTGGCATCAACTGCACTACTTCTGAGAGAAAGATCAGTGCCTGGTGAGAAGGGGCCACTGGGAGGGTGGAGGGGACTGAAGCTGACTGATTAGCAGCCTAGAAAGCCAAGCATACACCCACAGGGCTGCTGCTTAGGCTGATTTGATTTCACATCTGTAGTCTTGGTATCTAAAGATGAATGTAGGCAGCCAGACGATGCAATGAGATCCCTAAGGTATAAAAATTAAATCTGTATGAATAAAGGGTGGGGGATGTCTACAGACACTTGCACAACAGGTAGGATGAAGTTTCAGACTGAAGGAAACTGCCAAATCAAAACAAGGAATACTACTTTTGAAATGAAAGGTAACTACATCAATCCATAATAAAGGAAATCTTTTTTTTTAGGGTAAAATAATGAGTGTGCTCTGTTCTTGCTAATTCTAAAATGACACAGCATTAAGATTGCCAAAACCTCCTGCATGTGTATTTTCAGTCAGTGATAAGGTTTCTAGGGGAAAGAGTTGTTTTTGTTTATACCTGAATTATCTCTGAATGAGGGAAAGCTGAAGATTGAGAAGAACTAGCACAACTAGATGCTGATACACCTCTCTAGAGATCATTCCCTATCTCAGTCTCAACTCAACTAAACTCAAGCAACACAATACAACCTGTACTTGCAGTGAGGACAAACTGTCAGTAAAATGCCAATGTTTCAAGAGATTTTCCAAGAATATTCTTTTAATTCTAACCTCAACAAACAAACTCCTGAGTTTTCCAGTGCAATGTGAGCATTGAATCAACTGACTCTGGAAACTGACTGTGCTGGGGAAGATTGGGTAGTTAATTATTACCCATTATGCATTAATAACAGCTTTCCTTAGAGCTTTTCATTCAATGCAAAATTAGGCTAGTCATATTCCAGTCATGCCTGGGAAGAAAAAAACCCTCTTCCTCTCCTACAAGTAAAAATTAAAAACACAACTGGCAGACCAACCATCAGAGCCTGGCAGCTTTGTTTTAAGCAGCATGAAAGAAGTTCTATCACCCAAAATGCATCTCCCTGAGACCCACCTCTAGAACAAGTTCTGGCAACAGTGCCCAAATCAGTTGAAGCTGGTCCAGTATGGTTTCTTGCACGACATTATTACTTACAGGTGCTCAAAAGACAACTTTCAGTCAAGTATTACAGTCACCTAAAAATGTGGCACGGTGACTGCCAAGCTGAACCATGGCTTTGGTGAATGAGCAGCAATCATGGAACAGCAAGGAAGAACTAGAGCAAAGAGCTTTGCAAGAGCTGCTAAAGTATTGCCAGAATTATCTCAGCCTCAAGTCTGCCTTCTAAGTTATTACCTATAATATGGGGGGCTTTTGCTTCATTTTATTTTTTTTGGTATGTAGAAATACCATTTCACATCTCAGGATTTTCAAACAGCCTCCCAGACCTGCATCCACACTTCTAAGTGGATACAGTCTGGTATAGGGAGGTGTCTGATACCTACTATTTCAGTGGATTCTGCCTTTACAATTTTTTTTTTACAAATTAAAAATAGCAATAATCAATTTGACCCTATTAGATTTTATTATAACAAAAGAAGAATTACTTTTGCCATTTCTTGCTCCAATTGTAACCTTCTGTTAATTTTCTGCTGGTAGGTCTTTATGACATTCTCTACATGTTGCTCCATGTAGAACTTGAAGGCAAAAGGTGAGTAGCTCTTTATTCGGGATTCTCGCTTTTCCTCATCTTTGCCATTTTTTCGCACAGGCACCGGGGATGTCTGAATCTGCTTTTTATCTTTGCTTGGTTTTTCAGCTTTAGTGTTCTTGCTGCCTTTATCATTTCTCTCACTGCTCTCCTCAGCCTTGTTGCTTGTTGAACTGGGAACCACACGTAGAGTCTGCTCCACACCCATGCACAAGGAGTTGATATCAAACTGCTCAGAGGTGCCAGGAAGTAACAAATGCTTGGGATAGGGTGGGGGTGGACACCGCAGTTCCTGTTTACCATAATCCACATCGAGCTGGTAGGCATTAGCTGCTCCAGGCGGTGGCACATGCTGCTCCATGATCTCCAAGCCATCCACAGCTGGTGCCTGTGCAGGCAACCACCCAGGATGGGAAGGTCCCACTGCAGTCTGAGGCTCTGGTCTCATCACTCGCATGCTCTTCACTGGCTGGAGGATATGAGCAGACGTGACTGCTGTGATTGTGTTTGGAGACGTAATGGAAGGATCGGCTTTTCCTGGAGGAGCCTGTCTCATAGACACTGTCACTTGTGGCTGTTGCTGGTGGTTGTTGAAGGAGTTTGTTCTGCTGGGCACAGCGGCATCAGGTCTGAAGGATACATGTTGCCGTGGAGATGTTTCTATTCCTGGGTTTTGTAAAGAATCTCTGCGTGATGGTGTTGCTGCCTGCCACTGCTGAACTTGAGGATTATTCATGTCATAGAGGTCCATGTTTAGGCTATTTCTAGACGGAGTTAATAGATTTTGAGGTGGACTGTCTGAAAAATCATTAGCAAAGGCTGGACCTCTGGATATCACATGCATTTGATGAGAAGAAGGACTTGCCTGTTTGTGATGAGAATGTGAGATATATAGGCTTGCTGGTGCCTGCTGAAATGCATGACCAGTATTGTTTTGAACAACTGCCCCTTTATTTGGGAGATTGGCATATCCTCCCTCCTGCTGCATCTTGTTTTGGAAGGATGGACTCCGCTGAACACCATATCCCATAGGTTCCCCCTGCACCATCATGTGCTGCCTGCTGTAGTGTTGGCTGTTGCAGCCATGGGATGCCTGCAGCTGCAAGGCCTGACTGCTGTGATTAGCCACGGGATAATTAATCACAGAAGACTCCATATTTGCAGGGTATGCTTTCTGCTGATGGCTCGTTGGTGTGCTGTGAGTGCCTACTCCAGAGGGTCGCTGTACAGGAGCAGCCATAGCTGAAGACTGAGAAGTAGAGATTAAATAGTCCATGTATGGCCTTGGAACTTCAGAAAGCATATTTGCACCTTCTGCTCCAAAGCCTGTCCCTTCATAGGCTGCATTACTGATCTGATGGTAGGACGGAAAAGATTCATTTGATCCTTCAAAGCTTGGCCTGCGGGTTACATTATTTGGAACAATACCCTTTCCTTTATAAAAAGAACACAGAAGAATGTTAGGAAACAATTCAGGTGAACCAATTACTTTGTATTACTCATGCATCTATACATACATACAAATACATGCACACTGCTCAGGGAGTGTGTGTTATAAAAACACCTTTCAAAATCTAAATTAAGCACTCTGAACATTTAAAGTTATAGGTGCCAAGTATTCCTACTGATAACAAGCTACTGGCTCACAATAATGCTCATGCCAGGAATCATCAGGGAGTCCTATCAAATCACGAAAATAGAAGCACAAATTCCCTAACTATGAACTCCTCAGACTACTCTACAGCCTGTTTCTTAAAGCTGGACCAGTACTAGCAGCAATTTCTCTCAGACAGGAGATAGCTACTGAGCAGAGTGTTAAGGACAACAATAGGAGGAAAAAAGCTTCTGGAAGGACCTTTGGTATAAATTGAAGTCAATATTGCCATAAACTACTAGGCTATCACATAGTGCACCTTCTGTACAGTGAGCCACCTGCTCAAACTGGTTTTTTGTTTACATCTCTCGCTTCCATCATTCTCAAAAATCCCTCTTTCCTTCTCCTTCATTTAAACAAAGGCATCATACAGTTTGTCCTTTCCAATGTGTTGGACACAGAGTACCCCTCATATTACTCATCTTCCATCTGTTGGGAAGGAAAATCTTTCAGGGTGTCAACATATTAATCCTAGCTTGAAGAATGTGTAGAGACAAGATAGCAGCATTCCTACCGTGGAAGTGTTAACAGCATTTTTCATCAGTTCTTTGATCTGAGGACAAATTGCAGGTGTATAAAGCACTGGCTGTGCTAAAAAGACAAGGGCAGACTCTGTGCTGTTGTTATGTTTTTATTCCCCTTCTGGCTCTTTAGCTCTCACAAATCACAGGACTTGGCTCATTTATGCCTAAACCATTTCCTTTTAAAATTCTGACTTCACAGAGCCTTTAAGAATAGTCATATTGAACTAACAGCCTTGAAGAGTGGATTACAAGCTTTTTGCTGTACAGCATGTCCCAGCTGGGCCAGATGCAGCACACCTGAGCACAGCTGCTGACTCCTCACCTTGACACACAAGCCCTGCTGCCTACAGACACACAGGGATGTGCACAGTATAAAGACAGGTTTATGCACACTCTTTGCACACTGAGGGTGTGCACCTCACTGAATGACACCTTCAAAAAGAATGCAATGTTTTGAAATGGAATCAGGTTGGACAATTCATCAGAGATCTTTAGAGTAAAATCTAAAATTGGCAGCTCTTTCTCCTGTGACAAGGCCAGCATTAATGAGGCTGTTCTTACAACACCACCCCTGACAGCTCATCTGCTGGGACACAGTGAGATGCACTGATGAGACTGTGGCAGTCCAAAGTATCCAAGAAGTGGTTTATCTGGCCTGGAAGTGTGAGGCAGCCATAAGACCTATTTGTCACCTCAGTCAGCAGGATTCATTCTGAGCCTTGGGGGAAAGCTGACTTTGCTTTCCCTCATCAGAGGCAACAAAACAAAGTAGCAGCAGTAACTGTCCTTTGGGACACACAATTCAGCTGCGCAAATAATCTTGATGTCAAGAGAGATACTACGTCCACCTCCTGAATCTGTATACCAGTAAGTCTGTCCTGGTCCAGAAAGGGAATATTTGGCTTTAAACAAGAAGATTTCTGTTTAAGAAGGTAGATTATGAATGTGTACACAGACAGCTCTTTGAAAGCAGGTGAGCTGTACTGACGTTCCAGCCCAGCTGACCTTGCAAGGCCAGGTTCACTTCACTGTCTTCTACAAGACTGCTATGGAACACTGCTGTCCAATACTTCTCCCCAGTTTAAAAGCCCACTTATTGCAAGAAAGAAGAACACAATTTAAAAAAAGCCCAAAACCATTCTCACCTGGTGAGGTTTGCTTAATTACACGTACTATCTGTTCATTTCTAGGATCCAAGTAGCTCATCTTACTGATGTACTCCAGGGCTGCCTCAATACTTCTGCTCCCTGTCTGCTTCAGTGCTCGGACAGCCATCTCCTGTACAAAGCAAACAAGAATTGAATCACATTGTGACAAAACCCAAGCACTGGACTGCAAGCTGGAAAGCAGTAAGTGTTCTAACATTAATAGGAACATTTTAAACACCAGATCACAGCTGGCTGAAGCCAAATGGACTCGTATTTTGAAAGCATTTGTATGCCTTACACAACTTAAAAATTACAAAAAGAAAATAACAAAACACACAACCCACCCAGATTCTGGCAATTAAAGAAGCCTCAAATTAAAACGTGTACTTCAAGAGTAGTACAAAAATCTTAAAACAATCCTTGAATCTTGCAGTTTAAAGGCAGCACAGTCTCACAATGGATGAAATGAAATTAAAATTTAGATGTTAGTATTTGAGAGTATGTCTCTTAATCACAACTGAACACAGTGAAAACTTTATCCTTTCACAAATACCACAAAGTAGCTAATTAGGCAGGGGTTGATTTCTGCTCACTTGAGTCAATAGGGAAGAAAATCTGCTGTTTTCAGTACAGCTGGAACATCATCCACTATTTGGAAAATGACTGGGCATCTCAAACTGAAAGCTATACTGTCAATCTTTTTAGCTGTATTTTATTGGGCACATGTCCATCACTGAGAAGTTAATATGGGTGCCAGACACACAGCCTGAAAACTAAAACTGGGGCAAATATGAATGCTCCAGCTGAACTTCAAACACAACCATGGTTAGCAATTCCTGCTCTCCTTGCAGTTTGTTTACACTTTTACTTATAGCTCAGGTATATTAAACACCTTTCAATGACTCTAGCACAGCATGATTGCAAAGCAAAATTCACAAATCCTCATGAGGCTGCATGGTCTTTTCTAAAATGATGGAGAAACTGAAATCCAGAGCTTTAATGCTGAATTTAACTCACAAAACTTCAAAAAGTTGGATATCTACTCAAAAGTAGTTGCTGAGGACCTTCCTATAATCACCTCCTAAAGGCAACTCATAAAATAGATATAGTAGATAAACCTTAGTGACACATGGTTAGAGAACTAACTTGAACTGAACTCCCAGCTCTTGGCTAAAGCTGAATGAAATGAATGCCACTTCCAAGGATTTACCTGCAAATGTCATTCAGAATCCTATTCTCTTGCCACTTTACTGCTATTTTTAGGGGAGTTCTGTCACTGCAACCTGCCCACCGAGTGCTGAATCAGATGGAGATTGTGCCTCCGTGGCCTGGCTGACTGGTTGCAGATGTGGCAGCTGGGCTGGCACTGGTGCATGGCTCTCCCAGGGGTCAGTTCTGGGCATGGGCTGGCAGTCGGGAGCTCCAGGTGGAGCAAAGGGCAGCTTTGCGGCACTGAACGGCAAGTACAAGGCAAACACCCCGCTAATTGTTTACTTAGCAAGGGAGGCCCATCTCAGATGACACCAATTCACACTTAGCACAGAGCCACATGCTGGCACTTGGCATCTTGTTTTGCTTGCTTAACTCAGACCCCTCCTACTCCCCCCAAAATGGCAGCAGTTTCTTCATTAGTCAGAGGTTCTGCTTCTGGAATAGCTATAGCAAGCTGAATATTTTTCATACAATTTATGACTCACAATTCATAGAAAGGCAGTAGTTGGTTTCACATTTCCTATAGCTGAAATACTTCACTGGCATCAACACATTACTAAGGACGATTTTAAATCAACAGAAAAATATTATGTACGAAGGAAAGAATTTCCCACAATGTTTTTTCCTCTTTTTCTTCTTCTGGATACATTTCTAAAGTATTAGCAAATTCTAGTGCTCGCAATTCTCATCTTCCAGGGACTCTGGGCTTTACAGCCTTGTTCCACACAGCTGCTAACATACTCTGTCCCATTTACAGCAGCTGGATCTAGCCTTAGGTAACAATTCTTAGTTTCCTAAATTAAATGTTCTCTATAAGCACTTTTGGGCTGATTTGGGTAACAATTTTGGGATGTTAGGTAACAATTGTATTAATGATTAATAAAACAGCCCACATGGTCCATTTCTCCCTCTCTGATCTGTTCTGGTTGTATACAATACAAAGGGGCTAAAACAGGAGGGATTTTTTTCACCAGCATAGCGCTATAATCTCTGAAAGCATACTCTAACTTTCTCCTCTTTCGCCATTGCCTGGGTCTGAAAAGCAGGGTGAAATAGACACTGGCCTTCCTGAAGCTGCATGTTCCACCTTCAGCACAGTTTAGGAGATTCATATTTAAACTTCAGTGTGAATAATGTGAGGAAACAAGCACAATGCATTCCACTGTGCAGCTGGATAACCTAAGGGGCCTGCAAGAGCTTGGGACCAGCAGCTGTGTCAGTGGCAATCTCAACCTTGCAAGCCCTCAGTGCAACAGCAACCCTGTGCTCCAGCTCCCCATTTCTCATCTTTCATTAGGTCAGCTCCCACTCTCCAGAGGGTTTCCTCATTACATACTCTGTTTGCCCAACATTACTGATGGAAAAAATGAATTAATTTTTTTTCAAAAAAATTCTTTTGGTTCAAAAGAACACCTTTGTTTTGATTTTTGATTCTCCTCTATAGCAACCCACAGCTCAGGCCCTTGACCCTGGAACTCTCACAAGACACCAATATCTCCACTTTCTGATACTAATGCACAGAAACCTCACATCATCTCCAAGCAAAAGGAGAGCAACCAAAAGAAAAAAAAAATCAAAAAATCCACATACAAAAGGAAAAAGATTTTCCTCAGAGGCAATCACATATAATCACAATTCTCCACCCAGGAGACAAATCCTCCTGGGGGCATGTGATACTCAAGGAGTAGAGAGCAACAAGGAGCTCCAGAAGTGTTGCAGCTGGCCTTTGTCCTCTGCACTGTTTTCACCACTGCCACTGTCCATGCCCACAGCTCTCTCTGACAGTCACCTGAAAGAGCTCCATTACCTCCAGCACCTTTTCCTTAGGGACAGAAGGCATGCTGATAGGTGGCTGAGGATCACAGAGTGTGCTCTGCCCAAGGTGGCTGCTGGCTCCTGAGGCATGGTGGCCTTCTCCTTCCTATGTGCAACAAAGGGATGAACTCAGCTGAGCAAGGGACTGTGGCTGGCATGAGGCAGCAAAGGGCTAGCCTCCAGGAGGGGAAGGGGAAGCTGGCTCCCTGCTGGCAGCTAGGGATGAGGCCTGGGCTGCATTTGCCAGAAATCAATATAAGAATTATTTTGAAGTTGAGGAAGAAGGGCAGAAGATGGATTAAACAATTAAACTTGTTGGAGAGCAGAGGCTTAAGTGAGATGGAGGGTATTTGTGAGAAGCAGCAGAATGGCTCAGAAAGGAGGGAAATCTAAGCCAAAATCTTGCAAATCAATACAGAGACAGTAGAAGGCCTGAGGAAATGAGGATAGACACTGGGTGAGGATAAAAGTGCCCAGCTACAGTGACAGACATGGAGCTGTCTTGATTTTACACCAGTCGAAGGTAATACACTTTAGAAAAAGAAGGGAAAAAAAGGAACCAGAAATGAGCCAGAGAGAAAAAAGCCTCTTGGAGCTGTAGCCAACACCAGAACACTCAAATAGGCACAGGATCAAATCTAGCTCCCATTGAGGTCAACAAAGATTTCCATTAACTGCAAGGTACATTGCATTGGACCCTCTGCCTCAGATTGTTTCCTTTTCTCGAGGCCAAGCGCTGTCAGCTGCAGTACAAGTTGAGAAACTTGGCTGCTGGCTGTGCTCTGCTGCCCCACAGCAGCTGCCAGGCCCATGGAGAAACACCAGGCACTGGCAGTGTGCACAGAAACCACAAGAGAACAGAGCGCTCCCAGCCGCAACTCTTTCTCTGTATTCCCTCTCTGTGGAGAATTCAAACATCTCTCTGTGCAAGGCTATTATGCACCTTTTTGCTACCAGACATCATGAAGAATTGATGAAAAAAATCAACCAGAAAAAGTAAAGGTGAAGAGCTACAGGGGAAAATGTGCATTTACAATTAACTCTATCAATGCTGTCATTAATGTAACAGCTGCAATATTAAAATGAGATTTCAGTGGTCAGCTATGGTTCTGGACAGATCTAATGGAAAACCAAAGTCAGGCCATGAACCACAAAACAGACTGAGGAAACTGCAGGATCCTAAATTTGTGGACTGAAATAAAAAAATGGGGAGGGTGGAGCCTCCCAGCTAATTCCTACAGTGGGCTACCTAAACCTGACTGCTGCGTGGTCCACATGCTCTCTGTTATTTCCCCAGTCTTGCACTGGCAGATGGAGGCTTTCCAACAGATTTCAAGATTTTGCTAGAAGGAAGGCCACCTTTGAGCTCAGATGCTCAACAGGAAAAATCCTTGTTTGATGGTAAACAGATATTTGGATGTGTGCATATAAAGACTTCATCTCTGTGCTCAGCAGGCAGTGTGAAAGGCTTTCCCCATTTTACCCTCCCGCCTGGCTGCATTCCACCAGCATTGGCAGAGGTTTGCGTTCTTGCTGTACTACAGGGTTGTCCAGCAACATTTTTCATTCAGAAAGCTCCTCATTGCCAAGATGTATTTATCATCCAAGTGAAGATTGCACAAGAGGTTACAATAAGTAAGATTTTTTCCCAAGAACATTGTGTCTGAAGGAGACAATAGGTCCTCCAAAATTTGGCAAGGGTAATTAATTGCTAACAACAACAAAAATTAATTACTTGATTTCCATTCACTAAGAAGGACAGGTGACAGATGCAGGAAACAGATACAGGTTCCCTGCAGAAGGGAAAAAAATAAAGCTCATGCCAAAAGAGATGATCCAGCATTGATTACAAGCCTTTCTGTGATAGCCCCCCATTGCAGGATTTTTCATTCATGATTTTAAACATGCAAAACCCAAGCAGTTCAGGAAATATTGTGTACAATGTACTCTATCAGAACTGCTGCGGCCCCACAGAACAGAGAAACCTATTTTGCAATATTCTCTCTAATTCTCTAGTTGGACACTTCATCCAATTTTGTACTCTTCTTTTGTTTTGCTTGTTTTCAGGTTGCTAACATCAGGGGCTAAATTTTGCACATAAATTCCCATGTCTACCATAACCTTGATTAAAATATTCTAGCTACATAATTAAGATATTATCCTGAGTATCATTAGTGTTTTTCAGTTTTAGTGCATCAAAAATCAGGAGGAAATTAGCAGAGGCAGAAACCTACTGAGTGCTGCAGCATCACTTAGTCCATTCTGAAACCATGTGACCCATTAAGAAACTAATGGGCATCTACCCCATGATTAGTTAAGGGTTTTCTGCCCCCATTGCTCCGGCTACAAACTCCTCCAAAGCTATCCTGTTTAGGCAGTAATAAACGTCCCTCTCAGCCTAATTTATGCAGGGTCAGTTTATTGCCTCTGATTTTAGTTTTGTCTTTTCACAGCAGTTCTGCTGTTACCTTCACAGCCACCTTTATCCTAAGAGATTCTCACAGCTTGGCCTCCAGGGCTGAACTTGTTTTCTTTTGTTAAATGGGATTTTTGTTCCTTTTCTTGGTGTAGTAGCCCATCTCTGTATCAAGAAAGATCAGACTGGGACATGATTTTGATAAGAGCTGCACACACCATTCTTGATGAAGTGCCAGTAGGTGGAAAAGTCATACTTATGGTAAAGTCACTTGGGGCTTTAATCCCGTCTTTTAGTCCTTGCTTCCAGCATTTCTACCTTTTGTGCTCCTAAATTATTTTCAATTCTGCTACCATTCCCTTGAAGGTCATCCATTCTTTTGGCTGGATGCTCTAGCTCTGCTTTGCACTGACTGTGCATTCCCACCTCACACTGTCGGAGTGCTTCCTTCCATTTTTTTTTCCCCTCATACCAGGCTTACCAGGGATTAAAGCAGGTAGAGAAGACATACTGTAGTACATAAAACTGGGAAGACAGAAAATGAATACACACATAACAAAATGTAAGACTCACTAAGTTAAATCACAGCAACATATGAATAAAACACATGACTGTAAACTAGGAATGGGGAATTGCAGGTAAGGAACAACTTTAACCAGATGATTTTTATACATATTTTCAAGGGATATTTTCAGAACTAAGAAAGGGAGTACGTGCAAAAGACAGAAGGATGATTTTGTAAATGATACAGTGCTCTGGTAAATGCCCTATCAGAAGAAAAACAAATAAAAATAAATCTAATGTAACAGTCTGTAACATTACAACATCGACAACGGTCAAACATTCTGTTTGCCTTCCAACACTTTCAGTCTGTATTTAACCAGTCACCTACTGAAGATTGATATATTTACTACTGGCTTTGTACAGTATTCAGTACAATGGGGTCCTGTTATTGTTGTGTTAATGGCAGCATGATAACTTATTATTAAAGTAAGGTAGTGAAATACAGGCCAAAATATGCAACTCGGAGAGCTAGGCAAAAAGATGCTGGAGGGTTGAAGTGTCAATTCTACTGTACCATGACCACCACAGCAACCCTTGTACCATGACCACCACAAACCAACTCTGAAGTGAACTACCTTAATCTCAAAGCCACAGAATATGGCACATTCCACAGAATCACTAAAGTTGCAAAAGACCTCCTAGATCATCAAGTCCAACTTTTGACCGAATATCACCACATCAACTAGACCCAGGGATGGTGACTCCGCCACCTCCCTGGGCAGTCCTCTCCAATGCATAATCACCTTTACTGTGAATAAAATCTTTCTGAATTTGTCTAACTATATTCTTTCCATAGCTATATTTGAAACTACTATGGAAGGAATGAGACAAAATAAAACAAAAGTAACTATATCATCTTGTTACTTTTTTTCACATATAAAACCCATCTTTCTGTGAGAAAGTGTTTTGAATATCTTTTAGGATTTAAAACAATCCTGGATGGTTAAAAATCAAACAAATGAACCAGACAAGTGATACCAACATTTGCAATCTATCACTTTAGTTTTTGTATTTTACTAGCCCTAGAATGAATACAAAGTTCTTTCCCAAGTATCACAGAAAAAACCTTTCTACTGTTTTTTCCCAGCTGCTTCTCCTTAAGCTGATGACTAATTAAAGCCGTGTAAGTCCTTCCAAGAGAAGAAAAAAGAAAATATAGATTTGGCAGCAGGGTACTTATAAAGAACAGCTACTATAACACCTTCATCAATTTATAAAGGGTAAGAGAGAAAAAATCCAGAGTTGAGAACAGTGACTGGAAATATGACATAGCTTCTTGTCAAGTAACAAAAAAGTTACCAGTTACATCAAAATACTTTTTAACACTATGCAACACTTGTACTACCTAGCAGCATAGAACTTATTTTTTTTCCTGGTATTTGTTTGTTTTTTAAACTAAGACTGTGTAGTTCATTCCCCCACCACAGCTCATTGCAAGACACACTGTGTTTGGCCATGAGTGTTACATGGGGGACACCTCCCATTTTACACCACAGTCCTTCTGTTCCAAGAGGCGTTCAAATATGGCACTTCCCCTGAAAAGGATCGATATGAACTTCAGGCTATTAGCCAAGCCACAGTCCCAAAGCTAAGACTTTTGGAAATAAACCAAGCACGGCTGCTCAACATATTTCCAAACAAATGCCTGTAAAATGAAGGAAGTATTTATAACAAGGCATCTCCAGACAAAGAGTGCATATGTAAACAGTTCAAGAAGCTCTGAAGAACTATGCAAGAAATGCAGTCTGTTTAAAGAGAAAACACACATGCACTGCAATGTCCATTTTCAAATCCAATCAGAAAATTTCATCAGACAACTCCTGTTATGTCCCAGAGAGTGTGCGTATGTACTGACACACATACAGGTATTACACAATGCACGCACATCTGTGTAGATTATTTCCTCTAAATTTAATTTCAAGTAATCCCCTTAAAAGCAATATGTAAAAATTAAGAGGACTCTTATTTGTGTCACCAGTCAGATAAAATGAGTAATTTAATTATATTTACATATACATTTATTGTACTGTTTCTGGAAGCACATTGGGCATTCTGGAAAGGATTTGAAAAGGGGAAGGCTGAAGGAAGCTGGAAGAGGTCCTGCTCCAGGCAACAAAGCAGCTCCCTGCACAAAACTCAAATGCCATGAAAGAACAAACAAGCAAGGAAAGAGAGATCACAACATTAAGAACAATAATAAAGTGAGTGAAAATAACAAAGAACCCCCATGAATACCACTTTTTTTTTTTTCCTTCCTTCCTTTCTTTCAAGTAGGCTGGGAAGGAAAAAGACCTGAGCTGCTCTATTCCAGCCAGGACACAGGTATGAGAGGAAGGGAAGCAGGGTGCAGAGAGCTTTATCATGCAGGCAATTTAATAGATAGACCTGAGGAACAGTGACAAATAACCTGTTCTCCCTGCCCACACCAGCCTTGGAAAAAGCACATGTGTTTGAAAAGCTGATGGCACAAGCCTTGTTTCCCCATATATTTGGTGGAGTGATACTGTAAACATCCAAGATCCATGGTGATTTGCTGCCTACCTCAAAGGTTCTAATGCCCCTTTCTGAAGGCACCTGCTTGATCCTCCAGCTTTTCAAAGAGCACACACTCCTGGTTTAGCAATCATACTTGGCCAACAGTAACAGGCAACAGTAGTAGTTCCCTGAATACAGAAAATTCTCCTGGGAAACACACTGCTTCAGATCCCACATCAGCAGAGAGTTGTAAGGAGCAAGCACACAGCACTCCATTTTGAACACATGTAGTACTTGAGGACTATATATATTCCAAATCCACAGGGGTCAGATTTACATTAATGACAGAATAAAGGAGGAGGAAGAAATGTATATTTGTACATCAGCAGTGCTCAAGTTACCTCCTAACTGCACAAAATCCTTTCTACTGTGATGGCACCCCAAAGCTGCCTGCACTGTGCTGAGCCCTGCACACACACAAGAGAAAAATCCTATTTTGAAAATGATTTTTAATTTAGAACAAACAATTGTATATACAGCCATAAGTGTTCCTCATTACTCTTTAATTACACTCATTGGAGAGCTATTTAAACTTAAGAGTTCAAGTCTAACCAAATGACCCATGTAGGGTCCATAAACAGACAGAAAGTTGGACAAATCTCTCCTAATCCTTAGCACTGGAGCAGGAGCACTTATGTGCTAATTCAGAAACCTTATAGTGAGGCAAACCATGTTATAAGCAGTATTTACAATTTACTGCACTGGCAGGTTTACATTACAGAGCAGCATGGAAGAGTTTGCTTACTTCATGTGTGAGTGAATGCACATGCACACACGTGCAAGTGTGTACATAACCCCCCTCCAAAGATCCTATTTTACTTCCCTGAAATCCTCTCACTTTGGTTACAGAAACAGGGAACTTCCTACCCTCTGGACAGTCTGTAGAAGTTTTAGACTGGGTTCCAGTTGACTTTAGTGAACTGTATTCTGTCAAACAGTGCTTCAGCCACATGCCTTGCATTAACCAGTGTGGCTTAAGAGCTTCTCCTGATCCCACAAGGCAAGGCACAGCACTATTCATCCACACCTTTAGTATTGCAAAGGTAAGGTAACATCATACAACGGCTTTTGAACCCTGAGCAAAAGGAAACACACGGCAATCACTAAACAAATTCAAGTACAAACTCATGAGTTGCCCCAAATCAAGCTCCACTATAATCTCCTGTAATGTTCACTGAAACCCCCTTCCAGGTTTCTGTTCATGTTTTTTAATAACTAGTGGTGTGATTGCACTCATCATCCCATTTTCATACCAAGCCCAACACTGGACAAACTCTGAGGCTTACAACTGTAACACAAAGAACAAGTCATCTATCTGGTACTCCAAAAGCAAATCCTTTCTACATGGCACAGAAGTCCAAGCTAGTGGAGAGTATTTTACTAAGCCTCTGGATTTTAATTTGCATTACTCAGGTGTTGAATGCCACACCTCCCATCTCCTTGTTTTCTACTTTCTTTATCCTAACAGTAAAGCAGTTGAGTTGATATAAAGAGAAGCAAACAACCCTTTTAGCAGCAGCACTGAACAGCAGAGTTTGCCAAAAGCTAATAGCAATACACTAGCAATATAATACCAATACACAATATCAGGTGTTACAGCCTTTATAATTATTAGGAAGGTACGAACGGGACGAGAATCTTCAAATCCTTGGTTCAAAAACCCAGTCGCCATTTGGTCTGAGATTTTCCTCTGGATTGGCATGATTTATATCCAGAAAGCAACAATGAATCCAGAAACTCAATTGAAAGACAGAATTCAGTTTGAAAAGAAAACAGTAACACACAAAGGAAGTGTTTTATTACCACTTTTTCATAAAGTACTTGGAAGTAATTAGCAGAGCAGGAAAGGAGCTGTGCATGTCACCAATGCAATCAGAAAGTTTTCCCACCCGAGAGAATGAGTAGATCTCAGCCAGACTAATTCTTCCACTTTTGCCCTCATCCGACTCAACCTAGTGAACCATGCAAATTT
Organism: Anthoscopus minutus; assembly: GCA_013399455.1. Taxonomy (NCBI): domain Eukaryota; kingdom Metazoa; phylum Chordata; class Aves; order Passeriformes; family Paridae; genus Anthoscopus; species Anthoscopus minutus. The sequence continues at coordinate 65,954 of VWYI01035904.1, forward strand.
GGCCAACAGTGCTGATTTAATACCAATGTAAATATTAATTTGAGGATATTAACAACACTGCAGCACCCAGCAAAGAACCCAGCAAAGAACCCAGCAAGTTCCTGGGGAAAAAAAAATCACAGCAAGCTGCCTTCAGGAGTGTATTGATTCCACTGGAATCTCACAAACTCTCAACACACATAGAACATAGCAAAGAACCTTGCTCAGAAGGCACCTTCAAAGTTGAGGTAGAATTGAGCACAGCCTCGAGGGAAAGGTGCAGCACACAGCAGAACAACACTGTTGTTTCCAGAAAGGTGCTCCAGGACAGCTTCACTGCCAGCTGTGTGTCAGGATCCTCATGAAGGAAATTCAGCCATAATCAAGAAATGAACCTCCTACTCTACACTCTGGGAGTCCAGATGAGGGTCCCTACGCTCAAGGTGTGCAATCTTAAAATATAAAAACCAAAACCCCATCTATTCCTGATATAATGCATTTCAAATCACTAAATAAATACATTAAGATGGCAAATTCCTGCAAAAGCAGCTCCTTACTGTGCAAAGGCCAGCAATCATTTAAGTTTGCTCTTAGAATTGGGTTCTCTCACGTTCTTTCTCTCAGGTGGGATATTTTGTGGTATTCCTATTTACACTCATTAGCAACCAGGGCATATTTGCTGCAAGATCAGCAGGCCATCCTTGCCCTCCTCTAGACCTTCTTTTCACATCCTGAGCTGTGAGAATGATAGCATAACCCCTGCCTGCCAGCACACATACCTTATCTTTTTCCTTTTTTTTTTTTTGAGTGTCTTACTCTATCAGGGTAACTAAATCAAACTGGATAGAATAGCAGTCCAATGAAGGTTTCATGATGAGCTTATTCCTCTTCATTAGCAGCAAGTGATGTGTTTGCTAATTTTTTTACTCACGCATTAGCAAAAAATGCATTTGGCTGGCATTACATCTACAACAATGCTATTCATGTATCAAAGCATTTCTTTTCAGTGGCCACAGACACCAAAATGAGGGTTTCCCATTGCTCTTCCTTCTACTAAAAAGATACATACGTATTGAGTTATGTAGAAAACAGGATTTTCATAGATACTCGCAGACTTTACAAATTATTTCTTACACAAACTGGATACAAGAAACTTTTAAACTGGATATTTAGACTCAGCAAGATGAATTATGAAGTTTGATGTCCAGGAATAAAGCCCCAAAGCATAGAAATGAATTGTGTCAAAAACTGGAAGAGTGTTTTTGTGCTGCCAGAGACAGGTGTTACCCACAAAGTTACACGGTGCTGCCAATTTGCAATGCTTTAGTACTGTTTATTGCATGTCTCCATATTCAACCCTACACACTGAATTTTGCACCTATTCATGTTAAGAGTGCCTCTGTCATTTTTACTGAGCACTACCTACATATGGCATTACAAATCTTCTTTTACTTCATGGGATGTTAACATTTAAAGAGCGCTATTCCTACCTGCTTTTTCTTGTGACATTATATGGTGCTTTGTTCAGTTTTAAACCCTTAGGACTTTGAAGTGTTGTTTTAAAATCTCCAAGGCAAGGAAAATTCAAGTGAAGACAACAAAATTAAGCTGCCCATTCATATTCAAGGTCAAACAACAACAATTTTCCAAACAAGGTTCCAATGTATTCCTGATATAGCCTTTAGAAGTTTACAAGAGTTTGGCTTCCCTAATTTTTCTTTGGGGAGCACTTTAAAAGAACTTATAAAACCTCCAGGATATCTGGTTGGAATGCATTACCAGTGAACTGTTCTCTCCTTTGAGGATTTGTACTACAATGGGACCCCAACTGACATCAAGCAGTAATGCAGAGTCTAAAAGAAAGAATATATCTGAGAAAAGAAAGAATATACCTACGAAATACAGCTCTACTGTGAGACAAATGAAGGCTACTTTTTCTCTCAGCCTCCCGGTACAACAGAGGCACCTCATGTGACTGAAGACACATCTGGGTTTTATTTTGAGATAAAATTCCTAATATTTTTCCATAGAGACACTTACACACATACAGAATGCAAGTGCTGTGCAAGGCAACTTGCCATATTTATTGTTTGGAGTAGGAAGAGGCAAAGCTTTTATACAGAACAGTAATTTTAAAAATTTTCTTAGCAGTTTGAATTTTATGTGTTAGTTGTAATGCTGTCTTTCTTTTTTCCCCCCAAATTCTCATTCAAAAATATAAAAAGACATTCGTTCAGCTTTTAACATTTTAAAATCAATATGCTCCATCCTGTAATGCAATATACACTACAGCACTAGGGATCTCATTAGACATTTTCCAGAAGTCTCCATGCAGCTCTTGACTTAGTTTCATTAACTCTATCAAATACATTTATACAACTACAGGTCCAAAAGTAAGAGCTGCTAAACAGCACTAAGAGCTGCTAAACAGCACTAACCGGCATTTAATGATTTTCAAGGTTACAAATATATCTCTTTCTACTAAATGCTTTATGCGACTCAAAGTTACCACAGCTTTCTGCAGTTGCAAGATAAAACTCTCAAATCTACCAGTGCTAGAGGCAAAAAAAGAAAAAGAAAAAAAGCCTCAGCTGGATAAAATATCTTAAGGTCCAGCTTTTTACATGTAAAGCAGCCGCAGCAAAATTATTCACATTCTTAGCACATAGCTGACCAGGACATGATTCCACAGAGAGGTAAACAATTCCCCCAAGAGAGCAGCTGCATCTTCTTCAGCTTGGGAGCTACCCGGGGGGGGCAGGAAAGGAGAAATACCCACTGAGATCCCCAAAACTGATGAGAAGCATGAAGAAAAGACTGCAGCTCCATGCTAATGCTTCACTCCACTGCTCCTTTACTGTGCTCCACGAGAATAGAGAAGTGTAGAAACAAGTAAACAGGTAAATAAATAATTGAAAAATAACTTGAAGCCAGTTAGTAACGCATGCTTTAATTGCTGTCCTAGAAGAACACTGTAAGCAGGAATCCAAGTCCAGGTCAACACAGAAGAGTAGTGGATAAATATTAGATAGTGTTGAACAAAACTGAAAGGAGCTGAAACCACTAAGTCATCCAGCTTAGTTTTTATTGTGCAGTTATTTTCAAAAGTACACATGAAAGTAAAAAACGATTTCTTTTTAGGTCTTCACATTATCTCTGAAACTGTCCTTTTTTAAATTGATTTTGTTTTCCTTAACAGTATCTTTATGCAGTTCACCTCAATGTTACTTCTGATGGCTACCAGCCAAGTGGCACACTTTTAATAGTCAAGACACACAGTTCTGAAGTATCTTTCTCACTCCGCTCCATTTACATGCAAAAGCTATGAGATGTATTTTAGGTTGTTGTAAGAAAATAAATCCTCTGGGAAAATTATCCTCAATGCCACCTCCTTAGCATTAGTATCATCTCACAAACCTGCCATGAGCCATCAACAAAATCAGCACAGCAATGTAGAAAACATCACTACTTTTAACATTCATAACTTACTATTCACATATCTATTCCAGCTGCAAGTGTGCTGGCAAAAAACTATTTTCTCTCTTGTCCCTGGCTGCCTGTCACTTCTCCCTGTGCTGGAGGTATCCCCTGCTTCCCTCTTGCTTGACTACACTTGCCACCAGAGCAAGCTGGGTTAGCACAGACCTGCAATTCAGCTGTTGAAGCATTTTGCCTCAAGACAGCTAGGGTTAACTCCAGCAACAGTTCAGCTGAGGCAGTAAGACCTCTGCGAGAGGAGGAGTAAGATAACAGCATCGAGCAGATGGCCTTCTCTGGAGCACAGCTGGAAGGAGGAGAGCATGTGAGTGCAAGGCTGAGCTTTCTCTCGGCATTTCCTCTGATAGTGGTTGACAGCCAAGGCAGCTGCCACCACTCTCAATTTCTCTGCTGCTTTCTGTGCCTTCCCCCTGTCATACCTCTCAATTGTTCTCATGTCCCTCCCATCATCCCCAAAAAGTTATTTTTAACCTGGACCACTTCCCTGATCAGCCACTGCTCAGCTCCACAAACTCTGTGCTGGCACAGCTTGCAAGAATGAACTGGGAAGAAACAAGAGGGAAGAACGGGTGGCTCTCGCAGCAACAACAAAAGCTGCTCTCCTGAAGCTCCAGCCCAAGAGTCTCCTCTGCTTCCTTCACACCAGCCTACAAACTTCCCAGGTGAAGGGAATATGCTTGTGATATCTCAGACCATAAGGTTTATTGTTTTTTTTCCTGGCCTCTGTGCTGCATTAAGAAAGATTTTAATTGCCACATTTTGTATGTTGGCATCATACTAAGTTTAACAACCTAATCCCTCCCTTACTTGTGCAGTTATCACCTAATATTTCAAGGCAAAACTAGGACATTTTTCAGAAATAAATTTGATCACTTAAAAAGATATAGCTAAGGGGAAACAGTCTTACATGACAGGCTATAAATCAACATGTTAGACAAGTAATTTTAAACCACAGGAGAAGAAAAAAAAATCGCACTGTATCAAGCCAATAAAAACCCTCTAACACTCTAGAATATATTGGACCTATTCCACAACAACTATATTTCTTATGAAAATACAGTATTTTGAACTCTAGAGAAGTCTGAACCTGATTAAACTGAAAAAAATGAGACGAAAGCAGAGCAGAGGACATGGTTCTACTCATCCTTCCTTCACAACTAAAGTCTGAGGAGGGAGTTTGAGATGGTTTGAACAGATACACTCTCTTGAATAAGTTACTTGTTGACATATTTGCTTAGCAGTTCCCAGTAAGGCTGGCAGAGGATCAGTATTCTTCATCTCTCTCCTTCAAGCCTTTACTCAAACTTCTAGGAGACTCTTGTTTTCCAATGCTTTCAACTTATATAATTTGATAGGAGAACTGCCAATTGTTTTTCACGCTCCATTATTACTGTTAACTTCAATATTTAGCCCAGTATAATTTAGGTATATTTTCACTGATGACACAAAGCTGGGAGGAGTGGCTGATACCCCAGAGGTCTGTGCAGCCCTTCAGGAGGACCTCAACAGGTTGGAGAGATGGGCAGAGAGGAACTGTCTGGAATTCAACAAAGGCAAATGCATCTGGGAAGAATAATTCCAGGTACCAGCACTGGCTGGGGCTGACCTGCTGGAAAGCAGCTCTGCAGAGAATGACCTGAGGGTCCTGGTGGACAAGAAGCTGTCCATGAGCCAGCAGTATCCTCACGGCCAAGAATGCCAGTGGGATCCTGAGGTGCATTAGGAAGAGCAGTGCCAGCAGGTTGAGTGAGGAGATCCTGCTCCTCTTCTCTGCCCTGGTGAGGCCACAACTGGAGCACTGCATCCAGTTCTGGGCTCCTCACTACATGGACAAAGACACAGAGCTCCTGGAGGGGCTCCAGCAGAGGGTTACAAAGATGATTAAGGTACCAGAGCATCTCTTCGAGTGAAGACAGAGGGAGCTGGGCTGTTTGGCCTTGAGAAGAGAAAATAGAGGGGACCTCAACAATGTATACAAATGTATAAAGGGAGGGTGTCAAAAGGATGGATCCAGGCTCTTCCCAGTGGTGCCAAGCAATAGGACAACAGGCAACAGACAGAAACTGATGCACAGAAGTTCCAGCTGAACATAAGGAGGAACCACTTTATTGTGTGGTGACCATGCACTGGAACAGATTGCCCAGAGAAGTTGTGGAGCCTCCCTCACGGGAGATATTCAAGAACTGTCAGGACACAATCCTGTGCCACTCTAGGATGCTTGAGCAGGGAAGTTGCACCAGATGACACACTGTGGTCCCATCCAACCTGACCCATTCAGTGGTTCTGTAATTCTTATGATTATCATCATCATCATTATTATTACAGCCCATACTCAGTTGCATAAATACTATTTAAAGATAGTAGTGTTTCTTCTAAGATCTTTAAGGGTGCAAGATATTAAGAGAAAAGTGATCAGTTTTCTTTCATGAGGAAATATATTCTTAAAATTGAGGCCTACAGCAAAACCACACTGAGCAATATTCTTCTTGAGGATTTCAGAAGCAGAATAAAAACTAGTCCATGCTTTAATGGGGTAACACTAGTAGTAACAAGCCCAACACTACCTGGCATGGGAGAGAGGATTCATATGACGGAGAAACTAAGACTCTACAATGTGCAGTCGTGCACAGGTGAATGTCTTGATTTCTGCATGAAGTAAAAAGAATTCAGTTTCTATGCACCTGTTTGACAAAGCTGCCAAAGGTAAGGACATATGCCTGGTTAGGCAATCATGTTTCAACTTCCTAAACTTGCCCTAAGAGAAATGGGTGGAGACAGTCATCCTACTGATTGCAAACCTGCGAGCATGTTGCCAAGTACTGTTAAAAATGTCCCTGCATCACACCACGCTGCAAGTTCATGGGAAGATCTGTGTTTGTACTCTTCAAGCATGCCAAATGCAAAACAAAGCTAAGCCTCCATGGTGATGATACATGGAAACGGTTCCCTATATTTTGATGATCAGGTTCACACTACACTGAGAGGTCATCTTGGAATAGTTTCTACAGCTCCAGAGCTTTCACTTACCTGGGCTTCCAGTTGTGTGCACACTGTCCTGGACAGTGCAGTGAGATGCAGAATCACAGATGCAGTGACTCCTGAACAGCAGCGTTCAAGCAGTACTTCCAAGGCCAACATCTGCTTCCTGCAACGGGCATTGAACCTGTCTATTCCTCTTTTCTAAGGCATCCATCAGCATTAAAATTGTTGGCATTATGGCTAATTACTTTTAATCAAGCTCTGCAGTGTCTGCCACCACCTTCAGAAACTAACCACAGAGGCCAATGACAGGCAGGCTTAGAAATACGTGCATACATATATATATATATACACACATACAAAAAACTATGTGTGAAAATCTGAATTCAGGCAGGATTTATGTTTCAGAACATGCAATAGCTGAGACTGTTGGAACTATCCGAAGTACTGCCTTGCAAAAGAAAACAGTAATACAGCCATAGTAGTTCCATATGTAGCCCATTACTTGAGTGACTATAACGATTCTTGTATATCAATTTTAACAGCAAGTTTCCAACTTGCAGCTTTTCTCCGAGAAAGTTTATGGCCAGGAAACTAGAGTAGAAGCACCCTAAAAAGTAATAATCTGACAGCCTAAATTTTAAATAGAATCTATGTGCTAAAAGTCAAAAGAGCTTTCAATGAGTATTACAATGCTCCCATCTAAGCAATCTCTCTGCCAAGTGACTTTGCATTCTTTCCAACCTGAAGCATATAGACTGGGACATCCCACCAGCTGACTACTCATTTACTCCTACTCTGATGCTTTAGCCATTTTTTCAGTACAACCTCAAGGTCTCCTCTTGTAGAACATTAAATAAGCAGACAGTAAGAATGACAGAGATCTCTATGCAAACAATAAAACCACTGAATATCATTATCCTTTCATCTTTCCTGCATTGCAGCCTTCTTACATCTCTACCCTAGAAAAATCAACCAGCCTGTAATGTCTCCTGGGTAGAGACCTAATTTTTTACAATGATGTTGCATCAAACAGCTTTACTCCAATGTCAGGGCGAAATGGTGGCTTTTTATTTGATTATCACTGCAATGCAAATGTGAAATCCAAAGTGAATAGTAAAACCCTTCTTAGCCATTTACACTAGTAATACCATCCATATCACATTGAAGTTTTATGAGTCTCTAACATGCAGATCATAAACCAAAGATCTTGTTCTGCTAGGAAAGGGTTTTTTTATAATGTCATTACAAATGCTTGGAAAAATTTGTGAACACTGACATCATAATTTAGAGAAGAAAGAGGGAAAATACCAGGTATGCTACAAGTTACAGGAATATCTTGGCTGGTTATTATAACTGGTTATTCAGTCATCCATGTAATCTGAAATCCAAGCTACCAATATTAAATAGATTTGAACATACTTCCATTTAAGGCCAAAATCTGTGCCAAACCCTAAGTCTAAGTAAATGGACTCAGCATGTGTGTGTACTAGTGAAACAGGAGGACTCTTTTATTGCTCAAAATAGGCAGCAAAACTCTGGCCTGATGAAATCATTAGGAATTTTACAGTTGATTCCAGTGAGGGCAGAAATTCAGCTTAAGAATCTTCATATTCTAGCATGGTGGGCCCAGGGATATGATCTCAGTCTATAAGCATAGTTGATCTGAAATCCCAAACACACTGTTCCTCTTTCACACAACTTTCTCATCTCACTGCATTCTGCACAGCGGTGCTCAGACAACAGAAGGGTCCTGAGCAGAAAGTTCACTTTTTGACTTCTGACCCAAGCAACCAAGGTGGACCCCCTGTTGTTGCAGGTGGGGTCTGAGGAAGGAGGACACTGTTGTTACTCAGTAGCTGATGAAACTGAAAGGCCTTCCCATCCCCTGCAGCACTTCCTGCAATGCTCCATACACTAAAAGTCATATAACACTACAAGCTGGATCACAGCTCAGTGCATTCCACTGCACTTTGTCATGCTTCCCTGACCGATACTGTGCCAAAAATTACTAGCTTTAACATTTCTCTGGTGAATAAAAGAGCTTTTGCAACTCTGAAACAGAGCTGAGTTTTTATTTCATGTTAAATCTGCTTTTCTGTTCTGAAGGAACATTTTTAATGCTGCCTGTAATTCCCCTTCTGTGCTTTTTTTACTTCTGTAGTGACTTTTGTGAAACTAAAGGAAAAATTCTAGCTGACTAATTTTAAAAGCCTTAAAGAGACCTCTAAAATATGGCTGAAGGAAGTAAAACTATGACCTAGCAAAGTACAAAGATGAAAAAGATCCACATCACATTCATATAAACTTAGAAATACATGGCAATAAGATTCACAAGAAGGCTACCACAGACAACAAAATCCAAAACACAGTTGCCAACTGAGCAGTCTTGGAACAATACAAGACAGCTCCTGCAAATGTCTTCCTGCTCTTGCAGTATAGAACTATGCCCTAATAAATTTTCCTTTGTAATCTTTTATGCAAAACTCATGCCTACAGTTACCAAAATAACCTGATTATGAGAAAACTGTAAAGCAAACATAAGCACTTAAAAGAGTAAAATGCTCATTATGGCAATGCTTGACTCCTCTCTGAAACAGAATACCAGCATGATGGATGTGCACCCAAAAAAGGGATCCTGCCTCCCTCCAAGGCAGTTAGGTTTGCTCAGCAGATCAAGAACTGTTGCCGGCTCCAGCCCATTTTTGGAACAGTGGGTTTCACTATCCAACCCCATCTCCAGGCTGACCTGGAAGCATGCCTGCCCTGATTTCTCCTTGCATATGGAAATAATAAAGCTATTTTTACATGAAAAGAAAATCCTTTATTTTCTCAAAAACAAGAACAACCATTGCAAGAAGCACAGAAACCAGGCTTTTTGAATAGAGGAGGGTGCTACCTGAAAGAACAAAAAGCAATTAAGCCTTGTGAACAGAGCATGTGGGCAGAATGAGGGGTTACACATGACTCTAGACAGCAAGCAAACAAAAAACTGAAGAGAGGGTGGGAGGGAGTAATGCAAGGTAACCTGGAGCTTTTAAATTCAGTAAACTGAGAGGGTGGGGAAAGCACCTCTGCAGTGATGCCAGCTAGAGCCAGCAGCAGGCACATGCTGGGGAAACTCTGGTGGGAATCCCACACTGCTCTCCCTGGAGTGCACAGAGCAGTTCAGGCTCATGCTCCTGCTTCTTCCACCCTGCAGAGTGGAATAAAAGGGCTTTCCCAACACCCTGAGCATGATTTCTTTAAGCCAGATACTCCAATTAAAACAACCAGTTTGCTATTAATGGTGGAGCTCAGCACTACCATCACCCTTGAGATCCAACTGCCCTTTCCTCCCAGGTAAATGCCAAATATCATCCTCTCTGCTCACACACCCAGTTCCTGCTTTTTAAAAGCAGGAGCTTCATCTTTGTTGTGCTTCCCATTGGCCATCACCATTGTCAGATATCACTCTCCTGTCAGAGTTTAAACCTCAACAGCAATCCATTAGCTGCCATGATCTGTGAGAAAAAATTTAAAATGTTTTTTAAAAGCCTCTTCTCAGACTGGGAAACCACAAAACTACTATGTGAACATGGCAAAACAAACTAGCTCTCTGTTTAGTGGCAGGAGTTTCCCCAAATTCACAGGCTTAATAGTTTGTGTGGAAGGAGGGCTCCACTAGTTTAACTCAGAGCTTTGTCTAATGCTAGACAATGGTCCTGCTTCCCTAAGTTAATGGGAGGAAGAGAAGGAATTTATATGTATGGCAGAAGCTAAGAAAACTGGCCTGCTCCAGCTAGATGTAGATGCTGTGATGATGCTATGGCTCTTGCTGTTTGGCTTGTGTAGGGCAGGGTGAAGACTGAGTTCATACTCCACTACACAGTACCAAGCTTGGAAACACAAACCCTTCTGCTCAAAGCAGAAAGCAGGTTCTTTACAAAAAGCCAAGAAATCCTGCAAAGCATGTAGCACTGTTATTTTCCCAGAACAGTGCTCCTGGAAGTGCTGAACACATAACAGTGTTCTGACCTTCCCAAGAATCTGGGAGAAGGCAGCTCTGCCTCCAAAGCAGAGCCACATCCCAGACTCTCCCTCCTGAGCAGTGGTGTTCCAGGCTTGAGGGGGCAACAGATTCTCCCTGGCAGCAAATCTGAGTGCCTGTTTCTGCCTGAGTGAGGTGCAGGGCCTGCAACAGCAAGTTCTCAACCTCCACCAGTTTCTAACAGTTAGAAATCAGAGAAGTTCCTGGAAAAAATCTGTTGCAAATGATTCTACAGCACCAAAGTAATACTGAAAAAATACTTTTTCTAGTTACTTTCATGTGGTTAAGAGCCCTGAAGGTTCACTTCTCAAAAAACAGAGAGATGAGGGGCGGGGGGAGGCACACCAACACAAATGAAAATTCTTGTGGTTTGCTTTTGAATTTGCTGGCACTTCCCAGTGAGGTCCTCTTGTAGTATGGGGAGCTAGTTTGCCACGTGTCCTGGCTGACACTGATGACTTTTGCCCACTTGTAGATTCCTAGGCTCTAGGAAAAAGAAAATCTTCAATCTGCACTGCTCAACACTGCACCAGCAGCTTCTCTCCACTATTTGCATGACCACAACACCACACATTTCACAGGTTCATAATGAAAAACCTTCCAGAAAACACTCAATGGACATAGTGTTTGCAATAAAGCACAGAATAAAAAGATTTTTCTAAACAGAAGGGATGGCCAACATGCAAGAAATGATCACAGGAAGGAGATGGCAGTCAGTTTCCAGCATAGCAACTACTGAAGCACCTGGAAGAAAAAGAAAAATTCCATCCTTCTCCAGCGCACAGCCAGCAGGTTGCTACCATGTCTGGGCAGCACAGATCACACGGGCAGTCAGGGCATCATCTAAAATACAGGGATCATCTGAAATAAAATCAAACTGTGCTGGACAACCAGAAAAAACAGGCTCCACCAAGGCGTAATGCATATCGTTTGGAGCACTCATTTGGGGCCAGGGCAAAAATAGACCAATATAGAGTGAATTTATCCTGATTCAAAGATCTCTGTCTTTTGACCACAACTTTTTATATTTTTAATTGGTACAACCAGAATTTATTTTTTTTTGTAAACAAGGATACCCCACACAAATTAGTATTTCAAAGGTTCTAATTACACTGATTTAATTGGATTTAATGCATCTTTATCAGGCTGACATCTGGCAGGATGGCAGAATGAATACAGCAACTGTGGCAATGCTGGAAGAAAAGCATGAATGGGACAGGTGGCTGGTTTAAGCACAGCCTATGAAGCCCTGGCACTGAATAGAAGAAAAGATACAGAAATTAAAACATATAGAGTGTACTGGCAAAGTCACATTACAGTTGCATCTCTAATTCTTTAACATGTTACATCGCATTTTTTAATATGAAAGGCTGAAGTCTATAAAAGAGTTATTCCTTAGTAATTTGCAGTTATAAAAAAAATCAACTCATTTTGGGTATCCAGAGGCACACAGAGAAAGACCTGCAGGAGATGTTGAATATTAGTCATTCAAACCAATGGAGTAGAAAAAGCAATGCAATAGGACAATAGGTAAAGAAAGGAAGGTATAGACTTGAATAGTCTGGAAGATAAGAACTGATACAGCGGGAGAACAAAACAAACAGGGAGGGAAAGAAGCTGCAGATCAGCAACAGTGATCTCTGAGTCTCTGCTGACATTTTCTTTTGTTTTGAAATAACCTCCATCCAACAGATTCAAATAGTGGAAAAAATCCAAATGTAGCCATATAAAGACTTTTACAGGAGTAATTTTACACTGCTAGTCCTCCTTCTAAAGTCAGTCTCTTTAAAGGGCAGAAACTTAACCATGTAATCACCCAGTAGCAGCAGTCCTCTTTCTAGCATTTTGTACATGTGAGGTACAAGACCCTGCATCTTTGCATGCTTTGGATTAAATCAGTAATTTACAAATCTTGCGTTAGAGTAATGAAGGACATAGAAAAGGAGGATAATGAAAGGTATAGAAAATAGTTGCAAAATGTTTGGTCATTCAAACAGTATAGATTTAAAGCTCACCATTTTTTCAATTCCCACTGTTTGTATTTCTCTAAGTGCATAAGTGACTGTGTGTGTCACAGTAAGTTTCACACATGCACACATACACTGATAATAATTAAAGACAAAGCAGCACAGAACAGAGTTATTTTTACAGACTGTCTTTGCCATGGTCATTACCTGATTCACAAAGTTATGGGTACACAGCATTCTTTGACTTCAACCTTCTGAAAATTAACTGACCTAGAAATAATTTTTTCAAAGTTTTTTCGTATCCTCTTGTTCTTTTCATCCTTCGCCTCCCTAAGGAAATATTTTTAATTACCTGGATTCACTCAAAATGAAGAGCACAAGTTTCTCATCAGGAAAAATCCACCTCTTACACTGCAGGGAAGCAGAACATAGCCCCAAACATTAGAAAATTGTTTCCTTAGACCAACAAAGAAACGTTCAATGCAGTACCAAATCCTGTGAACAAAGGTCTTCACAAAGAGCTGGTACCGTGCAGACACTGCGGTCGTCCTGATACATATATGCACACATGCACTGCTTGAAACCAAATTTCTAAGTGTCAATTTGTAACCCAGAAGTTTCTTGTGAACTGCCAGTGGCTGCCCAGATGGCAGGCAGGACAAGACCACTAGGAACAAACCAGCTTTGCTGTGCTGCAGCCATAGCTGGGAGACCCTACCATGATCAGAGCTGACAGAACCACCTCAATAGAAGCTGCCCAGTAACATAAAGTCAAAAATATTTCTATCAGCAACAGTATTTTGAGTGATGTGCAGCAGATGTGGAGAGCAGCAAGACAGCAAGAGTTTGACTAGCTGACTTTCATCAGGCTTTTATTAAAGTATCTTCTGGAGATGGGAAATTTGGATCCTTCTCAAGCCTGGACAATATGAGACTGCTTCTGCTAGGATAAGACCACGGAACTTCACAGCAACTTCAGCTTCTAATTTAGCAATCAGAGGCATTGTTAAATTTAATTTTATTTTTTTCTAAAAAGCTAGAGAATCATAAAAACTTAGAAATAAGGGTCAGCAGTTCCCATTCTAAGCCTCAGCTCCAAGCAACATAAAAACGTCAGATCTAATCTACACTCACAATTAGGTTATGAACATAAGCAGGAGTGAAAGAAGTTAGGTGTATTTCACATGCTATACACATAACCTACCTAAGTTTAAAGCCCAAGTTAACACAAACATTTGTAGCTTTAAGCAAACAGTGATCATGTCTGTCCCTGCTTGATTTTACTAGCACAGCTTGCATTTGTTCCAGCAGTACTTGATTGTGGAACATCTACTCTGCCACAGGCAGCTTGTAATCCAGTCAGAATTCTTTCCGAGGTCAAAGAAAGGAAAACCTGGGTCTAACCAGCTGTTTCTTAAGAGTGATTCAAAGCAATGGTGGGGAATTAATGGCCAAATCCACTACATGAGAAGAACATCTGCTGGCACCACCAAGTAAAAAGATTTGAAGGGCTCTTTCACATCTCTCTCATCTACTTCAGACAGCACTGCATCCAAGCACTTTCAAGTTACAGAGACAGGCAGTACCCAAGGAGCAAAGAGTGCAAGTACTGCAGCCTGATTTATGGAAGATTCAGGGAACTCATAAACACACATGGGACATTATATAGGAGTTGCCACCACAAGCAGCAGCTTATGAGCAGAATTTGAATGCCAGGCCCATGAGAGCATCAACAAGCTCTGGTCTGCTCAAGATGAGGGTACACCAAGAAAAAACTGAGGAAAAACAAATGTAATTACATATTATTTTATGTATATTTGCCCATGATTTAGGAAAAAGAAAACTAATTTTTAAAAAAAATCACTCCACAGAAGTATGGAACATACTTGCATATCACATGAGTAGCAATGAATTTTTATTTTCATAGTACTGATATTCAATTAGCAGCTTTAACATAAGGTTTTAATTAGTTTAGTAACTACTAAAAAACATTCCTAGGCTGAGTTCTAAATGGACACCTTGACCTACCCCTAAAGACCATAACATACAGAAGTCTTGTACCAAGTCCTTCCACTGAAATTTGTCTAAGTTTAAAAGTGTCATTTAATTTCTTTAAGAAAGAATAGAACCCCCACAGACAAGCCAAAAACACTCCACATCCCCCTCCCAATGCAGAGATCCTATTTTTCAGTCTCAGGATAAAATATAAAACCATACTGGTTCCTCTCAGATACAAGCTGAAAGAACAGCAGAGATTTCAGGCTGAGAACAACATAAAAAATGTAAAAGGAACAGTTACACCCTACTACTATTGTGATACCAGCTTCCTGTTAGAATAATAATGGCAATCTTCACTTTTGGTCACAAGGGCTTTTCATTTAGAGACTGAAGTAAATGCTTATGCAGATTTTGTAGTGACTGTGAAGAAGTCATTTCCTTTCTCCCTAAAAAAAAAAAATCCATAGCTAAAAATTCTACTGGCAATTAAATTTTAATAAATAAAATTTAAGTATCCAGTGCAAGTTAATCCTGCACCCTGTTATAGCAAGATATAATTTTAAGTATTTATATTAACTCCCAAGCTTCTAGAATGTTTATACAATATAAGGAATAGGAAAGTTTAAGAAAACTCAAGATTCACACTTATCTGCAGTTGAAGTCTAGCATCTGATTCCTGTCATGTAATTTCAAACACAATCCTACTACCAAGGTGTAATTTATTCTGTAGTTTGATAAAGAAATAAAAAGACTAACAAGAATTAAGGGCAGAGTTTAAAATACTCTTGCTCAGTGCAATATTACTGCCCAGCTGCCAAATCTTGTCATGCAAAGGAGAACATTAAATCATTTATGACTGTTAATAAATATTTCCACCACCACAAAAACACAAGGGAAAATACTTTTCTTCCTTCTGCAGGACAAGCATATTTCAAGCCATGCTCACACAGAGCAATACCAAGAGCACCTTCTCAAATACATTGTGGGAATTGTCATGACAGAGAGAATCTAAGTATGCTCACTAAGCCAGTATCATCAAGAAGCGACAGAAACACAGGACGGCTGAAGACAAGAGAAAGGGCTTAGGAGAGAAAGGTGTCAGGAGCTATCAGCTGAAAAGTGATCTCCACCTCTTGCTTTCAGCCCCTGGAAAGCTGTGACTCACTTTTTTTCTGAAGGAACTAAGAACTGAAATGACTTAAGTTGCTAACCTCAGGCATATTAGTGGGAAAACACATTCCGTTACATGCTTTGATGGAAGAACATTGCATTATACTGGAAATCTCTCAGAAAGATTGAAACAAAAAAGGGAGGGAGATTAGAAAGGAAAAAGTGTAGGAAAAGGGTGTGAAACAAGTCCTCAATACATCTAGTAAAGAGAAGGCAGAGTGAACAACTTACCTTCAAATGATGGATGCAAATGGAACACCCAAGAGACTGTTGGCCTGAATTATCAGATCTATTTCAGTTGCTAAAATAAAACCTTTCTCCTGCATTCAGCAGTGAGTGCCCTCATTTGAACATCTCTTTTATCCTCCCTGTAACTCAAAATACTTCTACAAGCAGCAAAGCTTGTAATGACTTGCACCACATTAGTTCAGCTGCTCAGAGCATGGTGCTAACACCACCAAGGGCACAGGTTAGATCCCTGTATGGGCTATTCACTTAAGTGTTGGGCTTGATGATCCTTGTGGATTCCTTTCAGTTCAAAATATTCTGTGATCCTCACCTTTAACATAAGTCCCACAGAACAACACAAGCAATCTCATCCTTCAGTCATTTTTCATTAACCGAACAATCTGGACTGAAAACATCCAGAAGATGACTAAGATGTTCATCCTGGAGGTTTTGGTAAATGGCTGGGCAGGCAAAACTCTTAATACAGGTAAAGTTTACTCAAGCAAACACAAAATTTTGTTACAGGACAGGCCAGTGTTATGAAATGAATTCTCTTATTTGCTATTACAAAATTTGCTGTCCTTCACCTTGAAAGCAAACTGTCCTTTTAGACCGGTCCTCTTAACAAATACACCACAACAGATATTTTTACAGCAGCAAAGTTTCAGCAAGTCTGTTATCAAAACAAAACTATACACTGTATCTGCTTCCTGTCATCACTCCAACAATCTGGTGAAAAGTCCTACTCTCAGTAATGCACTGCTCGATGGCACATGGATCATAGGTGGACAAGCATGACCTATACAGAACAGGAAGAACAGAATACTAGTTCTACATGCTAAATGCAAAAAATGACTTTTTACCCAAGCTCTATTTGGCAGAACAGAATTTCCCTTAATAAAAAACCTGCAAATGTTTGTTCAAATTGAGATAAATGCTTTATTCCCCATTCTTAAAACTGGAAACCAATAAGCATTCCCAAACCAGGGTAGAATCTTTGCCAAATGGGTTCAATAAAAAGAAGGTAAGCCATGATTAAGAAATTGAAAGAATCCTGGAATGCAAGGAGGAATTAAAATAAAAAGCAACCAAAAACCCCACTGCACTTCTACAAACTGAATCTCATTAATTCATCATAACACTGATGACAAGGTAGTCAACTTGATATTCTCACACACATTACACCATTCCACAGACATCAATCCATTTCCTTAAAAGATACTACAATTAGTAACCAATGGACACATCTTCCCCTTCAAAATATCCTGATATTGGCATGGGGGGTACATATTTTACTCTAGATATTTATAAAAACTTATGGAGAAAATGAAGCATAAGAACTTCCCCACTTCACATATTCATAGCTGTACAGCAGATAGCATGTTACTGGCAGTATGTAGCCTGTAAAAATCCTAAAGCATGACTTTTCCTTAAAAATAGCTGCCAAAACAAATCATGTCTAGAAATCTTCACCCAGAAAAGGTATCCTTTACTCAAAGGACAATTTGCTTGAGAAAAAGAAAAAAAAAATCCACAGAAGTGACAATTGTGTAACATTCCACAGTTCATCTCAAACTGCTGCAGCCCACTCTAAATTACAATGTCAGTGGCTGTTTATGCTCTAAGGAAGTACAGTAAGTACAGTACAGCCTATTCAGGTTGTTGGAATGCCACTGATCATACACTCAATTGCATCTATTCATTAGAAATACTCGCTCCCCAACAGCAGCTGCATTTACCACCACACCCCAAACGCCACCCGGTTGCCCCAGGTGATTCCAGTGGTTTACCAGGCCACAGGATGGACACTCCACACTCCTGTCCCCCTGCACTAGCTGCAAGTACACTTCCAAGCTCAAGGACTTTTATTTACTAAAGAATGGCATATTAGGTGTGCTTTTGGCTTCAAGCTTTTACCATGAGAAAGGTCTGGTCTCTTGCAGTCATGTTCTGTGAGTCTCAAAACTATTTAGGCTGCACTAATTATTTTTGATTGAAACTCACTAAATAATTACTGTTGAAAAGATGACTTAAGCAAACAACAGACAAGTTGCTCCATTTGTTTCAGAAAAACAATGACTAATTACGTGTGTTATTTTGGTTATCTCTTAAAAAAAAAGTAATTGTGGCTTCTTTCAGATCAGCAGTGAAGTCCCAATTAAGTTTAGGGGATCAGATTTCACTGTAAAACCATAAACTACACAATGGCTAAAAAATAAATATTCCTAGTAGAAAATAGGTCATTTAAAAGAATACTGCCAACTTCCTAATCAATTTTAAAAAAAGTCTGTTTTCACATGTAACACTTATGATGACGGCAACTGAAAGACATGAGAATTTGATATTCACTTCATTAATTACACTGCATTTCATATACTTGTCAAGTCTACCAACTGGTTTATAATGAACTTCCTGGCTGTGTGGGACTTTCATAGAGCAAGAGTAAAGTAATAAAATGTTATGTTTCCTTTTTATTTAATAAAACCAATTTCAATTTTAAAACTAAAGAGTCACTTTAGGCAGAACAGGGAGCAACAAACCCCAATAAGCAACATCTCTTGTAGGATGTGAAGTGGTTGTTGTTAAAATCCATCCGTGCCACAGATATGACAGATGAGTAGAGCTAGTAAGAGTATTAAATAGAAGTATCCTCTCCCTAACCTCTAAAATTCTTTTGAATTGTCACTACTTCTTTTCACCCTTCCAAAAAATCTTTATTGTGGCCTAATAAACAGACTGAAAAAGAATCCTGATCCTTGCATGGTGTCCACCACAATGTTTTCCACTAGATTAGTGCTACTTTTCAGTGTTCCATCTAGAACACCAAAAAGCATCAGCCCAAATCTAGCTGGAAAATGGAATTCCTGTAAGATCAAACTGTTATAGCCCTCTTCTTCACAGCTTCCTAGAATGCTCATGATTAAAGCTTCTTATGACAAACTGCCAGACGCTCCAGGATGCTTGCAGCTGCTGAACAGCTGATTTGTGTACCACAAAGGAGGATCAGGAGGGGTAAGATTTTGTATTCTTGCTCTAGTGGAAGGCTCAAGTAGAACATTAGCTGTTCATGGACTGAAATCCTTAACCTAAAAGAGGGTTGCTCCTGGCTTTTGAAAGGGGAAGGTTGGGTGTGGGCTTCAATGCCCATTTGCCAACCTCACACGAGCATTGGGCTCGCAGGTAAATAAAAACATCCCCAAAGAAACTGAAGCTGCCTTCACTTCTGACAGCTGTTAGATCAGCTGTCTGTTAGCTGTGAACAGGACCACTGAAGATGTCTATGTGGTAGGCATTTAAAGGCTTTGATTCATAAGCAGGGACAGAGTAGCTTGGGATCACTGATTTACAATACATCATGATAGGGAAGAGTTCAGCATCTCATTCAAAACATCTCAGGCATCAGCAGGAAAAGAAGAATCTAGAGGCAGTAATCAGGTCTGTTCACCTACATCATGCCATCTCCAAGGTTAGATACCATTCACATCATCTCAAGAAGCTCCACTCATTCACAACCCTTCAGGACAGTGAATCTTCATGTGGTCTAGACTCACACTAGGAAGCTCAGCATTTTTATTCACAGGATTCCAGTCTTGAAACCTGTATTTTGATTCCAGCCAAATATGATCCTGGTTAAGCCTAGACCTGAGTGCCAAACACACCTAAAGAACAGGCCCAACAATGCCATTGCCAGGCAACAAGTCACAGCTAGGGAAAAGCAACAAATGGGAGGATGGAAGGATCATGGCCAATGAGGAAGGGCAAAAAAAAAGCCCAACCAAAAATGTCAGCAAAATTTAAGCAGCAAAAATCTCCACACCAGTGTCAGAACTGGGTTCAATGCTCTAGAAGTAGCAATACCACTGTATGAACACTGAAGTCAAAATACCTGAATATGTAAAAAAATTTACACATATGCTTCATTACACTGCTTTGAATACCAAGACATCTTAACAGGTGTTCAGGTATTTCTGTTTTATACATTGGCCTAACATTACTGTGCTGTAGTGTGCTCAAAGTACTTTCCAAGGTTTCAGTCCAACAAGCCAAGTTCTATGTGTGAACGATTTGTCCCTGTAACCTACCAAATGTGCATTTCCAATCCAGAATCCAGCTGTGTTCATTTAACCTTGGCTTGTATGCAGAGAGAGTGCTCTCATCCTAAACTAGGAAAGCTAGGGAAATTTAGAGGCTAGAGTTCTAAAAAACACTGTTTGCATGGTGTACTAGAGATCAGAGAAAATCCTTGGCTCCTCCAGTTAAATAATTCAGTACAGCATCTTGGTTCACTGGACTAGCAAGTGTTTAGTTGTTCTGCAGCACCTCTTATTAGATATGCAATCTACTCTAGCTCTGATTATCTTGTATAGCATAAACTCTTTGGCATAGAAACAGCACTAATTAATATTTATATAGCTCCAGGGAAGTGCATACTGTTATACTGTTTATAATAATGCTTGGCATTAGTTTTGTTATATAGAATCAGAACAGAGTCTAGGAGAGTCAAGAAACTCACAATGCTGCCATGAGTGAATGGGGGCTAAGTTTTGAAATCACCGAGATGCCACTGAAAGCACTTTGGTTTTAAATTTCTCCAGTTCATATAAAGGACTATAAATGTAAATGTTTCAGCTTGTCAACAACTGCTATTCAATCACACAGGAAAAAAAGTGTTCCTAAAACACTCAGAATCATAACTGAAACCAGCTTTTTTTCCTCTAAAAAGCAAAATTTTGAACTACTCCAGGACAGAGGTGAAAGTTGACACCAACTGAAAGCACAAGCAAGATGAATGCAGCTCAGCATAAAAACACTGCATTCCGCACCATGTGAAAGGTCTTTGAATTAAGAATATATTCTAGCATCAATCCCAGAATGACAAAAAAAGCATCTCTACATCAAGTCTCTGATCTGAGCAGTTGCTACTATGTCTTAATAGAAGCAGAGAAAGTAAAGAGGAAAAGGTGTGGACAGAATCACTGCAGTCAGCTGAACATCCATCCAAACCCTCCTGCTTCTAGCCAACAGCAAGTGAGATTCTTCAAATACCAGATATGGTGTCTATCATTTCTTACAGTTATTTCTGACAGTGAGCTGAGCTTAGATGTGCTAGACAAAATTCCACCCTATTACTCACAACTAAGGCTTGTTACTAAGCACTGCAAGGAAATGAACAAACAAAAAAGAAACAAGAAGGAAGATTAAAAAAAAAAAAGACAAGCTACCCTGTTCAGTCTCATATATCAACTGGAAAAACTACAGAAGAATCCTAGATGTCACCATGACTGTCTTTAATATAAATGGCACATCTGTTCCCAGAAAGTCCATCTGCTCTGCTGCTCATACAGCAATATGACTGCCAGAAGAATCAGTGCATTTCCATGATTTTGAAAGCCACCATCAAAATGTTTTCTTCAGCCCAGAGTATAAACTTATTTTGATGGCAGTGTCAATCCCCCCTCCCGACTCATACACACCTGATCACAACCTGCATTCACCAGTTCCTGGAGCATTTGCCTGTTGACTTCCACGGCTGCTGTAGTGCTTGACTCATTAGCAAAGGGCAGCAGAGAATATCTGATTTCTCGTAGAGCTTTCTGATATGGTCCAAACTTGGGTGTTTGTCTCATCTGCTGCTGTCTTGCAGCATCCTTCCCTATTAAAATCTTAGGGTCCAGAGAAGTTTCACTGCCTGCTCCAATCGGCAGTCCCTGACCTGAAGATTTGGATGGCTGCTTTAAACCTTCTCGAATCTCTTGCAACCTTTGTCTGCTGTTTCCAGAATATGTTGTAGCAGGAAAAGTCTTTGGCCTCATTGTTGATCCAGTTTTCTCTGAGCATAAATACAGCTTTATTCTTTGTTTCTTTTAAATTATTTCAAAAAAGTATCACTTGATGGTATCAATTTCTTGTAAACATAATCCTTCAAAGAGAAGAAAAAAAGGCAAAATTCTCAAGAGATTTCTGCCAATATTTTACTTCAGATCACAACCTTCACATTTCCTACTGAAAATGAAAATCTGTGGAATCATCATTTGCAGACTGACAGCGTCTGAAACAAAAGAAAATAAAAAGTACATTCAATTAAATTGATACTGTAAATGCCTCTGAAGGGACAGCATGACAATTAATCAAGTGAAAATGAATCAGTTTAACCTCTTAAGCTGTCACAGTTGGATACCCTTTAACAATTTTTACTCTATCTGTTTTCAATAGGATTCTAAAAGTCTTTCTCAACAAAACAAATAAATAACTCATTTTTGTTTTAAGTTTAACTTTCAAAAATAAATTAAAATAAAACTCCTAAAAACTAAGGTTTAAAAAAAAACTAATTCAAGAATTTTACAGTACCTAATTGTGGCAGGTTTCCTGCCCAATTGCATAACTGAATTCTGGACAAGCCTATTCTATTTCACAATTAGGGAAGAGTATGCTCATGAAATGTTTTTCCCCCACTTAAGATTTTGTTTGTTTTACACTAGCTGAGCACAGTTTCAGAAGTTTATGAGAAAGATTTATAATGGAAATATTGATGAGCCTAACCACAGTGGACGTCTAGAATTTCAATAACAAAGTGAGTAAGAGAAAGACGAGATATTTTGCCCTTCCACATGAATAAGTCAGCAAAGCCTGAAGATAACACTTCTCACCAGAACTGGAAGGAAGAGGGGGGGAAATAAGAGAGGAAAGGGTATATGATATTTCATTAGCTCCGCCTCACAGGAAAGAAAGGGAAAAGAGGGGTAAATGGAGCTACACAGCAAGAGCAGAAGATGAAGAACCAGATCATATAGCATCTCAACACAGAAAAACAAGACTTTGAGACAGCTTTATGTTCTCTGCTGCATGTCAGCTCCTATAAAGCACAGCTGAGCTACCGTACAACTTGTGATCTCCATGCAGCAGGAATCTCCTTACAACAAGCATCCTACCTTAACAAAATCTTTACACATCACTGTAATACAAACATGAAATACCAGTGCATTTGGACCAGGATTAAAAAGACAGCCTAATCAGAAATGCAACCTAGCTATTGATACTGGTTATGCAAGTTGGCTTCTGCTTCTGCCATTTGCACTTGCAAAGTGACTTCTGAATGGTGTTCCAGCCACCTTGCTGGTAAGGGAAGAATTCCACCAGTTGTTTCTCAACTGCACATGCAGAGGATGGTAACACACTATGTTTCTTGCCAGCACTCAGAAGTCAACTGGATTTTTTTTTTAAAGGTGCTTCACTTTTGATCATAGGACACTTATCACTGAACAGGGCTTCTCTGGGAAGCATTGCTCTTTATTTTCCCATCCTCATACTAAAAACTCTTTGTTGTGATAGTGGTGGCATCTCTCAAAAAAACAAGCATTTCTATGTATTTACCATCACTTCTCACTGCTAAGCAAACAGCTTACTGCTGTGAAGCCCAACAGAATCAGGACACATTCACCTCTGAAGCCCACCACCACTTCCTCATCAGGACAGAGTCCACTTCAAGCTTTCCTCTATGACCAAGGTCTGAAATGCAACAGTGCAGTCAGATCCCAGACCCTCCTATGATGGTTCACCAGTCTGAAATGCAGGAGCACAGATTAATCACTTGAGATTAACCCAAGTAAATGTTTTATGTTAGGATTTAAATGCTCCATTAACTAAAAACAGCTATAATGTGTTTGAGGTATTGTGCTCTTCCATCCAGTGCTCTGCATGAATACACTGCAATACTAACTCACAGAGAAGAGGCAGTGACATTTGCCAGTTGTTTTAAGGGAAGTGCTAAAGCTGTTCATCCATTTCTTGATGTTTCCACAAACTATCTATTGGTCAGTAACAGATCAAGCTTTCATTGTCCCAAGTGAAGACAAATGAAACTGCAGGATCTCCAGAACAGATACTTTTCTGCTTGGATAGAAAGACATAGCAAAAGATAATACACAGACTTGGTAAAAAATAAATCACAATAGTATAGCAGTCTTTTTTGGATTACATCATAAGTAGCTAGTGCTTAGAAGATACAGAGCAATTAATTGGTCTATAATTGTCTCTCTTTTTCTGACAGCAGCAGGCACCATATGGCTTGGTTTAGACCTCTGGGTTGTTCTTCCTTTTCAGTCCCTGTGCCAGTATTCAGGCCTGGGACATGCTGGGAAAGCTTGCAAGCCCCCACCTTTTTTGCAGCAAAAGACTGCTTTCTCACTTACACACATGCTTCACATAAAGAACTTTTGTGACCTTTAGCCTAAGCTCCAGTCTAATAATGCTGGGTCAAGCCAGCTGGCAACTTCCTCAGCTTACACTTACAATAGCGCTTAAACCAGAAAGAAATGCTGCTCGTTTAGACAGTATGGATGAGAGTGGCAACAGCAGTAAGTATTGGAGCTAACTGAAAACCTGTTTCATATTTTGCAGGTTTAGGGGTTTTTTTAACTAAATATGTAAGATAAGCAAAAAGAAAATGGAGCAGAAATATTACAGATGATTTACAAGGAAGGAAAAGCGGATTTTTTTTATATCTTCCTGTGATTTGCCTTTTTCAGAAAAAAAAATAAAATGGTTATATGCTTTAAAAGATAGGTAGTGTGTCTCATTCTAAGCATTTCTAACTGTACATCTGGATTTGGACAACTTTAAATCCTTCTAATCTGCACCCTGCCTGCAGCATGAATGCCTTCCTGCCATCAGAAGAAATTATTTTTGACTAAATTCTGACTAAATAATCCTAAGGTTTTTTTCCAAAATGTTACATGTTCTGTACTATTTAGAAGCTTGACCATTATCCTGAAGACATGATACTTCAAGCAGGTGCAGCATTACTTTAATTACATCAAGTTAAACAATTTTTGAGTAACTGATTGTTTCATTTGAGAAAAACCAACAGCTGGTCTGGCAGCAACCAAACAACCAATGACACACAAAAATTATATGCTGATATATCTGTTGTCCCAGCAGCACTACCTATTCATTCTCTTGTTTCTTCATTCACCAACAGGCTGTGTGTGCTAGTGGCTCTGTGGAGCTGGGACATAGGCAAGAAACTAAAGCTCACCCGAGCTTGTGAGCTGTTTCTTTGCAACAGTGCAGGCACTGGAGTGATCTGAACTTGAAATCACTGCAGTATAAGAAGGAGCAAAGTTTTAAGAAACTGCTAAAACTTCCTTCTCTCTCTCAATTTACAGGGATGGCTTTGAGGACTTTTTTGGACCACCAATTCAAGGAAGCAGGGATTGCTCACTTTGTTTTGGAGGCCAGGAATGTTATTATTATACAAACCGTTCTTCTCCTTCTAAGTGAGAACATTGTGGAAGTAAAGAAAAGTGGAAAGGGGATTTTCCCTAAAACGATTCCGCCTCTCCTCCTGCTAACAGAACTGTTCAAAAGTGCCCGTGTCCCACTGCCAGCCACAAGCACTGGCCCAACGCGAGGCTGTGGGAAACAGCTCACCTTCCCCCTCCACAGCAGCCCGGCAGTGACTGACCGCAAAGCCCGGACACTCCAAATGAGCCCTTTTTGCGTCATTTGCGCGAGTGCCTTTCCCGGGAAAAGGGGTATTTCAACACGCACACCGCTCACGAGGCAGCGGAGAGGGTGACGAGCTGCTGGGTTTGGCAGTGACCTTCAGCTGACTGGGAGCAGCGGGGCCCCCGCCGCGGCCGGACGGGACCCCGCGGGCTCCGGATGCCCCCGGCCGGCTCCCCAGGGCCCTCGCTCCCTGCGACACCCGCCCTTGAGGTCTGCCCCGGCGGGTCGCCTCCCACCCCCGTGCTGCCGGGAGCCCCTTCTCCTCCCACTCCTTTCGTGGGCAGAAAGCTCCCAAAATAAACTCCGGCCATTTATTAGCAGCTCCGGGCAGCTGGGGCAGAGGCCTCGGACAGGCGGACCCCCACCCCGCTCCGCCGGGGCTGGGCTGCGCTGTCACACGAGCGTCCGGAAAATGTCGGAGAGCGCCCAGGCTGCCCCCACGAGGGGACTCACACACGGGACGCTCGCTGCCGCTTCGAGGACCGACCCACCTCCGCTCACCCGCACCCCCCGATTCCCCACAGGACTTTCCCTTCCGCGCAGAGCAGTTTTGGGGGATGGGGAGCGCTCCCACCCGGGGCTGAGGGGGAGCCCGCGTTCCCCGCACCCGCTCCGCTCACCTCCCCGGGGCTCCCGGCGCCGCCGCTCGCCCTCCGGGGGTCGGCACGGCGCNGCGGCGGCGCGGGCCGCTCTCCATCTTCCCCCTTGGCCGTCCCGGGCGCCGAGTGCGGGGCGCAGTCGGGACATTCGCTACATTGTTGGCATTCCATTCGCACCACGTGACCCCGCGGCGCCCGCGTCATTCCACTCCCCTCCCGGCGCATTCCAGCGGGGGGAGGTGCTTCCAGGGCGGGAAGGGCCGCCGCACCCCCCGGGACAGAGGCGGCGGGGGCTGCCGGCCCAGCCTGCCGGCCCCCTCGGGGCGCCCGTGCCTAGCTTTACCGGCAGTAAGATGGGGCACTTCTTCCCCTCTTAAAAGCAGCTCCGCGTCACAGCAACTCCTCGTCGGGTTCTGGCGGGAGACGGGTGGCACTGCCTCCACTTGTTGAGACGAAATGGGCTGGTGTAGAATAATGGAACGGCTTGGGTTGGAAGCGACCTTAAAACCACCTAGTTTCAACCCCCTGCCCATGGAGGGCACCTTCCTAACTAAATCAGGTTGCTTAGGTACCCACCCAACCTAGCCTTGGACGCTTCCAGGGGTGAGGCATCCACAGCTTCTCCGGGCAAGATAGGTGGATTGGAAGTACTCTTCCATGCACCTCATGCTCCAATCTCATTTAAATTGGAAGTCTGTGCTGATAACTGTTATTCCTACCAGTATCCATTCCATGCAGGACTAATCAATCACACAAAGTGGCAAACTATCAATGCCTACTTGGGATTTCCTTTTCGTTTCTGGTTCGCTTGGGGCTTTTTTGAGGGAATTATTTGTTTTCATGTTTATGAAACAACAGTTACATGTTGTTTAATAATGTTATATGTTGTTTCATAATGGTGAGGAGACGAGGGAGCTATGAGGTATCAGAGGACAGACAGGGAATTCACACCTGGCACAAAAGCACAGAACAAAACTGCAAAGGATATTTGGATGCAAAGGTCATATTTGACCTTATTATGGATGGAGATACCTGGAACCAGATTCATAGACTCACTAAGACTGAAAAAGATCTCTGAGATCATCAAGTCCATCCAATAACCCAGAACCAGTGTGTTCACCACTAAATCACATCCCCAAGTGCCACATCTGGGTACCTTTTGAACACTTCCAGGAGTAGTGACCTCGCCACTTCCCTGGACAGCCTGTTCCAAAGCCCAACCACCCTTTCAGAGAATATATTTTTCCTAAGATGCAATCTAAACCTCCCCTGACACTACTTGAGGCCATTTCCTCTTGTCCTGCTGTTTGTTACCTGGGAGAAGACACAAATCCCCACCTCACTTAACCTCCTTTCAGGTAGTTTTAAAGAGTGAACCTGTTTTTCATGAAAGCAGGGATTCTATGATTTTAGATATTTCTCTGGTCTTTAATAAAGACAATTCACAATGAGAAATAATCCCCACACTCCAAAATACAGTAATGTTTGGATCTGGGAGGCTGGTTCTGACCCTACAGCATGACAGATGTGCATGCTAGTCATAACCAGGGGGTATTAATACAGAGTAAAAACCATAAGAAAGTAAACTTTCTTATATATAGACATATATCTTTAGATCATTAGCATAGAAGAAACCTTCAGTCCTCAAATTCTTCAAAATTCTTAAAATCCTGTTGCACAGCTGAGAGGTGCTCATTGCAGGGTTGCTCTGTTTGGCAGGGAAAATGTCAGACTCGCAAACTGTTAAGACACGTTTAATCATGCAATGAGCCCCAATGTCTTCCACTGGACTGCACGCACATATAAAGAGAAGTCTGTGCATAACTGTCTTTCCAGAATGGGAGCTATAGTCACAGCCTTTTCCAAGCCAGGGAGACTATTTTTGTAAGTTATATACTCATGGGCAGTCCTATCTCATGGTATTTCTCTGAGCTTGTTTATCAAAAAATTTTTTTCAATGTCTTCCATGCAAAACTGGCAAGAGTGCCTATACATGAAAAATGCCTATAAAAAATAGTGCTTATAAAAGTGCTGGTTTGGGAGGAGAATAGAGTGCTGCATTCCATGAGAAAAATGCAGCCTGCTGCATAGAAATCGTTTAGTGTCTCATCTGAAGGCAATCAGTTACTGTATATAAATTGCTGTCAGAATTTCAATAGTGTCATTGAGTGGAATATATTGTAGGGCAGGGTAGGGGGGAAAGAGGAAGCCTCTTACTCTGGAAAGCTAAAGATAAGGAAATCCATTAGGTTCAGACCAGATTCCAGCGTTGGCAGAATATAGCAGGAAAATGTGGGTCGATTTGCAATCTTCAAATACCTGCAAAACTGAAGTACATTTTAAATGATATGACAGATGCAGCGTGGCTTCATTTTCTGAATTACTGCTGTGCTTATCCGATGAAGCATAGCAACATGATTGCCCAAACCAGACATTGCTCAATGGCTTGAAACCTTTTCCCAACAAAGTTCAGGCTGGTTTAAAGGAACAGCATCAAGATAAAAATTGCTTACTCTGTGCTATAGTACTCTTTTGTAAGATTTGCTTGTTAACCACTTTATTAAATCTAGGTAAAACAGGTCTTTTAATTTACTTTTACTCTTTAGAATTTTTTGTTTTCCTGTTGTGTTCTGATCCATCTGGCAATGAGACTCAGCTACACTATTTTGTGTCCTGTTTCCAGCCAGCTGCTCTTTCTGAATTTCATGGATTTGAACAGAGTTCCTGGGATAGAATTCTCACCAGCAGAGAAGCAAGGTGAGAGGAGTTGCATCCCTCCTCTAGAAAGTGCTCATACTCAGCGGGTGCACCACAGATGTAGGTACTCGGTAGACTATTTCTGCTTTTACTCTTTTAGAAACCCAAACAAATGGAAATTGTGTTACTCAGAAATACTAGGGAAACTGAAATCAGCTAGGTTGATACAACAACTCAGTTAAAACATGATTTGATCTTTGTAAGGTTTTTGGAGATTACTGCGAATCTCTTCGGAAATTACTGCCAAGTCTTTCTTTCCAGCTGTCTTCTCCCTAGTAAGGCATCTCCAGAAGGAAAGATGCTCCATAAAGAGAACAATAGAATTTGGGCTGTTTGGAGCAGCAGATCTGCTCCCAGACTAGACTTTGAAATAATAATTGACCATGAGTAAGGGTCATTGTGTCTGCTTCAGTGAGTGATGCTGCTGGGTCTGTGGTGATTACAGCACTCACCTGCTGACTTGCCTGAGCAGCTGTCTTGCTGTGTGGGCAAGTGGGAAGGACCACAGACCCACTATTTCACATTATTTCTCTTTCCACCCACCTGCAACAACGAGGGAGGTGGGAGTTCTCTGCAACTCCATCCTGATATCTGATGCTGTGTGCTGCCTCATCCCCTCCTTGTACTTTTGTTTCACTGTTTGCTGGGCCACAATGTCTCTTTCTAAACTTATTGTATTTGGAACCAATTACCAAATCATGCTGCTAAAAATATTCCTAACAACCAAATAATTATGATGTGGGTGGATGAACTTTTTCTTTACACAGTGCTAATTGCCAATAAAAGCTTGAACCCATTCAGAAAACTTGGGAAAAAAAGTAAAGCAGAAATATCATCAGCAATGCCTAGTTCTCTGTTGTTTTTTTTCAAAAAGAGGAGCACACGCATGTGAACATGTGAACAGATGTGTGTATGAGCATACATACACAAGGAATTAGCTGACAGTGACATCAGTGACAGTTTAGAATAACAGTGACATGCTTAGAACAAACCAGTGTGATGTAACATGAAAATGTACAAGGAAAAAAGGCTTTACAATGTCACTGAAATGTTCGTTTCAACACATTGATTTTTGTTGTAGAGTGATAGTGGGAATCATTCTTCCCAAATCACCAACACAGAAGCAGTTTGAAACAGCAGTTCTGAGTTCTCCAGCACAGTACAGACAATACAAGTTATATGTGAATATAATACACATGTTTAACTCTGATGCAAATTTGCATTTCTGATGGTCAAAGTTAGGTTCAGTGCTTCAGTAATTGAGCAGGTGAAAAAAATCAACTCTAAACAAATTCTAAGTATGGTTTAAGTACACTCTTTTTTCCCCTTAGGAGTATGCCTATGGGATCTATCACAGCACTCTTTTGCAGTGGCAAAGATGCAGTGAATGTGAGACCTGGGATTTCACAAATTCATTTTATTTCAGCACAAAGTACTGAAATACGACAAACCTAACTGGGAAACTGCCACGGTTTGCACATAGACTGGTTAACAGGCTAAGGCATTCTGGATGCTCAGACTGCCTTTACAGCACTCACAAGTTCAAAAGGTTCAAAACTCTGAATTTCACAAAGACCCATGTTCCTATGTACTCTGCTCCCAGCCACAGACTTTGTATCAATCATTGACTGCAGCTGGAGCCCAGCAGAGCCCAAGAGGACTGTAGGAATGTCGGGACTTCGTGTGGAATTTCACCAGTGTGAGCCAGTTGTGCTCTCCATTTGGAACTGAACTGCTGAGCCAGTTGCACCCTCCATTTGGAAATAAATTGCTGAAGTGTTCAAGTCTCTGCAATCAGCTTGATGGCATCACATTGTTCAGATGCAATGCAGATGGCTTTTGAACAACACAGCCACCCAGTCCAGAAATTTTAGAAGTTTTTAGGCAGTGCCCTTCTGATCCTGGAGAAAAAGAGAAGGGTAATGCAGGACATGTGAAGCCCTGGTAACAGGTCTGGGCATCCAGCAACCATCAATGTAGCCTGCAATTATCTTTTCACCGAAGGCCTGGCACAGCAGCATCTTCCAGCATAACAATACCCCCACCACAGCTTTATCCTTCCTGCCACATGCTCTGAATGATTCACACTCCGGACAGAAGGAAAAGGTGTGGGAGGAACACATGCTTATTCAAAGCCCTTGGCTTGCTGCAGAAAATGAGGGACTTTGGAACTGGTGAGGACACAGTTTCCCAAAATGTCTGTGCGGGGGAAAAAAAAAAATGAAGGACTTGTGAAGAACCCCTATTGTGAGGGAATAAATGAGGTACTTTTGAATTCCCAGAGCAATTGGTATGAAGGTAAGGATTTGGGACTAGGAAACTCCTGAAGGAGCGCAGCATGCAAAAGCAGCACCTGATCATATGGGGAGGAATGAGCCACAAGATACACCTGTGGAGTGCCCCATGCACACACACACACATCCACCAGTGAAAGGGCATTTTGCAACCCTAAGGGAACATCCAAAACTTCAGAAGGCTGATACACCACTGAAATGCTTTGTGTTGATCTGGGTGATGGGGTGGTAGCCAGGTCTGTAAGGCCAAAGATAACATAGATCAGCTTTTTTCCACTCCCTGTTCCTTTTGGGACTGACAGCAAGCTGCTTCTCACTTATCCACCTGAACTTCCCTACGTGTAAGGAAAGAGGGGTAATTTCCATGTTTTGGAAAGGCTAAGAAATCTCTGGATGAATATTTCTTTCTATGACCTATCATTATGTTAAATTGATGTCTCAAAGCATTAGAATTCAGCATTTATGTAAAAAAAAAAGCTGTGTTCATTTCCCTGATCATTTACTGTACCTGTTTAGAAAGCCTGATATTAAAGCCCTGTGCAGCTCTATCCGTGAGTAACTCATACACAGGGAAAGATCCAAGTCTTGTTTAAAGATCTGATCCCATTAGATAAGACCCTGGAATAAGAGACAAAAATTACTCATGTTACAGACTGCAATTTACTCATATGAAACCTAAAACAGCAGTGAACAAAACTTTACTGAAAATGGGTACTTTCAGTTAGTTACTTGCTTGGAATTTATGCCTGGTCACTAAAGCTAATTGTCACATTCCCCAAAAGCAGCACTAGGAAGGCACCTCCTAGACACCTCACCAGAGCAATCTGATGGATAATTGTCAACAGGGAGGCAAAATGTAGTAGTCACAGCAGGGAATGCACACAGCTCACATTATCTGGGTTAGTTAGGAACCCATGTCTATTTGCTTGCAAACCAGGTTGAGTCACAGGTATTTTACCACAATTACTCCTAACCCTTCCGAGAGCAAAAACCCAAAACCACCTCAGAAAGCCTTAAGGTGTATAATTCTTAGAAACTTACCAAGATCCTTCTTGTCCTAAGAAAGGACAAATAGGTAGGTATGGTTAGAGAGAATAAAAATGTTAACAAAGGAGTTCAGCAGTGAGAGCTGGCAGTCCAGTGCCCTTGGAAGATAACACTAGATGGATTATAACCATCTCGCCTTACAGACATAGAAATAGTTCTCTCAGCTAAAGGCTTGAATGGAATCACAAGTTAGCACATTTAATAAGCTTCCTTATCAAAAGCCTTACAAGGAAAAGTGGTACTTCAGAAAAGGACAAGGAAGTGTCAGATTAGATATCAGTTGAACACATTTTGTGTTCCCAGCAAAATGTGTGGTTCGGACTACATGTGGGTCTCAGAGGAAATTATTCCACTTCTGAGATGTTGCTGGATCTGATGGAGTCTGTGAAAGGAGGGAAATATAACTGGAACATTATCAAAAAAATAGTGACCATGGTAATGAGCCTTGGATCAGATCTTTGAACAAGACTTGGATCTTTCCCTGTAAGCCTTGTTATTATGACTAAGTCAGCTCTAAAGGGAAAAAAATAACAGCAATGAATTTCAACTGATTAAATGCTAAGAGAAACTGGACATGGAACAGAGTAAAGGAAGGAATGAAATAGAAAAAGCAGCAGTGGCATATGTTAAGAATCCCTATTAATATGGATTCAAAGACAATTAAAATAATAGTACAGATGGGTAAGGAAGTACATGGATAAGAAAAAGACACAGTGCAGAAAAAGAGAGCTAGACAGATTGCACACTGACATCAGTAATGCATAAGGAAAAAGTCGATATAAAACATGGAAGTTGAACTGTAAGAGATTGAACTATGTGCATTCAAATACTCCAGATACACTGAATAAGACTTCAGTGGAAATAGGCAAACGAGGTAGATGTCAGCTATAGAAGTAGAAAAAATTTATTTCTACCTCTATTTTTAAAAAGTCTGCTTTTGCATGAAAGACTGAGAGAGGTAGGTGACAGAAGTAACCGTAAATTTAAAAAGAAACAGAAATAGGACCATGCTGATGCGAGGCAATTACATGTGTGGAACAGCTACTAAACAAGAACATTCCAGGGAGGTATAGGGAAAATATCAGTTGCTGTATGTGATGATGCACCAGAAGGCTGTAACTGCTACCCAAACAACCCAAACACATAATAAGGGACCACCTCTTCAGAGCAGAGATTACATCTCTACAGATAAGATGGACAGAGGAATTGAAGAGAGAAGCAAGGCTAGGCTGCATGAACATTCACAAGGAACACAGCAATTCAGCAGCAAAGCCAGGACCAGAATCCTCATCTACCAAATAATGATCAACAATGAGATTATACTGTCACTAAAAAGAAGCAAAATTACAAAAGGATGCAAAACATATCAGAGGGGATGTCCAGTTTCTTGGTTCCAGGCTATTGCCTAGATACAAAGCTAGAAGGCAGCCCTGTAAGATTTAGGTCTTACCCTAGTTACTCTGCAGAAATTCAGAACCTCGCTGCTTAGCCTCTCTCTGACACAGTAGTTTTCCAGTGGTGCTGTAAGCCTATTGCTCCATCTCATTCATTTTCCTAAATAAACTGGCTTTCCACAGTGACTGTGCCAATGGAGCTGGCCTTACATCAGCATACCTGCCACATCTGCATGATGGCGTGGAGCTGCCCAGTGGTGCCACTGGCTCAAGGCATCCCCTGGGCTCGGCACAGCAGGGTTGCAGAACTCTCCTGTTCAAGGTCTGCCCTCAGAAGTGGCAAGCTCTCAGAGCTCCTGCTGAACCCAGCGCTGAGCCACCTCGTTTCTTGTGCTGTAAGGGAGGGCCTGACTGCTGAGCAGTTGCATGGTGCAGTTATGAGGGGCAGGGCTCCAGTGGAAGCCTCCACCGTTTGGATTGCCTGCAGGAAGGAAGTGGGATAACATACAAGTTGGCAAGGCATCTCAAAGCAGCATAAGAAGCTCCAGTCAACAAACCTTGCATATTTTCTTGGGGGAGAAAGAATGATATTGAGTAGAAGAACTACAGTCACACCTCTGTGTACTCTGGGAGTCAAAATCCTGTGTGCTTTGCACTTGTTTACATAGCTTTATCCACAAAGAAGGATACTAGAAAAAGGAGAGAAGTATTTGCTATTATCTGTGAGGTGAGTGACTTGCACAAATAAAATAACTTGGCCTGACCCATTGGTATAATCACAGGCAGGATGGAAGACGGGGATTAAGTATCACATGGCCTTGGCAATAGAAGCATAAAATTGCACGTTGGGACTTGTCTTCCGTTTGTGCCATACATCCATATAAAAGAGAAAGTTTTATTGAAATTGGGTTCAGGATTACAGCCCCTAAAATATTGTTGAGGGAAATTCTGAGAGGACTCCTGTGTATGTCTGCTGGATTTGCATGGCATGGTTTTGGTTGTGGGGGACTACAAGGGTGGCTTCTCTGAGAAGCTTCCAGAAGCTACCCCCATGTCTGGTAGAGCCAATACCAGCCACTCCTGGCCAAGGCTAAGCCCATCATAGATATCAGTAATGCCTCTGAGATAACAGAATTAAAACAAGGTGTAAAAAAGCTGCACAGCAGCAGCCAGAAAGAGTGCAGAAACATGAGAGCAACTGCAGGCACGCAGGTCAGCACAGGAGGGGCAGGAGGTGCTCGAGGCATCAGAGCTGAGATTCCCCTGCAGCCTCTGGTGCAGATCATGGTGATGCAGCCATGCCCCTGGAGGTCCAGAGAAAAGAGGTCCTGCTGCCATGAAAGAGCCCTGACCAGAACAGGGGGAATGCCTGAAGGAGGCTGTGACCCTATGGGAAGCCCATGCTGGAGCTGGCTTCTGGCTGGACTGGTGAATCTGTGCAGAGGAGCCCATGCTGGGGTAGGTTTGCTGGCAGGACTTGTGACACTGTGGGGGACCCATGTTGGAGAAGTTAGTGAAGAACTGCAGCCTGTGGGAAGGACTGACGTTGAAGTTCATGGAGAATTGTCTCCTGTGGGAGGGACCGCACACTCGAGCAGGGGAGGAGTGTGACGTGCCTCCTCCTGAGGAAGAAGAAGCAGCAATGATACATGTGATGAACTGACTACAGTCCCCATTCCCCATCCCCCTGCACCACTGTGGGGGAGGAGGTAGAGAATTCAGGAGTGAATTTGGGAAGAGAGAAGTAGGAGAAAGGTATTTTAAGGATTAGTTTTTATTTATTATTATACTACTCTGATTTTATTGATAATACATTTATTTTCCTCAAGTTGAATATTTTTTGCCTATGACTGTAATTGGCTTTGTCTCCCTGTCCTTAACTCAACCCATGAGCTTTTTGTTATATTTTCTTTCCCCTGTCCAGCTGAGAAGGGGAGCAATAAAAGGGGCTTTGGTGGGCACTAGGCATCCAGTTAGGGTCAATTCACCACAGCAGGAGACTGAAAAATCCTCAGCTCTCCATAATGCTTTGCTAGAGTATCATCACAGAATAATAGACATGAAAACAGTGTAGAAACTGAGTTTCCCCTACAAAAATGCTTCACCATGTGTTCCTGTTTGATGACTATCATTATCACTACGTGTCTCCTAGTCTTCCACACAGTCTTTCAACCCACATCTATTTTGAATTAACTTCCCACACCAGCCACCGCTTTTAGCTCACTTCAGGAATACAAAGTTCCACATCTAAAAAGCATCACAGCAGTCCTAAACATGCTTTTGATTTTCTAGCTACTTTCTTTCAGTCTCTGTTTGACATTACCTTTACGTACACTGGTAGAGCTCATAAAAACTCCAGGATTAAAGAAGGGCTCTGAATATTAGGGGGTAGTTTTTATTCATCATCAGTCAGTAAACTGTAGGTTGAATAATATGTGATTTGCAAATAATTAAAATACAGATTTTTGGTTATAATGAATCTGTAACTTAAATAAATAAAATTTTCTTTGAGTCTTGGAAGGTGATAAACACATGAATAGGACTATTGTTACACTGTTAACAAAAG
The DNA here is from genome assembly GCA_013399455.1 of Anthoscopus minutus. Taxonomy (NCBI): domain Eukaryota; kingdom Metazoa; phylum Chordata; class Aves; order Passeriformes; family Paridae; genus Anthoscopus; species Anthoscopus minutus. The sequence goes on from VWYI01035904.1 coordinate 101,967, forward strand.
TGAATAGAAACACAGAAGTCACAACCAATTGTTTAATTGCTAAATTAATTGTTTAGCATCTCATGACAGCATGCAAAAAAAAAATCGAGTGCCCATGCTTTTCTGTCTCCATGATTACAAATCATAGAACGGTCTGGGTTGGTTGAAAGGGTCCTTAAAGAACGTCTCGTTCCAACTTCCTGTCACTAAGACAGGGACACCTTCCACTAGACCATATTGCTCCAAGCCTCATCCAACCTTGCCTTTAACATTTCCAGGGATGGAGCATCCACAGCTTCACTGAGCAACCTGTGGCAGTGCCTCATCACTCTCACAAGGAGCAATTTCTTCTTAACACCTAATCTTAACTTGCCCTCTGTCAGTTTAAAGCTACTCCCCATTGTCCTGTCACTATATGCCTTCATCAAAAGTGTCTCCAGCTCTTATGTGGCCCCCTTCAGGTACAGCAAGCCTGCTTTAAGGTTTCTCCAGAGCCTTCTCTTCTCCAGGCTGAACAATCTCAACTTTCACAAGCTGTCTTCATAGGAGAGGTGCTACAGAACTCTGATCATCTTCTTCATGGTACTCCAATGGACCCACTCCATTGTTACATTGGCAACTCCAGGGCTGGATGCAGCTCTGCAGGTGGGGTCTCAACAGCAGAGCAAAGGGGCAGAATCTCCTCCCTGGCCCTGCTGCCCACACTGCTTTGGATGCAGTTGGCTTTCTGGGCTATGAGAGCATATTGCCAAAACACACCCAGCTGCTTGTCAACCAGCACCCCTAAATCCTTCTTCTCTCAATCCATCCAGCCTATATTTGTGCTTGGGATTGCCCTGACCCAGGTGTGGGACCTTACCTTTGGCCTTTTTGAACTTCATGCAGCTCACATGGGCCCACCTCTCAAGCCTGTTAAGGTTTGTCTGGATAACATCCCTTCCCTCCTGCATGTCAATCAGACCACACAACTTGGTGTTACTGGCAAACTTGCTGAGGGTGCACTCTAAGCCACATCACTGACAAAGCTGTTAAACAAACCAGTCATCAATGCCACTTGTCATTTGTCTCCCCTTGGACATTAAGCTGTTGACCACTACCTTTTGAGTGTGACTATCCATCCAATTTCCAATTAAGTGGTCCACCCATCAAATCCGTGTCTGTCCGTTTTAGAAATGAGGATGTTGTATGGGACAATGTCAAATGTCTTGCACAAGTCCAAGTAGATTATGTCTGTTGCTCTTCCTTTATCCATGACTGTTGTAACCCTGTTGTAGAAGGCCACCAGATTTGTCAGGTATGATTTGCCCTTAGTGAAACCATGTTAGTTGCCACCAGTCACCTCATTATCCATGTGCCGTAGCATCGTACCCAGGAGGATCTACTCTGTGATCTTGCTGGGCATAGAGATGAGACTGACATGCCTGTAGTTCCCTGGGTTTTCCTTTTTTCCCTTTTAAAAAGTTTTCTCCGTGCTCTGGCCATTTGTTGCTTCAAGTACTGCAATTAATGCAGTTTCTCACTATGCTCCTTTGTACTCCCTTCAGCCTAACAAGAGCAGTCTTCTGTCTATTTTCCACTCAAAGATTCACACATAAGACCAGATGGTGTATTGTATGTTTTTTTTAGGTGAAAGTAAATTGAGGTTTGTATTTTGTTGTTAGAGGAATGGAGAAAAATGTATTGGTAATGTTAGTGGTGGTGTATTATTTTGTTGTTTTGGATTTTAGCTTGTATTGGAGTTTTAGTATGTTTGGTAAGGCAGCGCTCAGTGGTGGAATTATTTTATTTAAGTTATGATAGTTTATAGTTAGTTTTTATTTTTAGTTAGATTTGTATATAGGTTAAATGGGGTTGTTGAAGGGTGAGTGGGGTTTTGTTGATTTTTTTTGTTTTTTAGTTTATGGACTATTTTTTGGATGGGAGTTATAGTATTTTGAGTTGTTTTATATTGTTGGTGGTGTATTGTTGAGGTGGTAATTGGTATTTGTTGATTTTTTATTTTTAGGAGTTTTATTGTAGATGGGTTTTTTGATAGTTTTGGTAAGGTGTTTAATTGTTTGATGTTTTTTGTTTTATAGTTGTTTTTTTAAATATTTATTTGAGTTTTTTTATTTTTGAAATATTTGTTGTGGAGGAAGTTTATGTTAATGGGGTTTTTGGATTAGTTATAATAGGGTGTGGTTTTTATTTATTTTTAGTCAGGTTTATATTAGTTTTTATTACAGTTAAATTTTGTGATTTTTTTGTTATATTAGTAATAGAAATAGATTTTGGTTTTATATGTTTTGATGGGATTAATGTGTACTGTATACTGTCTTCTGTCTATTTTTCTTCTTCTGTCTATTTTCCACTGTCTTCTGTCTATTTTCCACTTCTCAAAGATTCACACATAAGACCAGATGCTCAAATGCTCTCTGCAATGCCAAGCCCTAGGTGCATATGGAGCAAGAGGGCAGTCTCTGGCTATGACATGAATTTCAATGCGCATCAGGTCTGTTTAGCCTTTCTCTGTGTACACAGCAATATGGGTGTGCAAATTTGGAGATTGCTTTTTAAGCCTTGTGCAATGTTGTGAAATGCAAATAAAGACTGTGTTTGTACACAACAAGTGTTTTCTTGGCCACCTAGAATTTCAGTTACTGCTGCTCCTCATGACCATTTGAAACATCTCACTGAATCCTCATCTCAACAAATGAGGGTGTGTGTGCACCCAGAGTGGGTGATACAAAATGTGTAGCGGGAGATTTTTGTCTGGTGGCCCCCGAAACATGGCACTGCTGATTGTTCCATGACCTTCCCCTGATTGCACCTGATCATTTCTGCCTGCACCCTTCTAGAGGGTAAATGATCTATTTAGACCATGACTATGCAGTGGTAGATTCCTGTGGCTTTTAAAACTTCTTCTGCTGAAGCTCTTGCTACTATTACATATTAATTCTGCCTCAAATAGCTTTTTTTTTGTTTGCTATGATAGTATCATTTCTTTCAAATCTGATTTCTGTACTTCCTCTATTTCTGGGTTCCAGGAGGGCTTTTTTTTATCTTCTTTCCTTTTATTCCACATCACTGGTCTCTCATGAAAGGCCTAATCTGAAGCATTTCATTTTCTGTCTCAGTACTTCTTCTTGAAGTGGTCGTTGCTTTTCTATCACCATGACTACAGTTCTTCCCTATGCTCTGGCCATTACCTGTTTTAACTACTGAAATTCACAGATAGCTTCTCTCTCAGGTTTTCTGTACTCCCTTTAGCCAAACTAAATTTTTTTTAAATCTACCTTCTCCTCCCCTACACTTGAATGATCCCATCTCATTTCTTATTGTTGCCATCGGCTCCCTGCCTCCACACTCTTCAGAGGTTTTCCTCTTCTTTGCCCCTGTTCCCTCTTGTTTCCTGAGTGCCTCCTGATTCTATCCTGCCACTGCACCTCTTGTCTTCTTCCAGCCTCTGTTTCATTGCTTGCATTTATTCTGGAAACCAAGTGAGCTGAAGCAATGCCAGTTTTACAGGGAGACCTCATGCACAGAACCCTTGACTCCTGCAGGTCATCTATGAGGTCCACGGCAGATTAGGAAATAAACCATAGTGTTTCTGAATGACATCCAGTCATTCAGCCCAGGAGTTCCCTTCTCCATTCAGACCTGATGCTCTGGTGATTCTTCATCTCCATAGAATCCATTTTTCCAAGGAGACAATTGTCTCCTGTTTTTTCTTGACCATGTTTGACTCTGAATTCTTTGGGAACTGCTTTAATGTTTTCGTACATGCAAAGCACACAGTTCACCTTCATAGTGGCACACAAATGTTTTCCCCATCCTAATTATAGTAGCCAGTGGCTCAGACATGCTGTACTGTACTTTGGGAGGAAGCAGACAGATTTCTGTGCTTCTCGCAGAGGAAATTTACAGACCGTGTTTGCTCATTAATTGAATGAAACATTTCACTGACTTTAGCTTCAGCAATATAGAACTGTCTTGAACAGCCTAAATGTGCCTCTGTTAAGATTTCAGATAAGATCTCCTGCCAGAACTGTGATGCTGCCTTGGTAACAGTGATGGTCTGGGTAAAGTGTTGGCTCCAAAGCATGGGAACAGAAAGCATGACCCTATCTGTTCTCTCATCTTCTGGAATTTAAGGAACAAATATTCTTCGAAAACTCTTTGTGTTTTAAAGGATGAAAAATCCTCATTGTTTTTCTGGATTTATTGTTATAGCGGGTTCAGAGACCCTTGGTCCTCCATCCACTAAAGTAGCACAGCTCTGACTGGAGGAATGGCTGCTTCTGTCCTGAACTGGGAGAGTTCCCATGGGACCTCAGTGTGTTAATCCCATGTAGCACCCAACTGTCTCTTTGGCTGTCTTTTTCCCAGAATTATGCAACTGGATTAAGTATGGATCAGCCTCGGTTCATGTAATTTTATACCCAGTCTCACTAGAACCAGAGTGAATGAGTGAATGTCACGTACATTTATTCAGGTTGTACTTTAATAATTTACTGTATCAAAACTATCTGTACTGTCATCAGATCTTTGGTCATTGCCTCTCTGTTCAGTTGCCCAGAGAGGTTGCAAAGCCTCCATAAGCGGGGATTTGCAAATCCCCACTCCCATAAGTGGGGATTTGCAAAATCTGACTGGACCCAGTCCTGAGAAACCTGCTGTAGGTGACCCTGCTTGTGTTGAGGTTTGCACTAGATCATGTCAAGAGGTCCTTTCCAACCCCAGGTATTCTGTTACTCAGTGAGCTAAGGTCTTCCAGGTTTATATTACTTACAATCCATATGTTACTTTCAGGCAGCAAAGAGAAATCCTGCACAGGATGCAAAGCCCTTTGAAATCAGACAAAGGCTGGGGGGAGGAGGACCCCTGTTCATCCTGTAAAGAAAGTTTAGCTGGAGAATTGTTCTTTTCCTAACCTTATTCTCCTTATTCACATTTTTTATGAGTAATACTTGGGAACTCAGAGTACAACAGGCTGAATTTATTCATAGTCTAAGCACTATGAAAGCACCCTCTGAGGCAGCTTCCTCTCATGCGGCCACACCATTGAAGGCAGCCCTGACCTTCAGGGACCACCCTCTTCAGGAATGGAGGGTTATTCAGCCTGCATCCTGTTTAAGAACCACACACCCCTCCTTAGTACTGGCTCACTGCTGGAGCAAGGGCCTTGCCATCTGTTTCAGTGTTCCCACTGTGGACTAGTGCTCCTGAAGTGACCAGCTGTGAGCATGTGACCCACTCTTCCTGGTGCTCGGTCAGAACTGAGCTCCCTCTGGGTGTATGCAGCTAAAGCAAGGCTGATCCCAAAAACCTGCAGGTAGACGTGTCAGCAACTTGGCTGGCATCAGCAGGAAAAGACACCCATGGGATATAGCCTTGCATATCATTTAACCTCAGCTGAATACATGTAGGAAACAGTGATCTGGCTCCCTCAATTCTTATTCAAGATAAGCCCTTTGAAGTCCTTGTATTCTGCAGACAGGGCCAGCTTGGCATTTTTGCCAAGTCGGTGAAACATTTTGACATCCACTGCTTTCTTCTTTCCCAAAACAACAACTGGCTCTTGTTCTGCTTATTTTAATCCTGGAAAAAAAAATTCATCCCATTTCCGTCTTGCTCTGTGTTTCTATGAGGGAACACCATCGCTGCCACAGTTTCTCTCATGCATGAATACACAGACTCACTGCATACAAACCTCCCTTTTCTCAGTGTCCAGCCCCGAGTATCTGCACTGGGTTTCACACTGATTCCAGCAATAGGCTGGAGAAGGAGAGAGCAGGTTACAGAGCAGAGAACAGACTGTGCTTACCATTCTTCATGCTGCAGAGAGTCAAACTAGCAGTTTCTTACAGGAAATAAGGCTGTGAAGGACCTAGTTTAGGCTGACTTCACTATGGCAGATACTTGTCTAGTCTTAAAACTCCAGTGCAAATATTCCTCACATTTCTCATTGGGAGCTTGGTCCAGTGTTTCATGATGTATTGGAGGCTCTGAATTGGGGCTACCCTCTGTCCATATTTGCTAGATATTTTCTTTTTCTGCCCAGAAAATTTGCTTGCACAGATGTTTGAGGATGTCTGTACTGCAGCTTGGATAGGAAGGTTACACATGTGGAAAACCAGGACATATCCCCAGGACCTGTGCTGACCTATTGTACAATCTGTGTACAGGAAATCAGACCAGGAAGCACTGATCTTATTCTATGAATGGGATGTGGCTGCTTAGTGAATACACAGTACATTCAGTGTCCCAAAAGTGTGGGATTTACTACATATAAGCAATGTATCTGATTACAGAATCAGAGAGCAGTACTGGATTCACTGCATAGGCACTGCAGAGCATGACAGAAGTGAGAAACTTACTGAAACTGGGATCCTGAAAACACACAACTGTGTGATGCTGAGGTTATTAGGCACCAAAACTTCTGTAGTATCTTGGGTCCTGCTTTGAGTCACACTTCTCCTTTGTGGCCTGGCTCAGCCCTCCTAGGCCTCTCTCTTCTCATTCTTCCCCAATTACTTTTTCCCCCCCTTATTATCCCTAATAAGTCTTAATATATTTTACATTTTATATCCAAGTACCAAATATATTTTGGGGGGACGCACTGTCCTGCTGGCTGCATGACATGGCACAGTCACACTTACCTTAATCATCACTGTGTGCACAGCAGGTGAGGGGTGGTAGAGCACTGGAGTGAAGAGCAGGGGGAAATCAAAAGGTACTGGGCAGCAGTACTTCCCTTCTTGTCTTCCACCACTCCTCACTCCTGTGCTTTTATACTGACACAGCTGTTTGCATGACCACAGGATGACCTAGAAAAAGGGAAATTCCACACTAAATAATGTTTTGGATTTTGCCTGGGTTGTTTTTACTTCAACCAACAAGCAATTGTGCTGGTCTCATTGAAGCTGCCACTTGACTGCCTGTGAGCTGAAGGGTGCAGCAGGGCCAAATGTCCCTTCGACCAGCACTGTGTAGAAGATCATGGATGAGGTGGCGCAGTAGCAGTGCCTGTCCGGCTTCTTCATACCCCCTCTACCATGTCCCTTACTCTTGTCATCTCCTCCACTGACACCTGGGTACATTGTGCAGTGCCATGGATGGCTACTTGGTGACCCAGCCCAGGCAACCAATCCAGCTGAAAAAGAATCTGTTAGAATAAAACTAAAAGGGACCATTTTCAGTGCCACCCCTTCCTCAGTGAGGTCCAGTGCACAGGTGGAGAGGAGCAACAAGGGCATTGCTTGGTCCACCCTGTGCTCCTGCCTAAGAAGTCCTCCCATGACCCTCAGCCTTTGCTGTATGAAACAACAGCCTGAACCTAAGCACTTTCCTCTCACCTAAAGTAAATGTATTCTCATATTTTGTTTTTCAGCATGATCTTCAATTCTGAAGTGAAGGGTGGTAATTTTTCATGAAAATTCACATTGTTTTGTTAGCAAATAAACTCATATTTGATACAATATCTGCCATATCTGCCAGATCGCCAGGGGTTTTCTTTCTGCGCTCTGGCTCTTTTCCTCCTTGTTTTATTTTCCCTTCCAGCACTCTCTTAATTTAGACTGGACCCTCTTGTAACAGCAAGTCAGCGACTTGCTTTGGGCAAAGCAATTTGTACACTAGATTTATTGTGTTCCTGCTTGGATGTCCATCTTGTAATGTCTTCCACATCCAAGCCCATCCAAGTTCCTTTCTCTCTTTTTTCCACTGTATTTTGAGCTTAGTCTTTTGGAGGAAGTTGATCAAACTAAGCATTCTTGTGAATTTTAGCTTAGTTGCCAAGAATGTAACTGATTCATCCCCCTGTAAGGAAAAGTGCTGGCAATAAAACATTCCCCATTCCCCCCTTTTTATATGCAAAATACTGTTGCTGCTCAAAACAGCAGATCCTTTTACTTAGAACAAAGTGTTACCCTATTAATTGCACAACAACTAGAATTCTTAAAATACCTTTAAGCTCTATTCTTAGAAGGAAATATTGCCAGCAAAGGCCTTGAAAGTGATGAGATGTAAATTACAAGCACTAGTAAAGCACAATAAAATGGTACCTTGCCTCATATCCTTCACATTGTTATCTTACCCTCAGCAGGACCAAATTCCAGTAGTTTTTCCTTTACGCTTTGTGTCATGGATATTTTAAGAACCCTTCAGGGAAATACAAAATCATTTCAGGGGAGAAATGTGTTATTTTCTTGCATGAGGACAGCACAGGAGCTGAATAACCTATGCTGTGAGAGAAGTTTAATGTCCTAGTTCCCTATGGCAGTGCTGGTGTGGCTGGACAGGCACATGCCTTGGCTCAGACTCCCCAGGGACTTGCCATGGTCACATTCCCTGTACAAGGACGCCCTGCCTGCATCATGCCTATCTGTTGGGGGTTACATGTTTTTTTT